>OZ010796.1:422216575-422569075 GCA_963932465.1 Maratus speciosus | reverse complement strand
ATACTTTACTTACCTTGCTTAAATTATTTAAAGAAGATTTCTTTATTAGTTATTGAAATATGATTTTATATATAAAATGAGGCCTTTGAAAATTGAACAATCATTAATGGCAACTCGATTCAGTTTTCCAAAACTTTGATAATTTTTTTTCATATTTTCACTATTTTTATTTCATAACCATTTAAAAGATATTTTTACGTACAATTAAAAAAAGCAATAACACCCTGCCTTAGGTTAATAATAAATTTTTGATTAACACATTAATTTTGACAAAATTCTTGATTTTAAAAATTCACAAGATAAAAGAGACACTCTTAGTGTTTAAACATGACAAAAAAACAAGAAATAATAATCTGCCTACATTATTTGTCACAAAAACATTATTTGAAACCTATTTAGTGATGTTATATTGAAATGACTTTTTTATTAATACAGTCTTTGAATATAGAACTGTCATTAAAAAAATTTTAAACAATTTTTCAAAATTTTGCTATTTTTTTTATCTTGAAAAATATTTCACTTGTAATCACCTTTAGTTTTCTTGATCCTATCTTAAAATGAGCTATAAACAAACCCAGTTTCATTGAAATTTGTGACAGTGATTAAATGGCTTAGGCGAACTGACATGGAATGACTCTGCTTGATTTGATTTGAAATGCACCTCAAAATATTTTTAATTAGAAAATACTACTAAAGACACCCAAAATCCCACTATTTTTATTTCAGAATCAGGTAAAGGACACCTTTAAGTATATCTCCCACAAAAAAATAAATTTAATAAAAATACCGCCTTTTGTTGATAATGCTTTTTTTGTTAATGCATTATTTTTCATAAAAAATTCACGACTTCAAAGTTTAAACATTTTTTTAGACACACTTAAAATGTTATAAGCGTAACAGTATTTTTTTTTCATAAACTGCGTACCCTATATATTATGCATAAATTATTTGATGATGATTTGTAGAGTAGATATTGAAATATGATTACATATATGACTAGCTACATTTGACAACCGAGCAGTCAAGAATGCCAACTGACAGCAATTTTTCAAAATTTTGACAATTTTTTTCTCAGAAACTATTTCCCCAAGGAGCAAAAAAATTTACTGGTCATGATATCTTAATAGTAAGAACAAACACACGCAGTTTCATTAAAATCTGTGATGGTGGGTTACATATTGATATTTTACTGCCTGATTTGATGTGGACTTTTAGAGATTAAAATACAACGACTTAGCCAAATCCACTTATTTTATTTTACTTTTAATGGGCTCAAATGCTTTATACATATTTTAGTGATTGCGGTTTTAACAAAATTCATGCATATTTAGGGTTCCGTACTTAAAAAATAAAAACAGAACCATTATAATATTACTCCTGTGTCTGTCCGTCTGTCTATCTATCACAGCCATTTTACTCGTAAACTATGGAACGTGGAAAGTTCAAATTCGGGGAAGTAATAAAGACCATTGACCCACATATTTTCAGATTAATAAACATATATAAATATATGTAGTAAAAAAGTAGAAGGGCTAATTATGCTACTTGGAAAAAAAAATCTTTGTATATTATGAGGGGTATCCCCTGAAAGCTTTTGTAATGCTGAACTTAAAAATACATTCCTTTTAATTTTACGTATTATATTTTCAAATATATTGTTGAAAATGTAGCGCAAAAATGTCCCCCCCCCCATCTAATTCCGAATCTACTGAAACTAAAATTAAGAAAAAATTAGACATAGTAGACGTTAATATAAACCTTGCCGGAAAATTATAGCGATTACCCTAGGTCACATAGTTTTTGAGTAATTAGCATTTTTTTTGTTATACACAAATTTCGATTTACGGGCATTCAGAAAAATTGTTGAGCATCGCTGAATATACCTATCGTTGCAGAAGAATAAAAGCATTGTTGATAATGATTTTCGAAAAAAATCATCGGTAATTTGCCGAGATATTAACCCTTAAAGGTACGGTCAGTTTAGACATACACAAGGACAAGTACGGCGTACTCTATGCCTAGTTAACAACTTTTAATGATATATATGTGTAATGTAATGTGCAGTAACAGTATAAAAGCAATAAACGTCAAATTGTTAAAAACATACTAATTTAGAGGGTCTCGGGACTCTAAAAAGTGGAAAAAATGAAAAAAAGACCATTTTCAACATTTAATGTCTTAAAATGTATATGATTTTAAAACACAATTTTAATTGGGATGAAAGATATAAGTATGTTCTTTCGTTTCATGTATTTAAAAAATTGCAAGATACAAAATTAGTATTTATAGGGGGTTCGAAACTGTTAGACATTTGTCAAACAAAAAATTGGCATAACAGTTTAGGCGCAGGATTATAAAATAAATATTGCAACTAGAATGAAAATTTTGGTGCTTATTTATACTTCAGATTGTAATAATTTCCCTGAACTTAAATAAATTTGTATTTAAAGCATTTTTATATTTTTAATGCAATGTTGCATTTAGCTAATACAAAATTTCGAAAATTTCAACAGTAAAATCACCTAAAAAAATATTTTTTTGAACAATAAAAAGGAAATTTTAGGTTCAGTTTATACAGACTAACATGAAATATATGCTTTGAAAGTTTCATGAAAACATATTCAGAAGTTTTTGAGGTATCCTGCGCGTTATGTCCAAAAAATGCCATTTGGAAAATAATGACTTTAACGTTTCGGAAACGCCGCTTCAGCTATTGAGCGGGTATAATTCTAAAAGCCAAAACTTCTGTTCTAATGAGAATTTCAAGGAAACAATTATATCAAAATATTCAGAAAAGATAGGAGTTTAACATCTAAAAAAATTTAAATTTCTTAAATTTTGAAGCTTAAGAGTCCTGCAACCACTTAATCCTTTCCGGCACGGAGTAATTCTATATATAAACTTATGAAATAATGAACTGACACTGGAATTTATAAACAAATTTATTAGAAAATGCGAACTTGCTTATTTTCACGTACATGATAAAAGAAAATTTTAAATTAAATATTCTTGGTGCCGTTTGTCTGTTTTGGAATTAAAATTAGGTGTCTGTTTTTTAAGGGCATCGCCCTCGAAGATTTAATTAGAATGAATCGCATAAATACTGTGGGATTCGCGATAGTTTGCATTGATTGTATCTCTGAATATGCCTTGAGTGACTTTAAAAGTTAATTAAACACCTTTCTGGAAAAACGCGGCACTGACCAAGGCGGCATTGCAACTTTGAGACCTGAATTCGAAGCGCGCTTAGCACAATGTCAAATTTGAACTTTGAACAAAGGTTTTGTTTTAGCTACACTCTAGAAATAAAGATTATTACTAAGCTGAATTTAGTTTCATGAAATACCAAATGAAGTTCAACTATGCACTGCCAACTTTTTTTTTTTTTTTTTTAAATAATATAATTACAAATTCATATATTTATTCTACGGAACCCTCTGTGCGCGAGTAATTCTCACACTTGACCGTTCATTTATTTTAGATTGCTGCATCCTATGTTTTTTTTTGTTGTTTTGATGAGCACGAAGCACTCATGCATGCCTTAGTTACTGCGACTTTAATGAATTTCATGCCTTTTTGAGTTTGCTACATCCAGTGATGTTTTTTTTTTCATATTAGGGATCACGACTTTAACGAATTTCATACATTTTTTATGATAGTTAAATTTTAAAAAGAAATTAAAAAAAGAATTATATTTTAGAGATGTTTTTGCATTTAAAGGGAGAAAAATGTTATATTTTCCAAAAATTGCATAATTAGCTGACTGATTTTAAAAAATGTAACTATTTAATTTTAAAATAACTTAATTTTTGTACTATGAAAATGAATACATTTTTATATGAACACCCCGAAAGTTAATTTTGTTTTTATCTTGTATTATGTTGTTGCCAGCAGCACATTTCTTTATTATAATATCATAAACTTATTATTCCTAAAACAATGGGAAGTCGTCAAAATTAGCTTTCCTTGTTATGACATGACAAACATTATCATGACACAAAAGCTGTGTTGCTTTAAATGTTAAAATAAAAAGTTTGAGATATTTGTTTATTTATCCTCCTGAGACCCGGCATCCATTTAAATGGATGTTTTGCTTTCTCCTTCTATTGCGTTAAATTTCATTGTAGCAGTCTAAAACCAGTTGGTTTTGGTAATGTATGAATCAAAAATCAACATTCAGTTTTTGGATTTTGGCAACGGTAACTACTTTGTTTACAAAATGGCGTAATAAATAAGTCAAGTTTGAATTCTACGTTCTGCTGGTAATTTTCGTTTTTATGTTATTTTAATTTGTTTAAACTATTTTTATTTTGCAATTTTAAATCAGATGTTAATACTTGCCTTATGTTCTTTATAATAAATTCTATTCTTTCCCATACTTCTCGCATTTTTTTAATTACTTTAAAGCGAGTTATGGCCTGAACATCCATTTAGATGGATGTGCTGTAAAACAAAATTAAAAAATCGAAATTTATTAATTTATTTAAAAACTTCATTTTTGATGCCTATTTGTTGAAAAAAACTCATATTTAAAAAAAATTATGCATTACATTTTGCTTGGGTCTCAGGAGGATATACAGTAGACTCCCTCAAATCCGCACTGCTTGGGGACTAAAGGTTGTGCAGATTTTAGAATTTTGTGGATTTCTGGTCATTGATTTGTTTACCTCTTTTACACATAATTTGAATATAAATAATGCAATCAAAATTATAATGAATACTTACAATATAGAAGAATATTAAAATAATCAAATATCATAATAAGCTAAAATAATAAAAATTAAGATGATTTTAAGAATGATTAAATTATTATAAAGTAGATGTCAAGTAAATAATTAATAATCATCTATAATTAAATATGCACTATAAATATACATTTTTCTTGAATTTTTCTATGCATTTTGCCACATAAAGGTAACCTAATAATTCACATCAAAATCATATAATAAGGAAGTTTTATTTCAAGTTTAGCCAGTCTTAATAACCAAAAAAGCTTTATTAATACATGTATTTATTTGGTAAAAAGATTGTGATTACCAAAGATATCAGCAATATCTTCGATTTTTTTTTTTTTCAGAAATAAATTTATACTTTCTTTATGAAAAAGCATGAGTGCAGTCATATTCAAGAGAATTACGCTTGAAATACATACAGAATGATATAAAATAAAAAAGTCTGTGATTTTGACCCTAAATCTGAACTGAAAGTTTCATTGTTTACATCTGCGATAATGTGTGGATTTTAGGTGTTTGCGGATTTTAGGGAATCTACTGTGTATTTTTTTAATTAAATGTCGAAAAGGTTGATTATGTTTTAAACATTTCTTTTGTATTATTATTTTTAAATCTTTCGGATAGGTGGTTCCAGTACAGTAAAAACTTTTATATTTTTTACCTTGCCTCAAACCAGATTTAACGAATTCCCTACAAAATTTCTCTCTCCTTTCTTCTATTGCACATGCATTATTTCTAACTTTGTGGTATTGAGTAATGTACCCTCATTGGCTACTCTCTCATCTCCCAAATTTTATTTAAAAGATTCTTTCATATAAATTTTCTAGTTGCTGTTAATTTTCTTGCATGGGATTGAACGGTAGCAGAATACAGTCCTTTTAGATTTTTTAAAAGTAAAATTTCACTAGATCTTAAATAATAATAATTGGAAAGAACTGTAAGTCACAGCCATGTTTTTGATGATGTTCATTTTGTTTATGTAAAAATTAATGTATGTCATAATTCATAATTTTTAAATATAAACAGGGATGAGATTCTTCCGACTTTTATCGGAATTTCCGACTTTTATCGGAATTTCCGACTTTTCGTAAATTTTTGAGAATTTTTAATTTTTATCTGTAAAAAAAAACAGAAGAAGAATTTTGCCATTTTTTTTTCTTTCTGACAGCGGAAAAATGCGCTAAACAAGACATATCGTGCCAGAATTGCATCGCATTTTCTCCGCGATTCTTTGACGAAATTCTCGTTTTTTTTCGCGATCTTTTGAGAGAATTCACGTATTTTCCTCAATCTTTTAACGGAATTCACATATTTTCCTCGATCTTTTGACGAAAATCGCATTTTTTCGCTTTCCTTTGACGAAATTCGCCTTTTTTTCCGTGATCCTTTGATGAATTTCACTTTTTTTCGCGATCCTTTGACGAAATTCGTGTTTTTTCGAGATCTTTTGACGAAATTCGCTTTTTCTTGCAACCTTTTGACGATTCACGTTTTTTTCCTCTATCCTTTAACTAAATTCGTGTTTTTTCAGCGGCTCTTTTAAGAAATTTGCGTTTTTCCGCGATCCTTTGCTGAAATTCATTTTTTTTCTTCACTCTTTTGACGAAATTCATGCTTCTCCCGCTTTGATTGACGAAATTCCCGTATTTTCCACGATTTTTTGACAAAATTCACGTTTTTTCTGTGATCTGTTGACAAAATTCACGTTTTTTCCGTGATCTGTTGACAAAATTCACGTTTTTTCCGTGATCTGTTGACAAAATTCACATTTTTTCCGTGATCTTTTGACAAAATTCACATTTTTTCCGCAATCTTTTGACAAAATTTGCGTTTTTTCCGCGATCTTTTGACAAAATTCGCGTTTTTTCCACGATCTTTTGACATAAGTCTCGTTTTTTCCGCGATTTTTTGGCAAAATTCGTGTTTTTTTTCCGAAATCTTTTGACGGAATTCGCGTTTTTTCCACGATCTTTTGACATAAGTCTCGTTTTTTCCGCGATTTTTTGGCAAAATTCGTGTTTTTTTTCCGAAATCTTTTGACGGAATTCGCGTTTTTCCAGCGACCATTTGACTAAATCCACATTTTTTTCGAGCCTTTTGATAAAATTTGTATTTTTTGCCTGTTCTGTGCAAAATATGATTTTGCACGGTCTTTTAGTTTTTTACCAAATTTTAGCTTACGCGTATTTTCAGACTTTTTGTTCTTTACCCACTCTCATGCCTGTATAAAGTTAATAATAATTTTCCTAATTTAAATTATGCTTGAGTCAGAGTTCATTCTAGGATCAAGAGCAGGCAGGGTGCACTTTGCCATAAAAGGGCACTTTAGAGAAAAAAAGGGCACATTAATGTAATGATAATCAGCTAATAACTCTTTCCCCCCTGACCCCACCCCCCTAAAAAGTCTTTGCTACTACCCCTTTACACCATTCATGACACTTTGCAGTGTAGGGGCGATTCTTTCCAAAATTTAAAAAAAAAAAAAATTGGTCATAAATCCAAAAATTGGAAAAAAAAAAAAAAAAAAAAAAAAAACTGTCAAATACGAAAATTTGGACATAAACTATATCGCAAATTTTGAGAAATGTTTGCCGAAAAAAACCAATTTCGTCAGAGAATCGCGAAAAAACGGCAATTTCGTCAAAAGACCTTTCCGTTTTGCTTTTCTTTCTTATTTCGGCTGAATTTTCACGGTAGCTGAGAAACGGGGTATAGAGACAGAGAGAGAGAGAGAAGTTTATGACTGCGTCGGTGCTGGAATTTTACTGAAAATAATTGGTGTCTGTATGGGGATGTTTGGGGGGGGGGGGGTGAAAAGGAACAGATTAGGAGCAAAATGGGGCTAGGACATTATATAATGTTTACAAATAGTTTAGAGTTTGCTTGAAATAAGCGATGAAATTAACTTAAAGGGTGCTATTTTTTCCTCGGTTGATTTTCCAAGTGATAGGGCTCGCAGGGCGGGGATTTCGGACAGTGGGAGCATCGGGGCATTAAATTTTGTAAAGAAGGGCAGGCAGGGCAGCCCGCCCCGCGAAAAACACCTAGAATGAACTCTGCTTGAGTAAATGAATAAAAAAGGCCTAGAATGTATTTAGGTTTGTTTGATGTATCTCACTGAAAACAAAAATTATTAATCTGATGAATTTTTGTGAAGATATAAATTAAAGTTTGTCACATGAATTACACATTAGCACCCTCAAATTATGTCTCTTCTAAGTACATGAAGATTTAGCAAAACTATATATATATTTTTTTCTGAGCTGATTTGATCCAAGGAACTCAAATAAAGTGCCAATTGTGAGTGTTACCATTTGCAAAATTGCAGTTGGTGCAATTTTTAATATGTTGAACTGCTATTTCAAAATTTGCATTCATATTCAGAAAGAACATATTATTCTGAGTCTAATGACACTTTTGGTGGAATTTTATCATAAAGTGTTTGAGAATAGAAACAGATGTATAGTTTTTCTTAATACTGACTGTACATTAGTTTATTCGTATGCAGTGGCCAGAAAATTATCCATAAAACGAGAGCTCTGCTTTAGAGGGGTGTTTATAAAGCAAGGGTTCACTGTATTTTAATTATCAAACGTTTTCCTTTTAAGTGTTGAAAAAAAAAGTTAATCTATTGTATTTACGTATTAGGATTGTCCTTCCTATTCCTAACTTTTATTTTACTTCTTTGTAGGCAGGGAAAATACGCAGGATTAAAACAGACCAATCAAAGGAGAATCATGGTATTGGAGCAAATATTCGAAGTATTGTGTGCATTGTAATGATAATGATTTTAATGATGTTTGCCATCCACTGCACTTGGGTAACAGGAAATGCTTATTCAAGTCCTAGTATTGTATTAGCTAGTTATAGTTCCGATGGGTATGTAATAATTCACTTTAATTTATTTTTATAATTATATATTTTTAATTTTTTAGTATTATATATTTTATTATATCTTATAAATTTTTCTTTTGTTTTTATTTAAAGATTATTTCAAGTCAGTAGCATTAAGTTGTTAGCAATAATATTAATATTTAAATAATTACTTTTCCAGAATAAATATGCCAAAAGTTAACTTTTGGTAGAAGAGGGCTAATTCTAATTCTTGAAATGCTAATAATTGAACTTATTACTTATCCTTTGCACAAACTTTATTAGGCAGAATAAAAGTGATATATTTTTTAGATCTTATAGCATTAAAATATTATACTAGTATTTAATTTTACTTTGAAAGATTTTTAAAGCATAAGCATCTATTTCTTGTTTCTTAACTCTAAATGTTCAATATGCATTATCCTAGTCTTTTGACAAAAAAAAGTTACATTTAAAAGGGCTATTATTTGACTGATTTTGTCAGAAGTCACTGATAAGGTCTTAAAAAAGTAAAGAATTAATATAAAATTTATGTAATAAACAAGGTGACCTAACCAACATTGCTTGGACCCATGATAATAAGCTTAAATATACCTGTAAGTGTCAAATGATTTTTTATTTTCAAATGAAAATCTTTCCAAAGTATCCCTGTGCTGGGTCACCCACTGCCTTCGGCAGCACACACTAGAGATCTGCACGGGCCGGCCTGTGGCCTGAAGCCTGGCCGGGCCTAGTCACTATTCTTTACGGGCCGGGTTCGGGCCGGGCCTAACTCATTTTTTCTGCACACACCCGGGTACTGGTTTTATTCCTAATCTTCATGGCCCAAAATTTTCATTCCTAGTTTTCACCCACACCGTATAAAAATCATTGTCTCGGCGTGTCCTGGTCCGTTCAAAGGTCAGTAAAATTAGGCTTGGCAAAAAATTTTTGTCAAAAAATGCATACATTTTTAAACCGCCATTATTCTACAATTAAACATTCAAATTCATTCTTTTTAAAGAGTAGTAGATTTCTACACTTATTAAAATATAGTTAAATTAAAATATAGTAAAACGTGTGAAAAAGAACCTGTCTATGACGGAATCTTGTTTTAAACTGAAAAATGTGTTGATCCATGCAAAATTAATATACTACTATGTAAGAAAATATTATATAATACATTTACACTTGCTAAGAAGGGAACTTGTCTATAACGTATATTTTTTTCTTTTCTATGCAATTCAGTCTTAGATTTTATTGTATAGCATTTTTCAGATATTTAACACTTCAATACATGGAATATGGATTAACAATATTAATGATAACTGAAACATTTACGTACAAGAAATAGAGATTCATTAAAAAATAAATATCGCATCCTGTGGCACTTCTATAAAAATGAAGATTATAAACATGAAAAGAAAAGTTAAGATAAATATTTTTGGCTTGAACTCCTTGTACGAGACAAACTTGTAACCAAATTGACGTAAAAATCAATATTTTGTAGAAATTCACTCGGGTCAGACTCGGGCTGAGATTTTAACTTTTTTTTGGGCCGGGCCGGGCTTGGGCCGAACTTTTAACATTTATACCGGGCCGGGCCAATAATTTTTTTCTACGGGCCAGGCTCGGGCTGAACTTTTTTAACTTTTTTACCAGGCCAATATTTTTTTTCTCTGAGTTGGGCCGGGCCCGGGCCTGGAAATGTCAGCCCGTGCAGACCTCTAGCGCACACACTCGAATTTGTATGATTTTATAATTTTATATGAAAATCGATCCAAGCAAAACTAGAGTTTGGGGCCTTACTGCCTTCGGCAGCATGCAGCAGGCACAGCTACACATGCTTCCAGTCTTTGATTTTACATTTCTAAGCGAAAGACGTGCATAGCCCAGACTTGTGACAATAACCTTAAATATAACTAAAATCAGTGCTTAATGAATTCATATATTTAAATAAAAATAAATCTCTTCAAACTAACCTAAGCGCTTGTAAGAAGTATTTTCTTCTCTCTTTTTTACATTGGGTCATTTAATATTAAGACAAAATAGTTCTTATCATCTGAAATCTTTGAAATTTTTATGAATTATAAATATAATGCTGCAGAAGCCTACATATAATTTTTGTGCAAAAATATCGATATTTAGTTGTAAAACCATGAGCAAAAGCCACTCACACATTCATATTCTGAATGAAAATTTTGAAGATTTTATTCTTTTTAAAAATATTTTTAATCATCAGAATGTTTCAAGATTTTTATATGTTTTGCAAGTCAACCGAGATGTATCTGAAAAAATCTGTTAAAAGATTATGCTAAAATACCAATATTGGGTTACTTTTAAGAAAAGACAACATTATGTCTGAATACAATATTAAAAGATAACTATATTTAAATTTCAGACATTTAAAATTAAAATGATTAAAAACAATAAAGTAGACATTTTGGACGAAAATTCATTCCTCATCAATACTATACAACATAAAATCACGAAAGGTGACCTAAACAACTTACAAACTGAAAACATACATAGAACAGTTAATTCTAAAGTTAAAGTTGCAATAAAACAGAGTATTTATATGGGATTTGGCTTGCTTCATTAAATGGTATATGAATTTAGCCCATAATCCAATTATAATGAAGCAGGCCAAATCCCGTTTGGATACTCTATTTTGTTGCAACTCTTTTTTAAGTTGTTTATGTATTGTGTATGTTTTAATTTAAAATGTCTGAAATTTAAATTACTGTTAGTCTAGAAAAGAAGAGTGCCATGCGAAATCACTAAGTGACTTCCAGTTCCAAATTTTTTTCAAAGGGCTACTATTTATATTTCTTGAAACACATTGTACTGTTTTAGATGAGAAGATACCTGCTTCAAGTTGGTATTTTTCGTTTTTCCATACCTTAAATTTGTGTAGATTCAGGCTTAAAAAAAAGGGGTGGGGGACATAAAATTGAACTTTTTGATTTTATTTCTTTACGGTTGAAATTCATATTTTTTACAAATTGCATGTTGTTTACATGTGTAGTTGTACAATTTTGGTTGTTTGAAAAGTGTAGAAGAAATTTAAGATTTTTGTGTTTAAAATTCCACCAAATTTTCTTTTTTTTAAATAAAAACTAAACGATTTCAGAATTTTTGAATAAGCATTTCGAGTTTGATGAGAAGAAAAATGCATTTTGTCAGATCTTTATTGAAGGTAAAGGAAGAAATTGTGAGCAAAAAATTAACTGTATAAATTCAAATCTACAACTCTAAAGTGTGAAGTTGGAGCCGAGTTGGAGTGGTGGCCGGAGCCACAGTATTTTATCTGGGAGCGGAGCTGGAGCATAAAAAAATTTTCAGCTCTGTGTCACTGCTGTTACAGTATATAAACTCTAATTGACTGGTTAATATAATGGCATTTAATGGGTTAACATACTTCCACAATGAGATAAAATACTTTAGCTTCCTATTTTTTAAAGTTCTTGATTCTGCATTATTAATTTAAAATATTATTCCAAATATAATGGCAAATCTAATTAATCCCTTAAAAATTCTAAGCGATATTAAAATTATTTTTCAGAAAATCTTCATAATGCAAAGTTAAACAAAGTAAATATATGCGTGATTAGCAAATTTTTCAGTGGCAGATGATTTTCGTTATCTTGCCAATTATTGGAATTACACAATTGGATGAATAATTTGAAAACTTTCAAAATAATTTCAAATGTAAATTTCAATCGATGTTTCAGAATTTAAGTTATAATTTAATCGATACATGCAAATTGCTGTTATTTGTGTAAAACCAAGTCTAGTGAAGGATATAGTACAGATTAATATATTAGGGGAGACCAGGGCACATTTTCCATAGGGGCAAGTTTTCCAACTCGTTTTTAAATGAGCTGCTGGATGATGCCAGCGGGTAAACTAGCTGAAGTGGCAACACTGCACACATCATCTGCAAAAGTTATAATTTAGTAGCTGCTGTCACTTTGTCAGGAGAGCTGTTTTTTCTTCATTTTTTGAATGGTGAATAAAATTTCAGGTTTTTATTAAAAACTTACTGTTTTGGCATTGCATATACTAAAAAAGGTTTTCTTTCTTCACGTAACTATGCGTTTCTTTTGTAAATAATTTACACCACTATTTGTCGAAGTAGTATAAAAGTTCCAATATGGCGAAGGGGCAGGTTTTCCAACAGCATACGAGGCATGTGTCTCGTTGGAAAACGTACCCTGTCCTAAATCAGCTTGTCTTATTGTACCAAAAATGTAGTTATTGTGCAATAAAATTGACCAAATAACAGTATATGAAACAAACCCTTTTGATCACTTAGTCATTTAAGTAAAATGACCAATCTAAAAACCAAGTTAAATTCAAGTATGTAAAAAATGTTTAACTATTTTCTAAAATGGGTTCATTTAATGAATTTATTTTATGTTAATTGTGCCTTTGTTGTCATTCCCACCTTACTGTAGTCATAAGCTACAAACCTTAGATCGCAGTGTGTATGGGCCCCTCAAAAAGAATATTAATACTGCTTGTGATGCCTGGGTATGCACAAATAAAAGGACTATGACAATTTACGACATCTCACCTATTTTGGTTAGAGCTGCTCTACTGGCATTAACACCAGTCAATATTACGGCGGTAGTAAAGATGGAATCATTGTAAGATCACTCCTATGTCTGTCTGTCACAGCCATATTACTTGTAAACTATGGAATGTGGAAAGTTCAAATTGGGGGAAGTAATAAAGCTATTGACCCGCATATTTATCGGTTACTAACCATTCACAAACATATTTAGGAAAAATGTAGAGGGGCCCAATTAAGTTACTTGGAAAAAAAAAATCTTTTCATTGTATATCGTGTGAAAGCTTTCATGACGCCAAACTCAAAAGTATATTTCTTTTAATTTTAGGTGTTATATTTTCAGAGATATGGTTGAAAATGTGCTGAAAAAATGTTCCTCCCACTCTATTCCCGAATCTACTGAAACTAAAATTATGAAAAAATTAGTGATATTAGAAGTTAATTTAAACCTTGCAGGAAAACTATAGCGATTACCCTAGGTCACATAGTTTTTGAGAAAATAACTTCTTTCCGTTACACACAGGTTTCAATTTATGGGTGTTCGACAAAGGAGTTGAGGAGCACTGGAGGTATTTATCGTTGCAGAAGTAGAAAAGGATTATTGATCATGATTTTCAAAAACATTGTCGGTAATTAGCCAAGATATTAACCCTTAAAGGCATAGACGTTTTGACATACAAAAAGACGAGGGCAGCATACTCTATGTGCTATCGATTTTTAAAGCCTAGATAATGACTTTTAATGGTATCTTTATGTAATGTAATGCCCAGTAGTAGTATAAAAGCAATAAATTACAGATTGTTAAAAACAGACTAATTTAATTAGAATTTATCACATAATTACTATGAGATTCATCTCTAGTTTGCAGTGAATGGCTCTCTCAATATGCCACCTGTGTCTCTAAAGGTTAAAAACCTATGTGGAAAAATGCAGCTTGGAGCAAGGCAGCAGTGCAACTTTGCGACCTCCTTTCGAAGCGCGTTTAGCACAGTGCCAAGTTTAAACTTTGAAAAGGGTTTTGTTTTAGCTACACTGTAAAAAGCAAAAATTATTACTATGCTGAATTTGGGTTTATGAAATACCAAATGAAGCTCTAATGTGCATTATTTTTATTGTTAGCACCAAATTAAGTTCATTATAAACATATTAGGATAATATTAGAAAAAGAGTTATACAGAACAGCAATATTTGATACTATTTAAACTTCATCTCTTTGAACTTTCATGGTATATCTATTTATACTTTTCCAATATATACAGCTATACTCAAGCATACGTTGTATAGTTTTTTACAAAGTCTTATTATTTTTTTAGCAACTATTTTTTTGTAGTAATGCAGTTACTAATAAACATATTTATTGTACAGAACCCTCTGTGCGTGAGTAATAGTTGTACTTGACCATTTATTTTTGCATAGGATAGCTAAGGACAATCTACAACCGGGCTAATGTTTGCTTTTTTGATTTTGGTTACAGTTTTTTTTTTCATATTAGGATAGTTTTAATTTCAGAACTGGTTCCAACCAATTCCGAAAGTGAAAGTAATTAAAAAAAAAAATCTGAAACCAAAGCTGAAAAGTAAAAACTAGTCCGATTGTAGACTGTCCTCTGCTATCTTATGCAAAAAATAAATAATTCAAAAGTATTAAAATCAAAGCGAGAAATTTGAAAGTAACATCCCCATTAACTTAACATTAGCGTTTTCCTTTCTTTCTGTGACGGAAGTGGGCTTGTAATTCAAAACCACCGAAAGCATCAAATCCTTCTACATTGATATAGGCTTGCACTTCTGAGGAATCTGTTCCTTCAAGTTCCGCTCAAACTTTCCCTATTACTTATGAAGAAGGCGTTCCTTCTACATCCAAACAAACTTTCCTTATACCAGAAGAAGTTAGGCCTTCACATAGGAGGCAAACACGGCATGGAAAGGAAAAGAGGAAGTCCTCTGTATTGACTGATTCTCCCGTTAAAAATCTACTGAAAATGAAAAAAGATTTATCTTAAAAAAGGAAAGTGCAAAAGGAATCTGATAAAAGGGACGAGAAAAAACAAAATCCAATTTTGGCCAGGAAGCTGTTTGGACCTTCATCTTCAAATGCAAAATTCATTAAAACATCAAAACCTAAAAAAGATATAAAAAGCTTGCATTCAAGTGATGAAGAAGAGGAAGATTGTCTTTGCATTTATGAGTATTGCATTGAACTTTACTCCAAATCCAATGCAAATGAAAAGTGGTTGCGGGCAAGAAATTGGCGCATGAAGACTGCACCAGAGAAGATGTTTCATTTTTTGTTTGCGTTCATTGTGATTCAGACAATGATGGCAACTTTTGTTTAAAAAAAAAATCTGTCTTTATAAAATTGTTAACTGGTAGTTTTGTAAAATCATTAAGTGGCATTTGTTTTCTAAAGTCACTTACTTTCTCTATTTACTATTATCTTTTTTTAGTTTACAATAAAAAATACATATTAATTAACAAGCAAGTTTTGTTTCCTGTGTTTTACAATTTAAAGTATAGTTGGAAAATTTGTCCCTGTACATTTTTAGTAGGCTGGAAAACTTGCCCTGCATATGGGGCACATTTTCCAATGTTACATGATCAGACTTAACCATTTTCTGTTAAAAACTATGTTTGGTTTTTTGAAAAATAATTGTACCAGTTTGTATATAAAGGTCTGGGGAATTCAATGATATCCTGTTGACCTCAAAATATATAAAAATACAAAAATAAAATTATAAAAAGTTTAAAAATCTATGCTGGTCTCTCCTACAGTCTTTGTAATGGCAATTCTATTTCTAATATGTAATTCAGTTGTATCATATGTGTTGGATCTGTAGATTAAGACACAAATTCAGGTTGTTTAAAATTTTTATTCCTTGAATGATTAAAGTACATGTTACGAAACACAAAATTGCAAAGCCCAGTTTAAATTTTTTTAAAGATTAAAAGTAAGAAAAATTATTTGTTTATAGTCTGAAATATAGAAGATATTCTGATTTAAATACTTTGTCATAAATGTATTAATTATAATGTATGTCATTAATATATATACTTTTAAATCTTGCTAATGATAGAAAAGGATCTTTTCTGTTGTATAATTTATCTGTATTTCATCTAGTATATGAATACCAAATATTTTTTATGTTTATCTTTAGGTCACGACTCATTCTTGATGATTTTCGTGAAGCATACTATTGGCTTGCACAGAATACAGCACAAGATTCACGGGTTATGAGTTGGTGGGATTATGGTTATCAAGTTGCAGGCATGGCTAATCGCACAACATTAGTTGATAATAATACTTGGAATAACAGCCATATAGCTTTAGTAAGCATGTTTTTAAATTATTCTTTATCTTGAATTACATTTATATAATTATTTCTGAGTGTATTATGTAAAACAGCTAATTTTTCATATGGAAGCTTTGAAGCTGTTTAGTCTTACTGGTTTGCTAAAGAAATATATTTTAAAAATTTGCAATTTTAGTTTTAGAAATATTTGTTCCTTTCTTTTTTTAAAGAATCCTACTTTGTGCTGGCTGTTCTACTGCTATCAAATTCAATATATCTTTATTTGTATTAAATTAGTTCCATACTTTAGAACTTTAAAGTTTGCCATTTTTTTAAATTCAAGCATCATGAAAATGTTTATTTATATGCGGCTCTTTGTTTTATTAAATATTATTAATGTAAAGATAGTAAGCTTAAAATTATTAACCAATGTTATCTACACAAATTACATTAAAAACATAATTACTAACATTTCTAAATATTAATTATATTGCAATAATCTTCATTTTATAGGCAATGAAATCTTTAATTTGTTGTAAATATATTTTCATTAAAATATATGATCCCCCCCCCCCTCCCATTAAAAAATAATTTTCTTATTCTATTAATGAATTTATTGATATGCAAGATGCTTATGATTGTGAAATTTTCCCCCTAATTATAAAAAAAAATACTAACTTGCAATTTCGTGGCTTTTTTAATTACCCTTTTGTCATTTAAGATAAAAATAAAAGCATGTTAAGTTATAGCCATTTTTTTTCACTCTAATGTTTGAAGCAGTAAAGATAAAATCACTTGATAATCTAGGAGAAGTTTTCATTCTATCACATTTGATCATTTGTTGTATCTTCTAAAAGCTGCTAGTTCGTAATTTCATTGCTGTATGTGTTAACACATCTTAAAAATTAGGTCAGTTTGGTGGAACAGTTTTTGCTAAATAAGGTTTGAATACAAAGCAGGGTTATTAAAGTTTTAATTTTATTATTACCAAATTAATTATATCCTATACTTATTACTACAAGTAATTCAGTTGTTATTAATTCATAAGATCTTTGTCTTAAAACATGAACTGAAAAGAGAATGAATTATTCCCAAATTAGTTGTCAGATACTTTGAAAAATTTGCTGGGATAGATAAAACAATGTCCATTAACCATTTTCAAAAGGATAGAATTGATCAAATATTTAAGAGAAATGAAAAACATAAATCAGCAGAATTCAAATAGCCTGAAGGTTATGCACTATCTAAATCTGCACCAGAAATGATTTGAAAGTAGAGAATCTCTTCTTGCAAAATCCTTCAATTTCCACCCTGGTAGCTGTTAAAAAAATCAACGCAATCAACTGAACAAACTGGAAATTAAAGGGTTGGTTTGGGGAAAAAAAAAATAAAATAAAAAATAAAAGGTTCTAAAATACAGAAAAATTAGAATAAACAAGCAAAATCAGGATATTGACATGTCTAAGGTTTGAACAAGAAGTAGGATTGTTAACCTTCTGTGACCATCTATACAAGTTAAAAGCTTTGCTCCCTAATATCTTGGAATTTAAAAACACACACCCCTTCCCACACACATAATGGAGAGACCATCTCTTTTAGGACTGGGCGATGTAGAAATTTCTTAAATCGATTT
The DNA here is from genome assembly GCA_963932465.1 of Maratus speciosus. Taxonomy (NCBI): domain Eukaryota; kingdom Metazoa; phylum Arthropoda; class Arachnida; order Araneae; family Salticidae; genus Maratus; species Maratus speciosus. The sequence goes on along the minus strand of OZ010796.1, from coordinate 422,550,992 downwards.
ATCATCCATCTAACATCGCGATTTAGTGCTAAATCGCGATTTAACACAGATTTTACATTTTAGAATCTGGAAGCCTATTTTTTAATTTTTAGTAACGAAATACGGTCTTTATGAGCCCCCCCACCCCTCCTGTATTATTTAGTATACTTAGTTTTTAATTTTTCAAATAATTTTGAAAAGTGGTATATTTTACACATAAAAAAATTTGAATGTCCTAAAACACTACTTTTTTTTTCCATTTTAAAAATTAGTGACCTATTTTAATACATTTTATAAATTCATTCTTTAAGAAGTAATATAAAAGAATTTTTTTTTGTCTGACTTGTTATGCCTGTAATCTAAATTCCTTAAAGGGGGGGGGGGGACAAATTCCCCAAGTCCACCCAAATAGCACTTCATTGCAAACAACCTACACATTTTTTTTCTTGTTTTTTAGACACAGATTTAAAAAGTTATTGAGGTAAAACAGAAGCATATTAAAATAATTCAATGATGAATTTAATTATTCATTTACCATGATGAGAAAAGTAGTACAAAAAGGGGTGGGGGAGATGTGAGAAATAAGGTGCAATTTTATATCTTTTTAACTTTTAGATTATAATAAAATTTGTTTAGCATAAATGCTGACATCTATATAGCGGATGGAGAAGGATTGAAAGTGTGAGCCTTAGAAATTGCTGTTTTTTTTTCACGGCCGTTGCCATGATTAGTAATAAAATATAATCTTAAAATATCTCTTTTTAATGATAACAAAATGTCAAAAAAGCAGAAAATCGCAGATCTGCAGAAAAATCTAATGAATGCCTCCTCCTCCGCTCTCTCATTCTGCTGTAAAAAAAGTTACTTGATTCATTACAGAACTTTATTAAAGTATTTTTAATTAAGTACAAAATAATAATAAATTAAAACTAAAATATTCCCATAATACCCAAACATATGAAAATTAATTTTTCATGAAAATAATGCATAAAAATATAAACTAAAAATGGATGAATTTGGATATAAACAGTGAATCAATTTCAGCAAAATACTCAATCTACGTGGCTGGCATTGAAATCGGATGTCAACCTGATGCATGACTATTTTAAAATATTTTAATTAATTACAGAATAATAGAAAATAAAGAATATGTATTAAAATATTACCCAAATATGTGAAAAATGAATATTTCATTAAAGAAATGCATAAAAATAAAAACTGAAATTCGATAAATTTGGATTTTAAATATGAAACTTTATTTATTTTTTCCAATCATAAATACTCAATCAATTTCAGGAAAAAAATATTAGTAAAAGAAAAATATTTCATGTGGATCACAGCCAAATAGTGATACACAAAACAATGCATGAGTATACTTTAAAATAATTTCATTAATTACAAAATAATAGAAAATAAAAAATAAATGTTAAAATATTACTAAAACATGCAAAAAATGAAAATTTCATCCTAGGAATGCATAAAAGTATAAACTGAAAGTTGATGAGTTTGGATTTTAAATATAAAACTTTATTATTATTATTTTTAATCATATAAATGATGAATGAATTTCAGGAAAACAATCTTTTGAAATAATGCAGGATTCTACTTTAAAACATTTTAATTACAGGATATTAGAAAATAAAAAATACATATTGCAATATTACTCAAATATGTGAAAACTTAATTTTTCATCAAAAGATTGCATTAGCATATAAATTGAAATTCGATGAATTTGGATTTTAAGATTTAAACATTACTTTTTCCTTTCAACTTTCCACCATATAAGTTCTTAATTTTTGAAAAATACACATTCCAATCTCGTAAACTCTGCATCTTGTTTACAAAATAAATAAATATCAATTTTTACTTAAATCATTGTTTTCTTAAATCAGATTGAGGCTCGATGTTTTCTTAAATCGGATCCTGCTAAATCGATTTAACACCAGCTTGCCTTGTTTTTCTTAAATCGGAAAGCATTGAGGCTTGCGATGTTTGCTTAAATCGGATCCTCCTAAATCGATTTAACACCAGCTTGAAATGTAAGTGGTAGATACATCAAAATAGATAAATCGGTTTTCCGATGTTAGCTCTGAATCAGTATTTCGTTTTAAATCGATTTAAAGCCAATGGCTAAATCGCGATTTAAGATAATGGCTAAATCGCGATTTAAGACAATGGCTAAATAGCGATTTCTGATTTTAGCTTAAATCGATTTAAGACCAATGGTTAAATCGGATTTCCGATGTAAGCTTTAAATCGATTTAAGGCCCAGGCCTAATCTCTTTCTAACTCTTTGTTGCACAGCATTGAGAAGTGTTGGGTGTGCTTTGCAATCCAGGGTTGCTGTAAAATTCTTGGAAGTATTGAGTAAGCTATTACTTATGCCAGTTATCTGCATTTTGGATCATTATTACACTTAACTTGAGTGCTAGAGCGCAAGGAACGAATTGGTACATGTAAATCATTAACAAAAAGCATTTCAGTGATTTTCCTGATTATGCATTGTTACACACACTCAAATGCATTACATTATAGAAGAAAAAAAATGAGTAATTTTTTCAAAAAATTTTTACACTGTATTAAAGCATACTGAAATTGTTATGAAGTATATATTACAGTAGCTGTAATACGGAGTGCATAGCATTTATTTGTTCATTTTTTACAGAGACACACTCATGCACAAAAAAGAATGTGTTTACATTAGTCTATGAACAATTATTGTTGAAAGTGCAAACTTTGTCTCAATTTTTAAACATAAAACATGATGCTTTTAGGCATAATAATTGAAGTGATTTAGAATTAAACAGTTTTTTTTTTTCATTTTCTGATAAATGTGTTGCATCGTGAGTTATGAGCAGTTGTCTCATGACGGCAGTTTTTTATCTTTTGTGTACTATTGTGTGTGGAAATTCCATTCAAAACACCAACTTTAACAGCATTTTTCTGGAAAATCTTCTACCTTTTCTGAAAAGTGAAAAAACTCCATTTGATTACTTAGTTTCTAAGTAATAGCACTTGCTAATTTGATATGTTTGTGAACAAAAAAATGAGTCAGAAAGCAGCCAGTTTGGATTTGAGAATAGCCTTAAAGCTTTATAAATTTTTTTTTAATCCATTATGTGGTGTGTATCAAATTCCGGACTAAGAAAAAAAAAAAAAAAGAAGTAAGCATTATTGTTTATGGGCATGAATTGCTTAGTGCCTTTATTTATTTTTTAATTATATTCAAGCTTAAGTATATCTTGCCCCACCAGTGGCTGAGAGGTTCTGCTCTCGAAGCTGGTAGACAGAAGGTGCTAAGTTCGAACCCAATTATGCCCGTCGCCCTAACCATTCGGAATTTTTGTAGTTTTCTTCGAACCTTGAGAAACTGCGTAAATACGGGTTAGGTCCCCTTAGAAAGACCCCCACGGAGGGCACTCCCCCTGGGGCCTATATCCCTCGGCACATAATTGGCCATCATAAATAATGCCAATAACACCTTAAGTATATCTTAGTTACTATATATTAACTAAAATATGTTTGTATATGAATAAATTCACACACACACAAAAAAAGCTAAATACAGTAGACTCCCTTAAATCCACGACCCTAAAACCCACGAACGCCTAAAATCCGCTTATTTTTTCAGATGTAAACAATGAAATTTACAGTAAAGGGTCAGGAACAAAATTCAAGATGGCACTGAAATCAGCGACTACCGCAATGTTTTTTTTACTAAATTTTTTGTTAATCATTCTCTTTAGGTTATTACAGCTGATTTATTACTAAATAAATTTACATTACTTTTGATTTGATATAAATTAGCATATCTATATCAAAAATTCGAGGGTTCGAAATGGAAAAATCCACAAACCGGAACGCTATTTTAAAATTATTGTTTGTGGAATTTTTTTAATTTTTTTAATTACAAATTTATTTCTAAACATACAAAGCAGTATAAGAAAAGCATTCAAGACTAAATAACAATGAAAAAGGTTACAGAGAGCGCAATAAGCTATATATACTGATAATAACATTAACACTGTTTTCCTTGCTTCTTTCCTTATTTCTTATGTCATCACTAGTTTGAAATACCAGTCTTTTGTTTACTTTATACATATTATATTTAGCTACAGTTACATTAAAAGTTTACTTTTATTCATCTTTATTTATTTAAATATTTAACTTACTCACCTTTTTCTCGGCAGTCTTTAACTTTAAATACTCTTTATTTATTTCTGGGATGTTTACCATCGTTAAGTCTTGCCGTTCTCCGTATGTGAGTAATGGCGTATCGATCTTACAATCGCTTTACCGCTAGATGGCAGCATAAGTCATTTTAAATCGAATTGAATCAATTTCATCCGTAATAGTTTAATATTTTTCTAAATTTTTATTTTACACAATTTTAATAATTACTTACTTTTAAACTAATCAATTATATTAATATTTTACTTATTTTAATGCTTCACTTTATTGTAAGTATTCATTATAATTTCCCTTGCTTAAATGTAAACAAATCAATGACCAGAAATCCGCAAAATTCTAAAATCTGCACAACCTCTTTTCCCAAGCTGTGCGGATTTGAGGGAGTCTACTGTAATAACAATTCTGTTGCATTATAAGAGAAAAAAATCATTTTTTTTTACTAAAAAAAATTTTACATTCTATCAAAACATACTGAAATTGATATGAGGTGTACTAAAGTTTTGTGGAATATTGAGTGTGTAGCATTTATTTGTTCAATTTTTACAGGGACACACACACACACAAAAAAATGTGTTTACAGTTCTGTCTATGAACGATTATTGTTGACAGTGCAAACTTTCTGTCTCAATTTTTAAACATAAAAAATGATACATGCAGGCATAATAATTGAAGTGATTTAGAATTTTTTTTCCCCCCGATAAATGTGTTACATCTTTAATTATAAGCAATTGTCTCATGACTGCAGTTTTTTCCTTTCCTGCACTATCGCAAGCAAAAAATGTGTCAGACAGTAGACAGTTTGGATTTAAGATAAAGCTTTTGATTAAAAAATATGACTTTAAGTTGTGTGTAATAAATTCCGAAGATTCAAGGCTAAAAAAAAGTAAGCATTGCTGTCCTTAGGCACGAATTGCTTAGAATTTTTATTTTATTTTTTATTATACTTCAACTTTAGTATATACTAACTAAAATGTGTTTTTATATGAATAAATTCCTACACATACAAAAGTCATTACTTTTTTTCAAAAAATGTTACTCTAGCAAAACTTTCTGAAATTGGTATGAAGCATACTACAGTCTTTTAAATATGGAGTTAGTATTATTTGTTCATTTTTTGCAAGGACACACACACACAATAAATAAAGAATTTGGTTACAGTACTGTCTGTGAGAGATTATATTTGACAGTGCAAACTTTCTGTCTCAATTTTTAAACATAAAAACGCAATACTTGAAGGCATAATGATTGAAGTGATTTAGAATCAGTTTTTTTTTTTTTTCATTTTCTGATAAATAAATTAAATCTAGAGTTTTAAGTAATTGCTCTCTCATGATGTTTTTTCTTTTTCTGCACTGTCATGTATGGAAATTCGATTCAAAATGCCAACTTTAACAGTATTTTTTTGAAAAATCTTCTGCCTTTACTGAAAAATGAAAAGAAAAATAAACAAACAAAACAAGTGGGTAAGCGTGATCGAATATAGCACAGAGAGTTTTGTTTAATATTCTTTTCAAAACACTTTATCCTTTAATAATTAAATGCAGATCATTAATTTCTAATTATTAAATCTTTAATTCTTTTAAATAAGAACATAGATGGCAGCACCATTAAATTTAATTTTTAAATTATTACAGTTGGAAAATATTATTTTAATCAAATTAAAAATTATCAAGAACATTGTAACAGCTTGTGTTTGTATTAGAGATGAGTTCGGGCTCACTTTTCGAAGCTTGGGCCCACCCGAGCCCGATACCAAAAAAGTAAACCAAAAATTTTTTTAAATAAAAACTGCATAAAAGTTGTTCTAAATGTAATCTCTCTTTTTTTTAACAACTTTGTACGTCACACTATCTGTTAATTCCTAGCACATAATTAATTTTATGACATTTACATTCAATCTTATCAAAAGATAAACCCCTAAAAAGATTCTCATAATTTTCTCTTGCAACAAGCAAATCTGACGGGAACATTAACGAAGTGCGTTTTAGAAATGAATAAATGAAAGTTGCAGAAATTACGATTTTATATGACGAAGAACCGAACAACATTTTTCTATTTCCTATAAAAGGTGTACATTAGAGTCCTGCATCGGGTCAGGTTACCTGCTTTTACCCAAACCCGACATGACCCGCAGTTCGGGTTGGGTTGGTACTATATTTTCCCACTTCGGGTTGACTTTATTTTTTTTGTGTGCGGTTCGGGTCGGTTTTGTGTTGGCTTTACTCTTGCGGGTCGGGTTCGGGTTGACCCGCTTTTTAAAAAAGAATGTGGAAAATATTTTTTCCCGTTAAAAGCCGATCGATATAAACCGCAGATCAAAGTTTCACAAAAGCAAAATGTGTGCATGCCTGTTTTTTCTTTAGTCATCCTTTCACGAGTCTTCGAAATAGCAAACTGCATTATATTTTTACTGTATTTTAAAAATAGAATACGCAGCAAAATGCTAAATGGTCCTTCCTGTCTAATGTACCAAGTGAATAATTTAATTGTGGTGATACGCGATGCACTATGTTAGACGGGAAATTTTTCAAAATAATAACTGCTGATAAACTAAAGGCAGATGGCCACTTGTGTAAAACAAGGTGTATTGTTATAAGTGGAACTTTTGAAACTGCAAGTAATTTTAAAGCATATTTAAAGATTAGATTTTTAGTTTTATACCCTTTAGAATCCTGGATCGGGTCAGAGGTTTTACTATAGTTGAATATTAAAGAATACAGATTTGTTCATTCTTCTATGTAAAACATAAAAATGGTATTAGAGAATTAGAGGTCTGCACGGGCCAAAATTTCCAGGCCTGAGAACGGCCTGACCCGCCCTACCTCGTGTAAAACATAAAAGTTCGGCCCTAGCCCGGCATGGCCTGTTTATAATTTTATCGGCTTCGTCTAAAGATTTATATTGGGCCGGTAGATCTGCTTAATTGTAGTTATCGACACGGCCTGGCAAGGCCATTCAATTTTTTTTGCCAGCCTGGGCCCATTTATTTTATTTATTTAGCCCGGCCCATTGAAAAAACTGTCCTAATAAAGCGGCCTGGCCAGTTTGAAATTTTGCCGCAGTCCGGTCCGGTGCAGACATCTATTACAGATACAATTGTAAATTATTTTTCATAATATTAAAACATGATTTGCTTTCCTTACATTGCAGTTTCAGGTTGGGTGCAGGTTCGTGCCGGGTTGCCGAAAATTATTTTTGTGGGTTGCGGGTTGACTTAAAATTGAATTTGCGGGTTCAGGTCGGGTAGAACCCGACCCGTTCAGAACTCTAGTGAACATCTTTCGTAATTCTCGTGTTCTTGAAAATAAGCTTAAATTAAAAATTCAACATGATTATATGAAAGATCTGAGGCTTTTTATAGGTAAAGTGTATCGATTGTAATGCTCATTGACTGTTAACAGAAGAGAATGCTTTTTTCACCTAGATTGTCAAATAATAAAATAAAATAAAATAAGCGATCCAATTTAAAAATATCCTTCTATTTATTTGGCTTGGCGTATTATGATTTATCTAGTGCATCCAGTTATCGTCAATGGTATAAATCTGCAAATATTGCAAATTTCTTTTAAAATAGTTTTGATGTTGTAACATTAATCAATCATCACATATAATTATTTATACCAATTTAAAACTAAAATTCTCCTTTTACAAATATATTTAACTGAAACTTCCTTCCCTTTAAAAAAAATCATATATATCTCTTTATCTCTTATACAGCTAATAAATATTCCTTTTAATGTTTACCAAATTATCAAGTGTTTAACAAAAAAAAAAAAAAAAAAAAAAAAAAAAAAAATGGTAAAATGTTCCTGAATAAATAAGTATATTTTTTTTATCAATTGCTTTTCTTTTGTGCAGTAATTTTTTAAGTAGCATTCTTATACTAAAATAGAAAAACACTTTCTATTTTCCTTTCATTCTGATCAAAATGATTTCTTACGGAAAATGTAATTTTCAACCCAGGTGTCGTAAGAACGAGAAGCAGGTGATAACAGACAGATGCCTCATTTATTTATTGAAACCACAGGAAACTGAAAGATTAGTGATTATTATGAAAGGAGTAATTAAATTATTGTTACAAAAATAACAGCTTTTTAACAGAAATAAAAATAAGGAATACTGAATTTATTTTAGAAATATAAATAGATATTAAAACACCTTAAAAAGCATTAACAGAATAATATGGGGAACACAATAAATTTTGATGATTATATATTTATTAATATATGATTACTTCTTATATTTTTTAAATGTTTTTTTCATACTTGAATAAACAAAATTTTCAGTTTAAAAAAATGAGCTCGAGCCCGAAGGCTGGTATGAGATTCGAGCCCGTGTCGGTCTTGGGCTCTCAGGCCTGGGCTGAGCCTGTCTCATCTCTAGTTTGTATATCTGAAAAGCATATTTAATTTTAGCTTTAAAAAAACCCTCTTAAAATTGAAAAAAAAAAATGAAATTTCTTTTAAGTAAATCCATCGGACAATGAAATATAGTCAGTTTAAAATTTTCTATTTTCTGAAAAAAGGAATTTTTTAATTAAAAAAATAATTGATAAAGTATTTTACAACAACAAAAAATTTTTTAATAAAGTAATTGAAAAGTGTTTTACAACAACTTTTGGCCTTAAAATGGCCAAAAAAAAAAAAAAAAAAAAGGCTCAAAAAATTCTGTAAAATTGAATCTATTAGATAATGGAGAATTATTCTGGAGAAAAAATTTCAAAGCCTGAAGCCTAGTATCGAAGTGGGAATTTTTTTAATAGCAGGCAGAACTGTTACAGCAGAGCTATCTAGTCTGCACGAAAAAGACTGAAATTAAGCTTCTGTTTTGAATAGTTCTATGTCATTTAATTAAAATATATGAGACTTTCAAAATTTTGATTTGTCGTGTGATCGGAGGTATTCAGCTATAAGTATGCAAAATTTCAAGTCTCTACTTTTATAGTTTCTGAGAATGAACTCTGTGATGGATAGATAGAAAGAGGAGTGAGACAAAACCCTAAAAAGACAATTTTATTACATAGATTTGAATACGATCACCTGCCAAATATGATATGAAATTTTGACATAGTATAGTTACTTCTTCTGATTTATGTGCCCTTAGAACATTTTTGTAAAACAATGAATTGAAATTTAAAAGACAAAATAAAATGAAAAATTAAGCAGGGAAAAACTTCATTTTAAAATACTGTAATTTCGGGTAGATAAGCCGCCCTGGCGTATGCGCTGCTACGTCCGAAAATGGTAAAAAAACCTGAAATTCCATCGTATACGCCGCAACGGCGTATAAGCCGCACTTGTTGAAAGTGGTGTATGTACTACTATAGACACCATATTGAAGATTTTCACGCATTTTTTAAAACCACTTTAAAAATTAGAATTTTAAATTTAATTCAAATAATGAAAATAAATAAATAACTTTTGGTTTGTGAATTTATCTATTTGCATTGCTCATTTCAGCCTTGGATCGGCAAGTAGAAATATATTTTATGGAATTCTTAATATAAAACATAATGCTAGTATTACAAATAACACTATTTTTTATTCGAATCCATCAATTAAATAACACAACGTAAAATTTCGAAAATAAGTAATGATAAATAATCATTTTGACAACATGAACTATTGGCAAAAGTTGGGAGAGACGTATAAAGATATTTTTTTTTTAAATCTCTTCACTACTAACTGTAAACATTAATGTCCATTAACAGAAATTAATTGGTACTTGATTTGATATATTCTGTAAATATTTAAAACAGGGTTGTTTGGTTTAAACCAAAGGGTTTTTAAAAAAAAAAACCATGCTGTTTTTTTTCCATCTGGTTTTTTTTTTCTCTTTTTCCCTAATGTTTTCATTTATTTTACACATTATTGAAAAATGCAAAATCCAAGTTATGCAGAAGCTACAAGCAAAACTTTAGAAAAATTATGAATTAATAAACTTGTAAAATGACAAACATTTATAGTCAATCAAACTTTTCTTATAACCTTTAAATCTACCTGGCAGACTAATTAATTTTTCTAAAATTAGCTGGGGGAAAAAAAAAAAGTAGTTAGTTTTCTTTCTTCTTCTTCTTTTTCAATCCTTTTATTTTTAAAAATAGCCAAAATGGCAGGTTTGAGCTAAAAATACACTTTTACTACTTAGATTGCTTGATTAGTTAAGATTTACTAAGGATTACATTATGCCTCAATGATGACATAATCATAATTCTCTCCATTGGTTACACTTTGTTCTGTATGCTAATGAATGATTGGCTATGAGTTTATTGTGTCATTGCTATTTGGTTTAGTAAGCCTTTGTTTTTCTTGCATTCCTACATTGGGATTGGGGTTTAGCATTATGATTTTATTCTGTTACCAGCAGGTTTGGCATGGTTTAAATCAGTTGGTTAACCAACTGGTTTTTTAGAAAAAATCTAATATAATATTTTCTCCTTTTTGTAATTTAAGTGTTTCAAATTATTGGATATAAATAATTTCTACTTTTAATTAGGGATGTAATGGAGGGTATATGACGTATACCTTCTGAATTTTTTTAAAGAAGCCCTGTATACTCTCTGTTTCTCAAATAAAGCTATAGCGTATACCCTAACCATGAACGTTTAGAACTCTAGCGTATGCCCTCTGCCTATAGCGTATATTCTCTGTATTGTTTACGACTACAACACTACTTTTAAGTCTTATCCCAGCAGCCACCGTGAGACATAGTGAGTCTAGGTTAATTTGTATGCATGTAGAATGCAAATTGAATGTGTTGATGAACATATCTGAAGCTCTAAAGGGAAAATTTAAAACATATGAATTTAGCAAAGATAAAATAGACTAAAAATATTCAATATTTTGAATAAAATATTTTCCTTTGAGAAAATGCAGATCATTTACAATTAATAACATAAAATGACTTGAGATTTCAGTCAGGCTGTAAAAGAAAATTTTCTTCATTGGGGAGATTATCTTTTAAGACTGTTTTCAACTGCTCGACTCAACAAGTGCAAAACGCTTTGACACATTTACAAATTAATTTTTTAACAGAAAGATATAAAATTGGAAGGCCTTACTATTGAAGCAATTTGGAATCAAACTGTGTTTTCCATTTTTTATGAGTAAATTACCTATTGAGTTATAGGCAATTTTGATCACGTGTCAAAGATGTTTTTAACCTTCCTTGAGTGGTTATTCTTCTTTCATGCAGAAATTCGGTTCAAAATGCCGACTTTGACAGTATTTTCTGAAAGATCTATTGCGTTTTCAAAAATACAGAAAACACAGTTCCATTACATAGTATCTGAATATCATCTGCTAGTTTCATGCATTTCTGAACAAAAATAAATTAAAACTTATGTCATAAAGTTGCTCTTTCAGATTTGAGAACAGCCTTAAGAGTAAAAAAGAAACTCAAAATATGAAGTCAAGTAAGAGGACATTGAAAAATTGGGTGCTAGTGAAGCAACTGTTTACTTTTAACTAAAATATGCAGTAAGATATATTTAAATCGTCTATTGTATAATCGAATCCATTATTTAGATCTGACAAAAAAAAAAATGGGAGAAAATTGAGATAAGGTTCACTAGAGACATACTAGAAAAAAGTCTCATAAAAATGCTTAAAAAGGTATATTATTAATTTTTAGTTCAGAAATTCAAAAGTAATATGTATTATAACATAGCTTAGAAAAAAAGCCTGTGTATTAAGTCTGATGGCTATTTAAATGTTTTAGTGGATGACTTCTTTCATAAATCTACTTTTGATTTTAAGATCAATGTTTTCAGTAGTCTAAAAAGCTGGTAAATAGGTATTTCTGTTTATTTTACTGTTGCTTCTTTTTTTTTTAACCTGGCAGTTTCTGAGAATTGTCAAATGACAATATACAATACTTCTTGAAACGTGTAAAGACTCTACTGCTAAATTCAAATCATTCCAGGAATTCTTTATAAAAAGCTTTACTTTCAATAAAAGAATTGTTCATGTAGAACATAGGTTCCCAACCTTTTCTGGACTACCGCCCCCTTTACAAGAAAAAAAAAAATTCAACGCCCCCTCTTCCTTAATAGGTAATTATACCAAATATTAAAATAATGCTGCATTTTATCTATACCTATTTTATCTGTCTGTCTCTTAAGAATCACAAAGTAGAAATTAATTAAAATGACCATCAAATGTAGTAAAAAATGTTTATTAATAATTTAAAAATCAATAAAACATTAATGAAAAAAATACATGAATGAGATAGTTGAGACTGGTGGAGTTTTAATAGTTTGTTAATGTCGAGTTCCAATTTTTTTTAACCTCGTCACAAATTGTCTAGCTCAGTTATGTGTAGTCTATTACTTTTCTTAGATAGTAAATTAGCACTGAATCTGCACTCTTCCAAAAACGATGAAGGAAAACAATTAAAATTTTCTGTATGCCCACAATCCAGGGTAAAGAGCTGTTATTGATTTTTGAAGTCAGAGCACTTGGTATCCATTTCTAAATTTTACTTTTAGTTCTTCTTACTTTGTGCCTAATATAGGAAATTTTACACTCTGTGATTTTTTAATATTTAGCTATTTTTAATGCGCTTTATAGCGATTTTTTGACATTCATCAAAGAATTTCGGTTACAATTACGTGCTGTAATAAAATTGTGTCCTCCACGATTTTTAGCGTTTGGTGATTTTTGACGTTCGTAAAAGAAATTCGATTTGGGGACCCCAACCCTAAGTTCGTTTGTATAGATTTTCATTTAAAGGTATATTTAAAGTTTTTATCAAGGGCCTGGGCAACGCCGGGAGGGAGGGGGTCGGCTAATGTTATTACATTAATTTCCTAAATTAGATAGGTACGTCACGCTGTATTCCTTGACTGTTTTAACACTTCAGATTTGCCTTTGGACCCTCTATCACCCCCCTGGAAGGCTCCAGCGCCCCCGTTGGGAACCTATGATGTAGAAACTAACAGAAAGATCAGATATCTCGGATTGCAAATATTTCAAAGAAATTATTTTGAATAGCCATGTGAAGTATATTGTATTTATGAAACTACACCATATATTTATTTATAGTACTATAATAATCAAAAGATTGTTAATTAAGATTTCCACGGTATCAATGTTTCACTGTGTAGACCATTTTATTCATGGAACATAAGACACAGCTTTTGCTAAAAATGTTTAAATTATTTCAATTTTCTACATAATTACTGTAATTATTTAATTTAAATTATTTTAAAATGAAGTTATATTATTTATATATCCAACAATGTTTATTTTTATCAATAAATATGCATGTATATGTAATAGGAAAATCTGTTTAAAAAAAACCCGGTTTTTTACCAACCCTGATTTAAAATAAAATGTTCTAAGAAAGTTTTAAAATAAACAAAAATTAAATACATGCGTTCATTATTGAAAATAAAAAATACAACATTCACAAATGCGCACACTTAAAGAAAACAAGAGAATCTACTTTCTTTTCTATTAAAACGCCGCGATTATGCAAAACTGAGCATAAAAAGGATTCCTTAAATGTGTCAGCGACTTCACTTTGCGTAAGTGCAGTAAAAAGAAATTATTGAGCTGCAAGCAAACAGAAAAAATATTTTAAAAGAAAAAAAACGAAAAGCAAAAACCATTTTTTCTTTAGCTATTAAAAAAAAAAAAAAAAAAATCTCCATTATCAATTGTCAGATTTTGTTCAAATTTTCAGCAAGTTGCAATAACAGTAAATTAAGCTGTGTAACAAAATTTTATTAAAATATAATAAGTTATTAGATAATTACAGCACTCCCCAAAACCCCTAGTTTATAAAAAAGAAAAGAGCCATCTGCAGTTCGTTTATTCAACTCTGTGGTGGAATGGGAAGTTGAACGTTATCAGAATGAGATCATTATCTTTGAGTAATACGTTTCATTATGCAGAAAGAAACCATGCATAGATTTTTTTTCTTTTTTAATGAAATAAAAAAGAACTTCCCGATATTTTTTTAAATGATTGTTATTTCTAATCCGTGAAGCATTTTTAATATTGTTTTTCAGATTTTCACTCTATAATATTACATGATCTGATTTATTTTTTTTTCTGGAAAAAATCGTTATTACTTCGTATATGCCGCACCGGCAGATAAGCCGCAAAAGGTAAAATTTAACTTTTAAACACGTATCAGACGCAGCTTATCTACCCGAAATTACGGTAATTTTTGAAAAAATTTATTGATTCGAATTTCAAATGGAGGGAAAAGTTTCCACAATTCACTAGGAGTTTCACAAAATTGTTCACTTAAAAATTTTATCAATATAAAAACTTCCAAAATCGTGCTTCTTTTTTTTTTTTTTTTTTTTTTTTTTAACTATGTCCAACTGGGTTAAAAAGTATTTATGACATTGGTATGTATAGTGCTGCTCAGTTGGATTACCACCATGATATTGTAAAGTTTCCTCTTTCAAAATATACATCTACCTCTGTTCAACTCAATTGGTAAGAACTAATATCAGGGGTGTGAAAAAAATCTATTGCCTAAAACATACCTGTTTTCTCCCAAAGAATTGCCGACCGTAAAAACTCTCTTCTCCTGTAAATGTGGGTAATTTTCATGGGGAGAGTAGAAAGTGACAGCTGAGTAATTGACATATTCTCTAGAAATGGGCAGGATTTCTTGGTATGGATGTGTTATTGGTGCCGTACCTTGAAGATTAAAGTTTAAATTTTATTAATTGTATCTTGTACTCATTATTCTTTTTTATAGTAATTCAATTATTATTAATTTAGATTGCAACATTATGTTTGTTCATTTTGAAGATGGTTAATAGTCCTTGCTTTATCTCTTCCAGCAATGTTTTCCCAGTATTGGATGGCTCTTTTTGCAAATGCTTCATTTTCTTTTCAACTTATGTTTTTTAAAAAAGGAGCGAACACAAAAACAATGTTGTAATACAATTATCTCTAAAAGAGAGTAATACATATTAGATGTAATATAATTTATTAATGAGAAAATTAAAAATTTAGTAACTTGATTTCTTGTTCAAACCTTATGTATCCGTATTAGCACAAAACTCGGTTGACTTACAAATTAGTTTGTTTATGGTGACAAATAAACATGATCATATTTGCCTTATGAAAACTTTTGTGAGAAGCTAATTGTCCTTATCCAGCAGATAGTGTAAAATTAAAAATATAAACGCTTGTATTAAAAACTACTGCTAATAGTCTGTGTATTGCTATATACTGGGTGATCCAAAAACCAGGAAACATTTTAAAAATCCATAAATTCATCAACTAATGAAAATTGAGAGATACAAGTTCAATAATTAAATAAATATTGCTTGAATACAGGGTGACCAGTAAAATCTTTTTTCATTGCCTGAACTTTTGTACACCTGCAGCTACTTTCATAAATATAATGTCTATATACAGTAAAGTAGCCATGTTCTATTCGTTGGTATTGCTCACAGCGAGTGGCTAAGTAAAGAGATAATATACTGATTTTTAGATGTGGGAAAATAGTGAATTGCAAAGTTTTACAGCAGCATTGATTTAGAACAAAAAGATATTTTGTGCACATAACTGCAAAGAATAATATGTGTACAATGCTGTTTTCTTTGTTGGAGATTTTCAAAACATTTACCTTATAAAAGAGCAACTAGTTATCACTAGGTGCATTTAGCATCATTACATAATCTATAATGTTTTGTGGTTATGTTTAGTGTAGGATATACTATCGCCTTTTTGATGCATTTAATGATAAAAAGGTGTTGAAAAATGCAAATTGGAAATGAGCCTTCTATGCATAAGATTCTTAGCATACATGTGCACAAGGTGTCTTTTCATACTAAATCGATGCTGACTACTTTGTAATTCACTGTTTTCTCTTGTTTCATATAATTTTCATGATACCATTAATTTCTGAATTTATCACCTGTAGGCTGAGTAAAATATTTGATTGAAAAGTTCATAGTTGCTTTATTACATCTAGACATTATATTTATTACTGAAGCTCTCAAGATTCAAAAGTTAAATGGATTAGAAAAGGCCTTTCTGGATACCCTGCAGATATAATCAATTTAAATACAAAAACAAAAATATCACTGTGAGGATGAAAAGGAAGTGTATAAAAAATTATACAGTAACTATTTTAAATTCATTTTTAGTTTCAGTATTACAGTGTTATTCCAAATATCAGATTTATCAGTCATCTGACTCATGAAAAGAAGGGTACATATTAAGGATTTTGACAAGTCACTGCAGGTATGATTCTGCTCCAAATTTTCTGAAAATTTAAAAAAATTGGTCATCAGTCCAAAGATTCGAACATAAAAATATCACGAATTTCGACAAATGGTCGGCGATAGAAAACATTTTCGCCAATCGTTCGCAGAAAAAATCGCCAATTTTGTCAAAGGATCATAGGAAATATCTAACTGTGTCAAATAATCATGAAAGTAGTGCAAATTTTGCCAAAAAAATGTGAAATTCATCCAAGGATTACTGAGAAAACGCAAATTTCGTCAAAAGATTGTGAAAAACACAAATTTCATTAAAAGACCACAGAAAAAATGCAAATTCTGACAAAAGATCAGCAAAAAATGCCCAATTCCATCAAAAGGTCGCTTAAAAAAACCACAAATTTCGTGAAAAGATCACAAAAAACAAATTTCATGTAAAGATCGCAAAAAAAAAACCCCCACAAATTTTGTGATCGCGAAAAAAACATAACTTTCATCAAAAGATGGCAAAAAAAAGGCAAATTTCATCAAAAGATCTCTGAAAAAATGCAAATTTTGTCAAAAGATCGCAAAAAAAAAAAAATGCAAATTCCGTAAAAAGGTCGCTTAAAATAACCCGCAAATTCCGTCAAAAGATCATGGAAAAAAGCAAATTTCGTCAAAAGATCGTGAGAAAGCCTCACAAATTTTGTGAAAAGCTGGCAAAAAACCCCAGTAAATTTCATCAAAAGACTGTGAATAAACATGAATTCCATTAAATGATCACAGAAAAATGCAAATTTCATCAAAGGGCCATGGAAAAAACCTATAATTGGTGCCTGGAGGTTATCTCCCCCACCCCCCCCCTCCCTCTCCTCTGCTGTAACCTTTCAGAAAATTTGCTGTGAATTTCAGAAAAAGTTTTTTACTCAGAATCACCCCTGCAGTCACTATCATTTGCGAATTGATGTCTCATTAACTCAAACATGCAACTTTTGGCCAATTTCTGCCTTTTTCATTTTGATTTTGACCATTTCTGAGGTCAGTGCAAAGTATTATTTTAAGTGTGTACATAGCAGGGTGTAGGGTTCAGTACACATACCATTTTACAAATGCACAATGATCACTAAAGTCCCATATAATTTTCCTTGATTGGTCTCAAAAATTTTAGTCAAGTTTTATTGAGGTATAAAGAAAACTGATTATGATCGATCTGCCACAAAAAAAAAAAAAAAAAAATTAAATAAATAAAAATAAATAAATAAATAAATCTGCTTTTCCCTACCAGTAAACAAAACTGTAGATTTTGGCAGCTTGGTCAAATGTTATACTAAGTCTTTTAGTAGTTCAATCCTTCTCCATCCATAACTTGAATATCAGCATTTATGTTAAATTTAATTTATAAAAATCTAAGAAAGATGAAAACTGCATCATATTTCTTTAACATCTATTTTAATTTTATGGACATCTAATTAGTCATACAAAATGGATGATACTGAACTCATTTGAATCTGTGCTACTACAGTTTTCAATATATCCAATGACACAATCTCTTCTTCCACTTTTTATTTATATAAAAAAGCAAAGATTTTGCATGAATTTTACCAGAAATAAAATTCTGTTAACATTTGCTTGGAATCATGCAGTGCATGGGCTTTACCCATGAATGGCAACAGCCACGCCTCTGCGGGGAAAAACCCTCCGAAAAAGACTATCTATTGGACTAAAGGGAAGCAGTGTTAAAATGTTCTTCATGCCTATTGGTG
This sequence comes from Maratus speciosus, assembly GCA_963932465.1. Lineage (NCBI taxonomy): Eukaryota > Metazoa > Arthropoda > Arachnida > Araneae > Salticidae > Maratus > Maratus speciosus. The sequence continues at coordinate 422,532,878 of OZ010796.1, read as the reverse complement.
TTTTTCGTCTTTTTACCCGCGTCTGACGTCACATGAGTAAAGTCCATTGCATTTATTTCATTACATTAAATTGGCTTGGCTACATTCAAAACTATACAGAGAGTTTATATATGTATAATTAAACTAAAAAAAATCATAAGTGTTGTAGCAAAATTACATATAATTTAATATATTTATATAGGCAAGCCAATTAAGTTTATTAAATATGGATATTTTACAGTTGTGTACACTTTTATACTTTAACACATCAACTTCACTTTTTTTCTAATTTATGGATGAAATTTTCAAGAAATGAGTTGTCACAATTCCTTTTTGTATTACAAATCCTTTCTTGTTCCATTTGATTAATTGCATAGAATATTTTCTTACTGTAGGTGTAAGGATTGTTGGTCAAGTTTTCATAACTCAGAATTTTTTCTTTTTATTTTCTTTTATTTATTAAATTGTTATATATTAGATATTTATTACATTTTCTGACACTTTCCAAAATCTTTTTTTTCTCTCTTATTTTAATTATTGTATATTTCAAATCTTCTTCAGAATACTTTAAAAATACTTTCACTTACTCTTTTATAACTCTATTCAAATATTATGTGTTCTTAAACGAAAAACAAAACAAAACAAAACCTGTTATTTTGTTATTTCAGTTTATTGAAAAATTGAATTTATTCTGAATCATACTTTATTTTTATCATGGAATATTATATATCATTGTACGTTGAATATAATCTATATTTGGTCAGGGCTGTACAAATTCGAAAAAAATATGGTAGCCAGCAACAATTTTTAAATGCCAGATAAAGTAATTACCTCCTTCCCCCTTGTATATACAAAAAAATTCTAATCTTCCTAAAAATTTTGGATGTCCCGAAAATTATGCTAATATTGCCACCATCTCCTAAACAAATTAGAAAAATTCAAAAGGTGCATAAATTCTTTTTTTATTATTACAAAGTAGGGTCGTTATTGAAATTACTTCTTCCTTTGTCTCTATCAGCATACAAAGTTTAAAATCTTTAAAACTCAATTTTTAATTTTTTATACCTTATTTATTAATTTGTAGTAACAATAAATTAATAACAAATCATTTGTCCTCTCCTAAATATCCGATTCCTCTGTTTGTGTCCCTCCCTCCACACAGGTAAAGCTTTAATTAAAAATATAAAATTCTCATCTTTTACAGGGTGTTTAGGCCACCTGGATAACTTGGAAAAGTCAGGGAAATTTATATAGGCTGGAAAAGTCGGAGGAATTTCAGGGAAATTTACCATTCTTGAGGAAAAGTCAAGCAAATTTGAAAATTCTGAGTAAAAGTTAGAGAAATTTAAAACTTCCAGGAAAAATGTTATTATAATTCTAAAGATTTGAAATTGAAGCACAATGAAAATCAGACTTTACTCTTCATAAGCACTGTAAAGAGTATTTCAACCCCCTGTGCAAATCATTTTGTCCATTCCCTTTCAGTCCTTCCTTGTAACTTCGGGGATTCCAACTTCACTGAAACTTTGTACTGAATGTTGTAGGATTGATTAGGTGTTTCAGTCTGTTAACTTATCTTTGCTTGGGAACTGAACATTTGTTAGCTTAATTTATTAAATATTTATTATGTGTATTAAAATATGTCAAAGCAATCTACATTTAACTGTGACTAATATGATAAAGAATACCATCCTGATTAGACAAAATGGGTGGAATCCGATACTGAAAGTTTGTCTGCCAAATGTTCAACAATTTGGAAGAATTTGTTTAACAAATCATCAGTTGTTGCTCCAGAACCAGTAGTGAAAGTTCCACTCTCAAATTAACAACTTTTAAGATTTTTTGTGTGCAATATCACAAAAGCTCGATACCTGGAATTCTTTTTTTTATTAATATGGAAAACCTGGAAAAGTCAGGGAAATTTGTTGCTGATGTGGTATATACAACTTGGTTTTAGTTAAGCAATAAAAATAACAAATTCGTCTAAATGTTTATCCATCATTCATTTTTGTTCCTGCCAGTACATAATATTTAAAATGTTTTTTTTTTCTTTTCTTTTTGTTCTAATCCTTTACAGTAACGTGCTATGAAAGAAAAGTTGGAATGATTTGCATCATCCAAATACCCTCCTTTTTACCACCTCCCAGTAGGAGAATTTTTGTTACAAATCTCTTCTCTAATCATTACTTTGCAGTAAAAACATCATGTAACACCTTCCCCCCCATGCAGTATAAAACATATTAATATTATCTTTAAAAGACATTAATATTTTGAAAATTTGCTGCCTTTTTTGTTACTTGGTATTAACAATAAATAATAATTTAAATCCTCCCCCACTTAATTGTCTGCTCTGCCGTTATCCACCTCCTTTTGTCTCGATCATTACATAAGCTTAAAAGCTTTAAAACTCTATTTTTTTCTTTCTTTTTTTATATTTTTGTCTTATTCTTTGCTTTGCCATATTAATATATAAATAAGTGTAATATGCTGCAAAAGCAAAGGTGGATAATAGTGGATTAATGGTTAAATTATATTAGAAGTTTCTGATTTATTGTAGTGTCATGTACAATAATTAGTGTTTTGTAAGTGAATTTTTTCAAATGCGTAATACATACTAAAAATATGCTTTATAATCCATAATAATTGCCTCTAAAATTTTATGAAAAACCAAAGGCCGAAACTAGGGGGGGGGGGGGTGCCAAATGAAGATTTTATTTGTCGTTTCGTACAAAAATGTATATATATGAAATACAAAGAAACTTGCAAGCTAATGTTAAACCTATAGGAGCATTTTTTTTTCCAGATTTGTGAAAGTGAAAGTAACTTTATATTAAAAAAAAAATCTGCAACCAAAATCGAAAAAGTAAACACTAGCCCAGTTAGAATTCAATCTCAGCTATTCTAAGCAAGAAAAAAAAATCATTTAAAACTATTAATATGCAAGTGAGAAATTTTAAAAAGAACACTCCCAGAGGTTTAACATTAGCATTCTAATTTCTTCGCATGACTAGTGTAGGCTCTTAATGCTCAAGCTAATGTTAATGCTATGAAAGCGTTGTTTACATATTTCTTGCTAGCATTTTAATTATTATTAAATGATTTCTATTTTTTTAAGGATTTTTTATTTATTTTTTGGGGCAGGGGTTACCTGTGGTCAATAACTTTTATTGTGTGTGAGGAGGGGGGGGGGGCGGGGCATCAAAATACATGTTTGTCCTGGATGCAAAAAAGGCTAGTTTCGGTCCTGGAAAAAACCTCTAAAATTTTACGAAATCTTACTACTTGCTGAAACAAAACACCGACTAATATCCTTCTTAACCCATTAACCGCTGGTGTTGCGTTCACGCAACAGTCAAAATAAATGCGTATAAAAAATTAGCTATCAAATGAATTTTATATTAATAGTAATTTTTGAGTAGGGTATATTATGGTTACTAATTCAATAGAAAAATATTTTCTTTCAACATTTTTTTTCTATTTAATAACAAGTTCAAAACTTAAAGCATTTTTAAACGAAAACTTTCACGTTGTCTTTTTCACAGAAGAAATATAGTTAGACAAACGTAAGCTTTAGAGTAAATCTATATTTAGACAAGGTCAAAGTACATCAGAACATTCAACGAATCAGTTGCTTTTGTTTTAATGGGGGAGAAAGAGACAATAGGTGTTGCGTTTATGCAACGTCAGCGGAAAAGAGGTAGTTCCAGTACTCACTCGTATCGTTCGACTCTGTGGATTTTTTTCTTATTCTGTGCTCACAGAAATGCTTCAAATGCATATCTTACGTTCTTCGAAGGTCTTCAAAGAATTTTTAATAAAGATTCATATAATTATGACGGGAACGAAACAAATATTATCCTTATTTCATCAGAAATAGCAGAAATTATTGATGAAGAAGGAAATAATAATATATCAAAAAGTGATAATGATATTTTACCTTTCAATACTGCTGGCGAAATTGAAACGTGCGTGAAAAAGAAGTTTGTACCCTCTAAAAGTAGTGCAAATCACACATACAAATAAAAAAAAACTGGAGATTTGGAGAGGTTAAAGGTAGAAAAATTGATTATGACTCAGCCAAAAAATGAAGAAAAAATAAAACCTTGACCAATGGGAGAAGGTATAAAGATTATGTTCGAAAATAAATACTGTCACTTAGATTTCAGACATGAAGTTGCATTGTACCTTTTGCAAACACCCTTTGAAAGTAAAGAGTTAGCCATAAACAAATCAACCAAAAGAAGGCATAGTAAGTTCTCAATGCAAAAGCCATTACAGACAGAACACGGAAATTTAACCCTTTCCGGGGCAATGCAATTAAATTTCTAAAATGTTGAAATGAATGAATGACACCGGTTTTTACAAACAATTACATAATAAAGGACAATTACTTTACCACAATTCTGGTGCCATTGTGGCATTTGGGAAATAAAATTAATTGGCTTTATGAACATACTACTGCCCCTGAAAGGGTTAATTGTCAAGTCTGATGACAGCGGAAGACTGCATTATAAACAATGCCATAGCCAGAATATTTATCGCTTCAGTACATTTGTGATGTTGATTTACATCATAAGTGTAGCGAATATTTTGATACTTGAAACTGTTTCCTGGATATGATCAGTAATTTAAAAAAATAAAAAAAAATTAATTTTAATTATAAATTAATTACATTAAAGTGATTGCTTGCTGTCTAAATTGTAACAAAGGTAAAAAAAATCTTAGTGCCCATATATGCAAGAAAATCCTGCTGATGCTCAAGTGAGCTCAATAAACATCAGTACTCTTATTCCGCTGATGTTGCGTGAACGCAACACTCCATTTTTCGTAAGCTAACACAATTTTTGTTATTTCCACTATAAATTAATGTTATATATGTTCAAATGAATAACCAATATCATTTGTATAAAAATATTTTAACCCCTTATAGTTTTGGCGGTTAATGGGTTAAAGTATCAGTGAATGTCTGATACTTTACTGATAGTGATGTATTCTGAATCTCTTGGCACTGTGTTATCAGATAAGAATTTTACAAATACTTTTTCCTACATGGTTCTTCAAATTTTGCATTTTTCTACTTGCTTTTTAGTTTTTGGCAAATGTCCTTGTATATTAAAATAATAAAACTTTGTAAAAAATCACCATAAAATTAAAACAAAACACAGGATGCGTTTCAAGCTAAAAACATAACAGCTCGTCATCAGCTACAGCATGCTGTAGCTGATGACGAGCTGTTATGTTTTTAGCTCGAAACGCGTCCTGTGTTTTGTTTTAATTTTATGGTGATTTTTTACAAAGTTTTATTATTTTAATTGCTTCATATCGCCAGTTTTTGGTGCTGTTTCGCTGTCCTTGTATATGTTTGGATTTTTTTTTTATTATTATTATTCAAAGTATACAGCCTATCAGGTTTATAATCATTAAGTAAAGGTCTGTTTGAGTGAATAATGGTTGGATCATTAAATTTTTATGCTTCCAGTCTCCAGTTAAAATATTTTAGCCACCAAAGGCGACCTGACCTGGCGACTGTATTTGTCAAACTTTAGAAGTTATAAATACTGGCTTATGGAGAAAACTTAACTACTGGAAAATACATTTCAGTAACTGACCAAGAAAATTTAGTAAATAGCCACATTGTTCAAATATTAGACAAACCCTTTCTTCCTGGCTAAAAGTAATCAATTGCAGCAATATACATAAGGATTTTTATGTTCATTATGGTTCTGAAAGGTAATATTAAAAAATATATATTTTTTTCCATTCTGTTCAATTACTAGTGCATAGTTGCCAACTTGTACAGATTGGCTGTACAATGTACGGATTTTGTTCTAAGTGTACGGTTGTACAGATGAACAGTGCGGTTGTACGGTTTTGTGCACAGTAAAAATGATCACGAAGGATTGTGGGAAAAAACGGGAATTTCTTCGAAGGATTGTGAAAGAAAATGTGCATTTTGTCAAAAGTTGCAGTAAAAAACAGTATTTTGTCAAAGAATGCATAAAAAAATACTAATTTAGTCAAAGATCTTTGAAAAGAAGCTAATTTCGGGAAAGATAGCTGGAGAAAAACACGAATTTTGTCAAATATCACGGGATAAAATGAGAATTTCATCAAAGATCATGTAAGAAGATGCGAATTTCGTCAAATATCGTGGAAGAAAATGCATATTTTGTCAAAGATTGCAGAAAAAAGCTAATTTTGTCAAAGGATCAAGAAAAAATTCGTGTTATTTGATCATGAAAAAATACCACGAATTTTTTCAGAGATCGCGGAAAAGACACATGTCAAAAGATCATGGAAAAAACACAAATTTCATCAAAAGATTGCGTAAAAAATGAGAATTTTGTTAAAGCTGTTCTCAACTGCTCTGCTCAACAAGCACAAAGCATTTTGACACATTTACAAATTCATTTTTTAATCGAAAGATATAAAACAAGGAAGGCATGACTATTGAAGCGATTTGGAATCAAACTGTGTTTTCCATTTTTTTATAAATAAATTACCTGTTGAGTTATAAGTGATTTTGATCACGTGACAAAGACGGATTTTCTCCCTTTTTTGAGTGGTTATTCTTCTTTCGTGTGGAAATTTGGTTCAAAATGCCTACTTTGACAATATTTTCTGAAAAATCAGTTGCATTTCCAAAAAATTGGAAGATACAGTTCGATTACATACTTTCTGAACATCAACACATGCTAGTTTCATGCATTTCTGAACAAAAATAAATTAAAACTTATATCAAGTTGCCTTTTTGAATTTGAGAACAAACAACAGCCTTAAAGGATCGCAGGAAAAATGCAAATTTCGCTAAAGAGGGTTGTGCAAAAAAATGCAAATTTTGTCAGAGATCCTCTAAAAAAAACTCATAATAGGCAGAGGACCCCCCCCCCCCCCCACACACACACACACACACATCCCCTGTAACCTTTCAGAAAATTTTCTGTGAATTTCAGAGTTTTTCTTTTGTTTTGTTTTTATTTTTAATTAGAATTATACATCTGTAAAAAAATTTTGCTATGAAATTTCATGTTTTTATTTTGGGAAAAAAAAAAAAAAAAAAAAAAAAGACTATATGAATATAGCATAGAAAATGTTATGAAATATTACTTTTTTCAGTGCATGTGCATATGTTATGTTTTTTTTTTTGAGCACATAAGAATGCATCATAAAAATTGTAAAGTTTCAAAATTAACATGTTGTCAAGTATGCTAGTGCAGTTAACAACACTATAGTGATCTTGTAATTGACCAGTTATCCCTAATAAATGTTTATTATTTGAAGAAAATTAAATTTATTTATGTAAAACAAACATACATTAACTCCATGCCAAAAAAAAAAAAAATATATATATATATAACTAAATAAAATAGCGAACATACATTTTTTCTCCTGGGCTTTTTTAATTCATTCATTTTAATATTCAATTGCAACTTTTAACAATGCATTTCATTGGATATTATATATATTTTCTACCAACCAAAATTAATATATTTGTGTGTATATATATTGTTCTCTACAATCTGTCTTTAATTACTGGTGCCCTCACCCTATATCTTTTTTGAAACATCTTATTGTCATGTTGATAATTTGGGTTTTCTTAAATAAGTAATTAAATATGAAAAGAAAAAAAAGAAAGAAAAGAAATACTATATTTTGAACTGTTTTGTATAAATAATAGTTGTTTTTTTTTTTTTTTCAAATTTAGAATAACTCCTTTTTTCAGTCAATAATTACAAAATTACTCCATATAATATCTAAAATTGATTATTGTAATGTCCAATAACATTTTGTATGAGACTCTTAAGTTCTTGAAGTTCATTTGATGAATTATTAATAGTTTGCGCAATGTTAATTGGAGCCTGGACTTGGTCATAATCTGCACATTTTTCTTGACAAATCGCCAAGTCCCAAATTTGTTTGTAAGTACTAGGAGAATGCGGCATGACAAACTTCCTTACTTCTGGCAACATACCCTGTAGACATTTTTGCATGAGTAATTTTTCTCTAATGGCCTCCTGATCCACGAAACATTTGTAGGACAGCCCCAATACTCTGGACAGGAAAGCTCTGTTAGATTCCCTAATATTTTGCCTTGCAGTTGTAAATTCTTGTAAGTGGTACGCCTCATCTACAGTTTTGCTGAAGCGGCTAATTAATACTTCTTTTTTATTTCTTTGTGATATGTAAACTGAATGTCATTAGCTGATATTGTTCATGTTTTCAATAGATATATACCACCATTTTCGGTGAAATTTACCAAATTAAAACATAAAAAGAAACAGTAGACTGATAATTTTGAAGAAAGTAAATAGATTTCAAATTTGGTAGCATATAGTGAATACATTTTCAAGATTACTGTCTCATTAATGTGGTAAAATTGTGCTTTTCTTATTACTAAATCATATAAATAAGTTCATTATTGTTCAGTTTCAAAGTAGTACATGAATGATCTTTGAAATTGCAGTTAGACACTATTTAAAATTTGATATTCAGATTTGTTTAAAGCTTCACATTCCCACTTGATGATTAGAATAACTTACTTTCCTTGATCAACATTTTGCATAGAAATTACTGTAATTTTGACCTCCAGGAGAATTTTTGAATTACCTAGTTATCCACATAACTATGTTGTCACCTGCCCTTGACAACATTGTTATGTGAGACAGCTTTGATAAGTTCTTGCCTCAAACATGAATATGAAGAATTTTTGTAAATTTAAATATATTACTAGTACTTGATTTATTTTACTGAGGTTTTATTACATAATGTTACAGTCTCTAGATATCTTAGGAAACCTCCTATTTTTTTTAAATCCTTCTATTGCCATCTTATCTGCCGAAATGTGCACTAATTAAATAAATGAAGAGTACTTTAATAATAATAATAATAATAATGACTATATTCTTGTCATAAGTATGTGATATTGAAACAACAAGTTAAAGGATTTGATTTAAAAGGTCTTAAATTTTCATAATGCCTCTTTCTCTTTTTTTGGTTGAAAACATCTTATTTTAAAAATTTAATTATAAACATACACAGGCATGCATACAGAACATGAAAGCATGTTATATTAATATCAGAATTAAATTCACTAGTTCTTAACGGTGTTTGACTTACAAGCCGACAGTACTGATTCATTAATTTAGTCTTTTTATTCTGATTGTTTTGATAGATAGCTGTTAGCAATTTACAATTTTGCTGTTTTATGTATGAAGCACTTGTTTGTCTATTTCTTCAAGGCAATTTAACAAACTAAAAAAATGACATATACTTAATATTGGCTTCGAATAATTATTTGTACCCTTATATTATTTCAGGTTGGTAAGGCTATGGCCTCAAATGAAAGTGCTGCTTATGAAATTATGAAAATGTTAGATGTTGACTATGTTCTTGTGATATTTGGTGGTGTCATAGGTTATTCTGGTGATGATATAAATAAGTTCTTATGGATGGTTAGAATTGCTGAAGGAGAGCATCCAAGAGATATAAAGGTAATTTAATTGATGTATATTAATATCCTTAAGTTTAAGTTTTTCTTGTAGACTGTAATTCCTAATATAAAAAGAATTTTAGAATTTTAATTGGGTAATTTTATAGCTTTTAATATTCTCCACCTTCTGTACTTCACTATTCATAAAATTTAAACCAGTTTGTTCTTGGTGAATAATTCATTATTAGCTCTTTTCCTTTTTGCACATCTGCCTAATACTCTACATAAGCTTTTGAGAAACTTGAAAACTTAAACTTTATTTTTGATTTGGCTGGAAGTGTTGACATAATTTTTATAGCTACATTATTTCTTGTACTTGTATGGTTATTATAAAATATAGTTCAAGCTATAATTATTGAATGTCATGTTCCCCTTGATTAACAAATAAAATATGTGATACAGTCAAACCTTGTTAACACAAACATGCTTAATGCGGATTACTTTTAGTATGAACTGTTTCCGATTGTCCCGTCCTGTTTTATATAATGTATTCAAGTTCGGATAACACGAACTACTTTTAACACGAACAAAAAATTTTTTCCCTTGAGTGTTCGCGTTAACGAGGTTTGACTGTATTAAAATCTGATAAAATTTATGTAAAAAGTGCTAAAATATACATGAAAAGGTCTTTATAGCATATAAACCGTCATAGTATAAAAAGATGTTAAAAACCCCAAGCACTTTCAACTGCACTATAACAGCTGTCATCAGGGGGCAAAAATCAGAGGAATAAAAGTTTGTGAAAGTTTTTTGCTTAAGTAGCAGTAGACGAGTCTATTTCAAAGGAAGGGAGGGGGGGGGGGGATATGATTATGCTTCAAAATCGCTGGAAATATTTAGTATTCCATACCAGATCTTAGATATGTTATAGGATGGTATATCATTGCAAGTATTCTTTCTTTGAGTTAAAATTTCCAAGGATTCTCTGATTATTGATGAGTAATAATTTGAAGTATGGGCTATGACTCTTGCTTCACTGAAATCTATGTCAATATCTTGTTTTTGATTTAAGCTGGATAGAGCTGTAGAGGGCTTACTATATGTCTGTAATATGTTCTTTTCTTCTGTCTTTAAATTTTCTACTAGTCATTCCTATGCATTTGAATTATTTCTGATTTACTTTGTTTGTAAAAGGTATCACATATATGCCTGAAGTTTCATCGTTAGGGCTGGGGCCTATTTTTTGGTGTGCAAGATCTTTTAACTTGGCAGATCAGGGCTTGAAATTAAATCTTTCATAGGAGGGGAGTCTCCCTACCAACATTTATAAATGGAGGGGAGTTGCGATGTTTCGGAGGGAGAAAAAAAATCTTTAAAACCCACTGTTATTTTACATGCTATTTAAAGAATTACATTAATACTGTATGTGAATACTGTGTGTAACTTTAAGATTGAAGACAAATAGTTTTCTTTTTCACACTTTTATATCACACAGCACACAAATGTTACAAACAATCACAAACACTGAAAAACATGTAGAATTATGAGGTGACTTTGGGGTAATAACCCGCTGTTAGAACAAGTGACGTTCATAAAACATCCTTTGGGGAATACTCCCGCTATAAGCAACAGAATAATTGGGGATAAGACCCGCTATAGCATAATGTGCCACAATGGCAGTTCGAGAACAACATACTATACTTGGGGATAACACCCGCTCGAATACACAATGTGCCGAAATGGCAGCTAAAGAACAACTATATACTTGGGGACAAGACCCGCTCGAATACACAACGTGCCGCAATGGCAGCTAAGCAACAACTGAACTGGGTCACATGACCGCAAAGCTACGGAGCTCGTTCGGCATGCGCACAAGGTCCGAACATGCCGCCCCGCGTTGCAATGTGCGTAGCACATTCAAAATATTAAAAATACACTATAAATACAAGAACTAAATAAAATACCAATACCACAAAATAATATTACAATACAAATACAATAATAATAAGTAGCAACAATAAGGACTATACAATACAATAAAATTAAATTCTTTGTTACAAAATTTAAGCTATTTTCTAAAAATAGTTCTATGTATTCTTAAGAAAAGTTGAATGTAAAATAACATGTAAATCTTAGGTGCACTTTAAAATAAGTAGACAATGAGAAATAAGTATATACATTAGATTTCATTAAATTTCTGAAAAAATATTTTGTTACTAAGCTAACGAAAATCGCGATATAAACCTTATGAAAAATCCCTTTTCCTTGATTTTTATATTTAATCTCAAAAGGGCCGCAAAATCGGCTCCTGTATGGTTAAACGTAAAGTTTGGAGTTACTCTTTTTGATGGGAGGTCACCCATGATTTGTTTAGCAGTAACTGGGTTGTTCCTAAAACAGACAATGCAATCATGCACTACTTTTCGCGCTAAATTTTTTCCACTTACGGGCCAAAACCGCATACGTATGTAATGGATTAAAGTTTGGGGACCAATATCAAAATGCTTCCTGTGAAAATGCTCAAATATGAGTTTTGTGAGCTTATGGCCTTTCGGCAAAATGATTTGATGCTTCTTATCAAAGTTTAAATCTGAATTTTCCAACCTACCGCCAACTCTTAAGATATTATCTTGATCCAAAAAGGGGGATAAACATTTAATTTTACTGGAAGGGGGAACCCTTGATTCCCGTTTTAAACCCTTAATCTCTTCCTGATATTCTGCATTTTGTACTAATCTAATTAGAGAAACTTCTGAATTTTTTATTTCTGGGGTTGTGAGGCTGCCTCTGTGCCGGTCTGCTAACTTACATTTGCAATTGTGAAAAAACCTATAAACATATGCCAGTATGCGAAGAATACTATAGTATTTACCACTTATGTTGAGAAAAAAATTTACTTCTTCAGGATTCCTGAAAAGAGAAAGAGAAATATTAGAATTGAAATCATTACAGTTATTTTTATATTTTGATTTAGTCTCGGGAAAATAATCTGTTTCTGGCACAGAAATAGTTTCTTGCTCAGTCACTAAGTCATCAGCTGCTAGGAATTTTGGTCCCCTAAACCACATTGGATTCTCTACAAGAGAATTAACACTCGCACCTCTTGTCAAGAGATCGGCAGGATTGTCCTTGCTAGAGCAGTGATACCAAGAGTTCGAATCTGAAAGTGCATTAATCTCTATGACACGGTTTGCCACAAACTGCTTCCATCGCTTTGATGATCCTTTGATCCAGAATAAGGTTATTTTGGAATCTGTCCAATAGTACACCTTCGATGTGATTTTTTGATCTAGGATGGGTTTTACTTTATTGGTCAGTCTTGCACTTAGTAAGGCTCCGAGAAGTTCTAGCCGAGGCAGAGTTATCTCCTTTATCGGTGCAACAAGACTCTTTGAAGTCACGAGATTGACTTCCACACCACTCTCTCTTTTTATTCTCAGATAAATTGCAGATCCATACGCTATTTTACTAGCATCAGAAAAGGCATGTATGTCTACAGCTATTACTTGATTCAAGCTACCAAGAATTTTCCTCGGAATTTTTAATTCTGCTAAATTTGGAAGTTCTTCGAGCCACTTTAACCATTTTTCGTGCACATTAGTTGGTAACTGTTCATCCCATGCTGTCTTCTTTAGCCATAGTTCTTGGAACAGGCATTTTATTCTAATGGTGAATGGCGTCAGCATGCCTAACGGATCGAAGATTTTACCAACTGCTTGCAATAGTAGACGTTTTGAGCCTTTTTGCGATGACAAGAATTCTATTAAACTTTTGACTTCGAATGTCAGACAATCTTCTTCTGTTTTCCAGGACATTCCTAATACCTTGCTTAGATTGCTTCCTAGGCTTACTGCAGCATGTTCTGTTTGAATATTTAAACCTTCCTTTTGCCAGCACTGCAGTAACGCTTCATCATTGGTTATCCATTTTCGAAGAATCATTCCTGCTTCAGACATTATTTTGTTAGCATTCAGGGAAACATCAAGAGCCTCTTGCAGCGTATCTTCGCCATATATAAAATCGTCCACATAAATATATTTATCGAGTAGGTGAACAGTTCTTGGGTGTAGGTTCGTAAACCGCTTGATGTGCTCCTTTATTGTAGCAGATAGGAGGAATGGAGAGGCATTGACTCCAAAAATAACACGTTTGAATCTGAAGACCTTGAAAGATTTTAAACCATCATCATACCACAGAAAACGAACAGAATCCCGATCTTTTTCAGCTAGTGAGATTTGAAGGAATGCCTTCTCGATATCAGAAGAAAAGGCAATTTCGTATAATCTGAAGTGGATTAAAATATCAAATAGAAGTGGATTTAAGTTGGTGCCGGGCCATAAACAATCATTAAGGGACAAATCATTGTTATCATGAGAGCTGGCATCGAAGACGATTCGGACCTTTGTAGTAAGTTTATCTTCTTTACAGACTGCATGATGGGGCAAATAATAAACTGCCCTGTCTAAAACAGGTTCATTTTCTTGCACCTGCTCTATAATTCCTTGCTTTAAATATTCCGTGATTATTTCAGAATATTGTCGAAAAAGCTCTGGGTTTCGATAAAATTTTCTTTTTAGACCTTCCAAACGCTGTTTCGCAACATTAAAATTATCATTTAAATCCTTCCAGTCTTTTTTCCACGGTAACTGAACTTCATAACGATCGCCTACAAATTTGACAGTTTTATCGAATATTTGTTGTGCTTGATCAGTTTCCGATATTTTTGGATTATCATGTTTTATGCCTATAGACTCAAGCTCCCAAAATTGTTTTAAATTATCATTTATTTCATCGAAATCTCTAACGAAATTGCACATAGTAATATTGTTTGTTTGCGTGTTCTCCTCTAGCGCCCCAGTTGGGATCCATCCAAAAACAGTGTCTTGCAGAAAAAGTTTATCGTTTATCTTAATTGAATTATGCCTTAAAATTCTATAAAATAATTCAGCGCCAAGCAATGCGTGAATTTTTCCCGGTTTGAAAAATGTGGGGTCTGCCAATTCCACAATATTCGGTAAATTAATGTCCGATACATTTAATTGCTTTGATGGAATTACATCCGTGATTTTGGGAACAATTAAGAAATCTATATTCTCCCTGAAAGAGCCATCTTCGTTTGTAATTACACTCGAAATTTTATTTTTTACATTATAAGTATAACCGTTTAATCCTGTAACGGGTACATTAATTATCCTTTTTTTAAATTTCAGCATGTCAGCGCAGTCCTTAGTTAAAATATTGACATTGCTAGCATTATCCAAAATGACTCTAAACCTTCGTTTATTTCCGAAATTATCTTCTATAAAAACAAAGCATGTACTCAATAAAATTGATTTTCTTTCTTTACTTATATTATTCAAGGTCTTTAATGATTCGTTATTTACCGAAATGTTCTTCGTTTCTCTATTTACCGCACCTGCAAGAGGGGAGGAAATTTGGGGGGAAGCCAATTCATTTTTGGATTTATTTTCTTTTTCTCGATGAAGCGATGAGCTGTGTCGCAATCCACAGGTATTACAATTATATTTTGAAATGCAAGAATTTATGAAATGAGAATTATTCAAACAATTAATACACAGTTTATTTTTCTTCACAAAATCGTATCGTTCAGAAACATTCATTTTTAGAAACTGAGAACATTTGTTCAAATTATGAAAAGCCAATTTACACAGAATACAAGTTTTTCCATTCGATTTATCATTCGAATTTAGCATGAAATTTTTTTGTTTGTTCGAAAGAGGAATGTTTTTGTTTAAGGGTTTTGAAGCAGAGTATCTATTTACGCTTTCTAACGTAGAACTGCGGTTTTCCAAAAATGACATTAATTCATTAAATTGCGGGTATTCTGATTTTTTAATCGAATATTCAAATAATTTTCGAGATTCCTTATCTACCTTTTGCAATATAATATTGATAAGGATAGCATCAGACAGATTGTTTTGTTCATATTGTAATACTTTTAAGGCCCTCAAATTTTTATTTACACAATCAATAAAGGATCTCAATTCTTTAGAAGACTCGTAATGTATTTTTTCATAATTAATTATAGCTGATAAATGAGTGTCAATGAGCAAACGTTGATTTTCGAATCTTTCAGTAAGTGCTGTAAACAATGACTCTAAGGAATCGTCTGGGCTCTCTAGTTGCTTTGCTTCATTTTTTAGCGATGCTCGCAAATAAAACAGCTTCTGAGCGTCATTTAACTGAGCATTATTGATAATTAAATTTGTAAATTGTACTTTAAAGATTGACCACTCTTCATATTTACCATTGAATGTTGGTAGTGGGATTTCAGGTAACTTAACTTTAATATTATTCAAACTTATAGATTCAATACTATCAGCATGCACATTTATTTCAGAAACTTTAAGATTTTTAAGAAATAGGTTGAGACTTACCTCAAGTTTCTCGAGACGATCTTCGAGTTCATCTAACTCGTTTTCGATTTCTGGTAAGTCCTTAATCTCAGGGATATCATAATATTTATCCCGTATTTCCGATACTTTTGCTTGCAGCTCAGGTAATTTTCGAATCTTTATTTCGAGCTCGGTACTCGAGTAATTAATTTCGTCTGTATTATCTTTTACGAAATTTTCTAATTTCGTTATAGCACCTTTTAGAGCACCCTTTGTTCTATTTAATTTTTCCATAGCAGCTATTTCGCTGCGAAATCGACGGACCACAACAATGTATGTGAATACTGTGTGTAACTTTAAGATTGAAGACAAATAGTTTTCTTTTTCACACTTTTATATCACACAGCACACAAATGTTACAAACAATCACAAACACTGAAAAACATGTAGAATTATGAGGTGACTTTGGGGTAATAACCCGCTGTTAGAACAAGTGACGTTCATAAAACATCCTTTGGGGAATACTCCCGCTATAAGCAACAGAATAATTGGGGATAAGACCCGCTATAGCATAATGTGCCACAATGGCAGCTCGAGAACAACATACTATACTTGGGGATAACACCCGCTCGAATACACAATGTGCCGAAATGGCAGCTAAAGAACAACTATATACTTGGGGACAAGACCCGCTCGAATACACAACGTGCCGCAATGGCAGCTAAGCAACAACTGAACTGGGTCACATGACCGCAAAGCTACGGAGCTCGTTCGGCATGCGCACAAGGTCCGAACAAATACATACAAGGAAAAATACCATTGAAGCATTTTAAATCAACAACTCAGAATAATTATGTAAAATGCTTTTTAATTTAAATAAAGAAAAAAGTCAAGCTTTTATACAGTTTATTTTTCAATTTTCAACCAAATTTCAAGGGTCCTCCCTTAGACTAAACTCACGTTTTGCCGCGATCATATGACGAAAATCGCGTTTTTTCCGCAATTGTGAAATTCGCGTTGTTTTCGCGATTCTCTGGTGAAATTAGTCTTTTTCTCACGATCCTTTGGTGAAACTCTCATTTTTCGTGATCCTTTGACGAAAGTCGCTTTTGTTTGCGATCTTTTGATGAAATGCACGTTTTTCGGAGGTCCTTCTAAATTTGCATTTTTTTCAGTGATCCTTTGACGAAATTCGCGTTTTTTTCGCGATGTTTTGGTGAAATGTGCGTTTTATTAGCGATCCTTTAAGGAAATTCGCGACTTTTTTCGCAATCCTTTGGTGAATTTCCCGGTTTTTTTTCGCGATCCTTTGAAGAAATTCGCGTTTTTTTTGCGATATTTTAGTGAAATTTGCGTTTAATTTGCGATCCTTTTGTGAAATTTGTGTTTAATTCGCGATCCTTTTGTGAAATTCGCGTTTTCCCCCGATCTTTTGACGAAACTCGCGTTTTTTCGGCTATCCTTTGATGAAACTCGCGTTTTTTTGGCTATCCTTTGATGAAACTCGCGTTTTTTCGCGGTCCTTTGATGAAATTCGGGTTTTTTCTGCGATCCTTTGATGAAACTCTCGTTTTATCGCGATCCTTTGATGAAATTCGGATTTTTTCGCGATCCTTTGACGAAACTCTCATTTTTTCGCGACCCTTTAATGAAATTCGGGTTTTTTGCGATCCTTTAACAAAACTCGCGTTCTTTCGCGATCCTTTGATGAAATTCGGGGATTTTTTCACGATCCTTCGACGAAACTCGCTTTTTTCCCCTCTATCCTTTGACGAAATTTGCGTTTTTTTGCAATCTTTTGACAAAATTTGCATTTTGTTAGCGATCCTTTGACGAAATAAGTATATTTTCTGAGATCCTTTGAGACGAAATTGATTTTTCCGGCGACCATTTGTCGAAATTCGCGATATTTTTCCATTATATTTTTTAATGTCCGAATTTTCAGACTGATGGCTGATTTTTCATAATTTTCCGAATCGGATGCCGTAAGTTTTCGGAAGATATGTAACCGAATCACCCCTGAATTTGCCAATCGGTCGCGGAAAATAACGCGAAACTTGTCAATCGATCTTGTAAAAGAAATCGTGAAATTTTTTTATCGATCGCAGGAAAAAATCGTGAAAAAATCGTTTTTTCAACGATCATTCGCGGTAAAAACTCGCAAATTATCTCAATCTGTCGCGCGAAAATATCACGAAATTTGCAAGGCGTTCGCAGGAGTTGATCGTAGTTTCAAAATGCAAAATATTTTCAAAAAATTGTGAAATTTTTTGGGGTGGGAGCCTCCCGTCCACGATATTCTTTTGGGCGGGATTTAAAAATTTTGGGCGTGAATCCCGCTATCCCGCCCTGAAATTCAAGCCCTGCAGATGGTTTTGCGATTACTTTGATATTACATTTCTTTAATGCATAACTAATTCTTTCAAATAACTGTGGTACATAATTGAAACTGTAAAACTTGAGATTATTTTTAATGCCATTTCTAGTTAACTCTCTACGCTGATGTACGATGAAATACGAACAACATTTATTTCAAGCATTAATCTGATTACAAATAATAATGTCTTTCAATTTAATAGAAAATTTTATACGCAAACTGGGGGTGCCCTGATGAGCTCACCCACTTCAGGATTATTAGCAGAACTGAAACTTAGACCACTTGAGAAAGACATTATATTTAAATCAGATTTAAAACCTCAGCTGTGGTTGCAATTTGTTGACGATACATTTTTAATCAGGAACTATAGTATCCCCGCTTTGAATGAGTTTTTAAATTATATTTTTTATATATTTACTAATTGTTAATATTTCATGTCTAACATTTGTCTATTTCTTTTACATAATTGTATGGTATTAGAAATTATTAAGGTATGTGAGTGTGTGTATTGTATTAAATCAGTATTTAATTCCGTAGAAATAATATATTTTTTATCCTTTGTAAATAATTATTTTGCAATAACCGTAATGAAAAATCATTCCTGTGGTGCTATCTTGCCTTTTATATTGCAAGGATTTTCACATTTTATATTCATACTATGGAAATACCAGTGGACCATTGCAAAAAATTTGCACTTAGCTGCCCCCCCCCCCCCCAATTTTTAATTTAAGTGAATTTTCAAACAAACGAAGTCTTTTAACAAAAATTCAATATGCAATGTCAGATGTGGGCAAAAAATCCTATCCAATGATGCCCCATTCATCATTGTACACTACATGTTAGTTACATTCAGTATGTGATGTCAGATGCGAGCAAAAATCCATTCCAATGATACCTCATTATATGCTACATATTATATGCTAGATATTAGTTGAGAAAAGGGGGATGTTGACAATAGAAATAATAAATATGATAAATAAATATATAAACAACAAAAAAAGTCATCTGAAATCTATAAATCTAATGTTGAGACGAAATCAATTCAAAGAATCAGTTGAATTAGTTTTCGGATAACCTTTAATGAGAAATTAACAACCAGTTGAAAAACAAAATGTACCGTAATTTTGGATATGTTCTAATATCTTTTTTTTTTTTTTTTTTTTTTTTTTTTAAACCAACAACTCCAAAATCACAATAAAATATGTGAATTTTGTCAAAATATCACAAATTTTGCCAAAAGATCGCAAACAAAAATGCGAATTTCGTCAATGAATCAAGAAAACACACAAATTCTGTCAAAGGATCGCGGAAAAAACACTAATTTTGTCAAAGTATTGGGGGGAAAAAAGTGAATTATGTCAGAGGAGCACAGAAAAAATACAAATTTTGTCAAAGGATCACGGAAAAAATGCGAAATCTGTTAAACAGTCGCGAATTCTGTCAAAGGATAAAAAAAAAACACGAATTTGTCAAAAGATTTTAGAATAAACGCGTATTCTCAAAAAAGATTGCAGTAAAAACGGGAATTTTGTCAAAGGATCACGAAAGTAACTGAAATTTTATCACAAGATCGTGGAAGAAGTGCGAATTTCATCAAAAGATAGCAGAAAAAATGTGTATTGTGTCAAAAGATCTCAGAAAAGACATGCATTTCGTCAAAAGATAGCAGAAAAAATGTGTATTGCGTCAAAAGATCTCAGAAAATACATGCATTTCGTCAAAAGATCAAAGAAAAAATGGGAACTCCATCAAATCAAAAAAAAAAAAACCCTGCAAAGTTTGTCAAAGGATCGCGGAAAAACGTGAATTTCATCAAAAGGTTGCAGGAAAACGTGAATTTCGTCAAAAGATTGCAGAAGAAATGGGAATTTCATCAAAAGATCGCAGAGAAATGGGAATTTTGTCTAAAGATCTAAAAAAAAAAAAAAAAAAACCCCGAATTTCATCAATAGATCACGGAAGAAATGTAAATTTCCTCAAAAGATTGCAGATGAAACATGAATTTTGTCAAAAGATCGCAGAAGAAACTCTTAATTTTGTCAAAAGATTGCAGAAGTAATGCAAATTTCGTCTAAAGATTGCAGAAAAAAACCTGAAATTCGTGAAAAGATCTCGGAAGAAACATGAATTTCGTCAAATGACCAAAAAAAATCCTGTGAATTTCGTCAATCAATTTTGTTAAAAGGTCGCCGAAAAAAAAAACCGAGAATTTCATCAAAAGATCTCAGGGGGAATGCAAAAATCACAAAAAAACGCAAATAGTGTTAAAGGGGTGTGGGAAAAATGCGAATTTCGACAAAGAATGACGAAAAATGTGCTGCAACATTAATGTTTTCACCAGATTTTTCTTTCAGCTGAGTGATAGGTTAAACATGAGCTGTCATGTTTATTAACTGGTGTTTTGAGTGAAAGCATGTTAACTAGTTGTTCAACTGAAATTTTAGGATTGCTGTGTAAAACATTGCATCAGAATAAACTTAAAATAGAAGCTTTCATTTCAGAATTACTTAT
Source organism: Maratus speciosus (assembly GCA_963932465.1). Lineage (NCBI taxonomy): Eukaryota > Metazoa > Arthropoda > Arachnida > Araneae > Salticidae > Maratus > Maratus speciosus. Next base: position 422,512,225 of record OZ010796.1, on the reverse strand, counting down.
AGTATTTGCATAAATTATTAATTTGATTCGTCCTACCCCCCTCCCCAAATAAAGTAGGATTTAAATAAAAATATTGACAATTTTATTGCGAATGAAATAACCTTTGATTGTCTGATTCATGCATTATTTTAAATTTCTTTTTCCCGTTTCATGCGCTTTTCCTCTTTTTTTCATCTGTTTGCAATCTCATGCCTGTCTACAATTTCTGGCCTGGTTTTGTTTCTCAGTCTTAAAAAAACACACACACAAAAAAAAAAAATAAAAAGAATTTAAATGCAATTATACATTATTTTGGAAAATATAATTATGATAGAGTAGAAAATTAGTCAAGTTTTGAAGTAGTCAATATCGATATTGTCAGGTAAATTTAATGAAGGGAAGTATTCTAAATAAAGCATTAATAGTAGAGTATAGATGTGCTAAAATGATATTATTGAATAAGTCTTTGAAGTCCAAAGTGGTAACATTTTTGACATTTGTTAATGCCTTTAGTTTACCTACCAATGCAAAACTGTTTCTTATACAATGAGTGTTGTCATGTTAATAGAAAAATTCTAAATTTGTGGAAGAATATTTAAAAATAGCGTATTTCATGTGTATTATAAGTATTACATCGTACAGTGACAGTGCAAAATTTTAAAGGATTTTTGTGAAACTTTGGAATCATAACAATGTAAAGGATAATTTAAGTTGTTACTTTTTGTGCCTAATAAAAAATAAATAAAATACTGAAATGTAAATGAGATATTTAAAAAATATGTCCCATAGGATTAACATTAGCGAGCGGGTATTTTCGTGTGTGTGAAGTAGCCCCTGAAATAACAAATTAACAAATAAATCAGTAAAACATCATTAAAAATACACATATCGTCGAATTGAAAATCAATTACATAACAAACACGTGTAACGCATCTGACGTCAAGTGAATTGGATGCCAGGATTTTGCAAAAATGCACATAATTTCAATAAAAATATTAAAAATTTATATCTAATGTGGCAAGGTAGTAAAATTGGGAATGTTCACGACATTGATTTAATGAATTTTGAAAAAAATTATTTATTTTACATTGTTACGCCAATAATAAAAATATTACAGATCTTTAAAGCTTTCGGTCGTTAATCATCTTTGGAATCTATTATGTAAAACTGAAAATTTGTCTGTCTGTCTGTAATTCTACACAAATCCACAGTTTGGAAGCTAGAATTGCGAAATGTTACTTAGATGTGTATTAAAACACAGCGAGGCAACTAAAGTAATCCGGAATCGAAATAATATATAGTTAATTTTTAATTAATAAAAAACCACCAATTTAACAGCAATTTCGTATCAAATTTAAACATTTTTCGTTATAGCAGTTGCCAATAATTAAAAATCTACAATAAAATTCTTACCACAACAATTACTTTTCTAATGCAAAATTTCCACGTGAAAAATGAATGGTAACCCCATTACAGAAGGCCGCCATTGGTCGTGATAATATCTTCCAATCTTATGTAATCGGGTATGTAATATTTTAAAAACAGAGCAAATTAGCAGGTTTTTAGCGAATTCAGGATCTAGAAGGGGGTTGACAAGTGTAGCTCATACGGTAAAGAGTATATTTTTTAGGTTAGAATTTTCGGGCTGATGACCAATTTTTTTTTAATTTTCGGAAAATTCAGAACAGAATCCCCCCCCTCCAGAAACAAAATCCTGCGTACGCTACTGGTGAATTGCTTCATAATGGATGGTAGATTTGATTGTAAAGGAATGCGACCCAGCTAGATCGATTAGTTGAGCTCAAATTAGTATAGGCGTCAAGTTTTGTGAACATCGTTAGGGCCGTTTTCGTTATATAGCAGCATTTTCAGTGCTGAGTTTGTTTTAATAGGTCAAAACAAACTTTCACAATTTTAAACCTAGCTAGAGGGATTTCTCATGCTTGAATTAGTATATACAACACGTTTTGTGAAAATTGTTTGAGCTTTTTTTCCATTTATAGCAAGAAGCATTTTCAGCGCTGAGTTTGTTTTACCCTGTAAAAACGACTTTTCTTGTATTCGGGACCTAGCTAGATCTTTTTCTTGTGCTCTATTTAGTATGGGAGGCAAGTCTGTTGAAAATCTTCCCTGTCGTTTACGATAACATTCATAATCGGGAATATCACTTGCTTGTTTAATAAATCTGAGCTTGTGCATCAATGATAACAAAATTAAGTCGTATATAAGAAAGACGACTAATTTGATTCTGACTGCAATTTTCTTCGAGCTTTACAAAAGAACTTCAATCCAAATTATGCAAAAATGCACATAATTTCAATGAAAATATTAAAATTTTATATCTAATGTTGCAAGGTAGTAAAATTGGGAATGATCAAGACATTGATTTAATGGATTTTGAGAAAATTTATTTATTTTGAATTGTTACACCAATAATAAAAATATTACCGATCTTTAAAACTTTCAAAGATGCTAGTCGTTTCTGGAATTTTTAATAAAGAAGGGAATCTGATATAGTGAAGATTAAAACATTTTAACAGAAACAAAATGTATAATATATTTTTCTATTTTTAAGGGCTTTTATTTAAAACTGATTTATTATATTCATTTGATCATTATTGTATACCATTCCCTTCTTTATTAAAAAGTACAAAAACTATCAACTGAAAATTTTGAAGATATGCAGTTTTTTCATTGACGTAACAAATTAAATACATTTTAGCACAAATATTAAAAACACATAAGGTATCTTGCATTAAAATATATATATATAAAGAAGTTATTAGATTATAAATTACTCATAAAATATTTTAAATTATAAATAATTTACAATAGTTTAATGTAATTTATAATTTATTATATTTATAATTATTTAAAATATGTGTTACTATGCCCATGTGTTATATATTATAATTTGTTTTCCTGTAATTGCAACATGATTATTATAATCCTCTGCACTATCGATGTAAAAATCTAAGTAATGCCAATATATTCAGTGTCAATTTTCTCGGTATACTCCTTTGTTGCTGCAGCACATATATTGAAATATTGTATTTAGTTATAAGTAAATATGTATTCAGCCTTTGTGCATAAATATATATACAATAAAGATAAGGAAATTTCCTGTGAAATTTTACTTATCTTATATTTATTTTTATATTTGTGGTGATAATAATAATAATTAGAGATCGACCGAAAATTCGTTTTCCGTGAAAATGCTGTCAAATATTCGGCCCGACCGAAACTCGACCTTATTCATTGATTTGAACTGTATTGGCTCAAATGAGACAATCTTTGTTTATTTCTATGAACTTCACTATTTATAATTATCAGTGTTAACATGACTGACTCAAGACGTGAGTACAAATTACAAAGCAAGTAATGCCTATATAACTAAACTTTGAAGACGCTGTTCATGTGCTCATTAAAAGCTGCAGAGTTAACAGTAATAGAAGATTTTTAGTTTGAAAGTACAGAAGTGTTTCGAATGCTCTTTGAGAAAGTTCTAGTATAATAGATGATCATTAAAAAAATCATTACAAAAGGTAAATCGAGGTATGTATACCTAAAACATTTTTTAATTAGATGTAATTTGTATAATTAGAAAATAATTCTGTGTTGTTGATGAATTAATTACATTTTATATGAAAATAAAAAGTTTTGGTCAGGTTCACAGAGAGCCTATTTGGGCCACATATATAATTACGCATATAATTAATTAATAATTATGTATATTTATGTATGTATTAATTACTTAAAAAAAATTATTTTGGACATTTTCATTTTTGGCTGAAAATAAGATTACTGAAATTCTGTTTCAGTTACGGTTTTAAATACCTCTTTCGTTCGATCCTTAATAATAATAATACCTAAACAACTAAAAGATTTCTTGGGAATTTATAAAACTAATATAGGAAAACAACAAAGATCTAAATTGCTTATAGTGGAATTATTTTTGGCATAAGAATTCGGGCTCAGTCTACAGACTTATTATGCGATAGGCCAATTGGGTACTGACACTCCTGATTTTAGTGACCCCTGAATTTTGTTTTAGGGAATTTTCATATGGCTGAAATTTCAAGCCTATTTTAACCTTTTAATCATTATAATCAATATTTTATACTTTTAAAATTAGATAAGATTATATTTATATGTGTGAGTGTGTAGTCAATCATATGTTTTATAAGGCATTGAAAATGTTTAGTTTATTTTAAATAATGGTATAGGAAGAACCTGGGTGAGGTAAGATATCAAGCCCTGGACCTCTCTTTGGCTTGGTCCAATGGTCCGACATATGAAACTATTCTTTCTGAATCTTGTCCTTTTGCGACAAACTCAAAAGAAAGCTCACACCAATTTTTTTTTCATAAAAGAATCTCTCTTGCCCATTTCTTTCTGTATCCAAGACTGCCCTCAAGCAGTTTTCTCCCCTTCTTAGACCCCTTGCTTGACCCCAACTGCGTTGACAGCTGAATAAAGGCATAGGCATGTTTAGAAAGAAGGGAAAGAACAAACACATGGTGAACTCAAGTCAGAAAAAAATGATCAGTGATCGAGAGCCTTAAGAAGATTGCAATAGAAAATGGTTCCCTGTTTCCTCCCTCCCCTTTGTTTGAAATAGACTCGTCTACTGCTACTTAAGCGAAGAACTTTCATGAACTTTCACTCCTGATTTTTCTCCCCTGATGACCTGTTATGGTGCAGTTGAAAGAGCTTGGAGTTTTTAACATTATTTAACATCTTTGATGGTTTTTGTGCTATAAAGACCTTTTCATGTATATTTTAGCACCTTTTAAGTAAATTTTATCAGATTTTAATGTCACATATTTTATTTCTATAGTTATTATTTTTAGAACGGCATTAAATAAATTTTTTCTATAATTACATTATAATATATTATTTTTTAGCAATCAATCTGCATTGCTTCTTTGAATTTAAAAGAAAATCAACTACCTGAAATGATGATTTATGCTATTTGAACACTAATGCTACCAGTGTCAAATGACACCTTTTAAAGGATTTCGATTTATGGTTTTTCATTTGTAGTTTTTACATTGAAACAATTACAAAACATATTTAATACATTTAAGACTTTTTTTTATGCATATTACATTCAAAAACTACGAGCAAACCATAAATCAAAACTTTAAAAAGGTGTAATTTGACACTGGTAGAAATAGTGTTAAAATTGTTTTTCATTAGATATCTGTTACTGAATATTGTGGTCTTTAGCATAACTTTTTTAAATAAAAACATTCCTAAAAAGTACCTACTGTAAAGTTAACTATTGAACTCTGAGTTAGTTGATTAGTGTTTTCAAATAATTTGTTTTTGTTTTTTAAATAATACTTTTGTAAATAACAATACAAGCATGTGCATAGGAATATATATATATATTATCTTTATGTAGGAAAGTGATTATTATACTAGCAGAGGAGAATTTAGAGTAGATGAACATGGGTCTCCAACTCTTTTAAATTGTTTGATGTATAAATTAAGTTACTATCGTTTTGGAGAGTTACAGGTTTGTTATTATTTTTCCTTATTTAATACTTTTTATGCTCCATTTTATGCTTATTTCTAAATTACGTGTCTTTGTACTATAAAATTTCCTAATCTTCAAACTTCATTGCCCTGAAAAAATAATACCACTATTTACATTTATATGCACTAACAAGCTGTACTTCATTATCCTTAAAAGGGTAATAGCTATTAGATTTATCCGATAATAGTTATTCAGTAGTTCCTCATTATATTGTTCATCCTGGTAGACATCGTAAGAGCACAATTTACCGAGGTGCTAAATAAAGTTACTTAAATAATGAATTTAACATAGAACTTTTTTGGCGGGGGGGGGGGGGGGGGACATGAAAAAAAAACAATCTGTGAATTATATAACAGGAATCTTTTTCTTTTTTTTTAAATTCATAAATAATTCAAATTTGATTTGATGCCGTAGAAAAGATTTTACTATTTCTAAATTTTGTATCATTTTCTTGAGTTATATTGTATGAAAATAACACATTTGGATGGTTAAAAAGGAATCTGAAGATTTTTTCTACACATTTATCATTTATGGTGTAAAACAAACCTTATCTGCAAAAGAGCGAACTTGTGAAGATTCAGAAAAATATGAGCTGTATTAATTTCAAATTTTAGTTTTCTCAAAACTTAATCCCTTATCACTATCACCTAAACCAGTTTAGACAACTGAAATGTGTAACATTTATTATTATTCAAATGTATTTTGATTGCATTTGTGCAATATTTGATTATTTTATCAGTGAAAGCCAAATGAAAATTGAAATTACCATTTGAAAATACCATGGGGCAGTGGTTCTCAATGTGGGGCACACGCCCCACCGGGGGGGACATTTGATTCTTTACGGGGCATTTTCAAATTTGTAACTCACCCATTCACTCTCCCTTTTTTATTAAGTTTTTTTGTTGAATTTTAAAAAAGCTTAAAATCAAAATGTTAAAATGGAATCAATACCAGAATAATTATATGAACAATTTTTTTTAATATTTTAGCATCACCTTCTCTCCTTTTTTTATGGTTAAAAATTTCTATAACTTTTCTGGTTACTAATATATTTTACAATTTTTCACAATTATTTATTGAATGATCTATTTTGATCTATCCATTCTGCTGTATGTAACATAAAGAAACTTCTGCACTTGAAATTACTTAAGAGTATACCTAAATCTGATTGTCTTTAACATATTTAACCTAAAAAATATTTGAAATAACTAAATATGGTACTAACAACTTTATAAAGTTTTTAAAATTTTAATAGCATTAAATGAGGAAATGGATAAATTGTAAATAATTATGGCTGTAGTGCAGGCCTCCTATCCGGTAAATGAATGTATAACATGTAAATTTAAATTTCAAAATGCAATAGTACATGGCAGTTAATTAATGATAATTGGGGATGGAAAAAGATAAATGTGTTTTGATGGGGAATAATGGCTACGGACTTGATAAAGGTCATAATCTTGAAATGCTTCTTGTGTACTTTGTTATCCATAGAAAGGAAATTTGGTCTCCAAAGATTTTCCAACAACTCTCAATAAGTTACTAAAAATTCAATGTAAAATGTGTCATCATTTTCAATTTTAATACTAAATATGATAGTCTCTTTAATCATTTTGGGACAATAAAAATACAGGCATATAACACTTTTGTTAAACATTCAGGTAAGTTGGGAAGGCACAACAAATCTATTTTGGCATAAAAGTGAAGATTTATAGCTTTCATTCCTTTTATAAAAAGATACTAAAAACACATTTGTGGAAGAAAATTCAGCTCTATGATAAGTTAAGAAATGTGAAATGAATAGTTATCGTTAAAACTCTGTTAGGCTTCCTTCAGGTGAATATAATTCGATTTTCAAATAATAAGAGGTATAGGTTACAGAAAATGTGTGTCAGGAGGGGGGGGGGGGCATCGTGATTTTTCAGATGCTTCGGTGGGGCGTGGGCACTAAAAGGTTGGGAAACACTGCCATGGGGTCAAAACCTTCAGTCTCGGAACTGTTTTTAGTCTTGGAGAGATTTTTGACTGATGGTAAATCATTTTTGATATATTTATATAATAACAATTTTACAAGAAAAAACTTTTAATTTATCCTCTATTGCTGTAAGAAATCAGTTTTTAACCCTAATGCAAGGCAAATAGAATACTTTTACCCCATCTCCATTTGATATAACCTAATATTCACAAAAGTTTTCAGTCTTGTTTTGTATAGACTTCTTGCACTTATGCAATATAGATTTAAACACAGGATTTGTGTTTATTTACATTTTTTGTGTAAATCCTAGAAAATTATTGAATCGTGATTTGCAAATTCAAATCCTATCCCTCCAACCTCTTTAAAAAATTTTTAAATACTCTTTTTCAAATATCTCCGTTATTGTTCACCCTCTAATACTGTATTTCTGTTAGCATTTTCTCATTTACCAGCAATAAAAGCAATTCAGAAATGATAAATTGTTTTAGTTGCTAAGTCAGAGGGGGGGGGGGGGGGAATGTTCTGAAAATCTGATTACAACTTGTATGTATAAAAAATTGACTTTTTATTCAATTATTGTAATTTAAGTTATCTAACTTCCATGGCTTATTAGATAAAACATGTCAGTGTCATTAGGTATCTATGAAAAAAATGAAAATCTTAATGGTTTTGAGGGAATGAAAAATCGACAATCAAATTATCACTTTAGAACATCCTTAAATGTACGTGCAACATGTCAATGTTTTAATAAATATACAATTTTTTTACTGGTCCTTTAAAAACTGATTCATATTTTACCGTTAACTCCCATTTTCTTCTTTTCTTACTCATAGTTTTATAATTAGTGAGTCAGGCTGACTCGTAAAGTTTTAAGCAAAATACAAACCCTGTAAAACTCACTATTTTCATATTCTTATCATGTTTGGGATGTAGGTATATAAGGTCTATCATTAGTTGTATGATATCCCTATTTGACTGTGATATAAAATAATTTTTATTGGACTAAGACAATCGGACACTTTCTTCTTTTGTTACTAATTTACATTTATTATTAGAGTATATACAAAAGATATTTACAAATTAGCATTATTATTAAGGTATAAATAAACTACATACTGATAAATAAACTACATATCCAACATCTCTGCTTGCTCTCATTGAGTGATTTTTCCCTGTCTTCAAGGTTATTTTTACCCCTGCAGGGTTACCATATTTGGCATAGGAGGGCATCAGACATTAATGGAAGTGAACCTTACAACACTGTTGGGAAGTTAAATTAAGGACTTGTGATCTTCTAGCCCCTTCAAATGCCATATTAAAATGAATAAAATCAGTTCATAAGTAATTTTTTTTTCTGTCATAGAAAATCTTATCTAGAAAATGCGTTTCAGAAATAGTCTTTACAGACTGAATAGAAAGAAACTAAATTTATTTGAAAAATGTAACATTCAATGAATTTGATATTTAAATATGAACTTTATTAATTTTTTCATCCATAAATACTGATTTGATTTCAAGAAAATATTCTCAATTGCAAAGAAGTACAAAAAAAAAAAAAAAAATCCATGTTGCACACAGCAAAATTAGAGTACCTGACTAGAGTTCTGCATGGATCTAGTGATACCCAACCCAAATCTGAAAGTCAACCTACCTCTCCCCCCCCCCCCCCCAAAAAAAAAAAAAAAAAAAAAAAAAAAACGTCAATTTTAAACCCAGCACACTTCAACCTGAACCTGAAAGGGAAGAAAGTTAATCCATATTTTAATACAGTTATGGAAAAGTGGTCAACAATTTTTTATCTTTTTTTTTTTTAAATAAAAATGAGCACATATGTACTCATCAACCCTTTGATTGCACTTCTAATATCTACAATAAAAACCAAAATATTGAGTCAAACTCAACAAAGGAGAGGAAAGGTTTAATGTTCAAATATATATAGTTTTTTCATTTGAAAACTATTCAAGGATTTTCTTTTGAAAACTCAACCCGAAAAGTCCCAAAGTCAACCAGAAAGAGTCAAAACCCAACCCAAAACCAACCTGAACCCAAAACATTTAAAATCATCCCGAACTGTGGGCCAAGTTCTGGTTACTCGACCCAATGCAGAACTCTATATCCAACCCAATGCATGACTCTTTAAACTGTTTTAATTGCAGAATAATAAAAAAAAATTTCAAATCTAACTCAAACATGTGAAAAATTTTTCATTAAAAGAATGCATTAGCATATAAACTGAAATTCAATGAATCTGGATTTTAAATACTACCCTTTACTTTTTCTTTTCAAGTTTTAACCCTAAGTGTTTAACCAATTTCTTAAAATATATTCTTATTTACTACAAAAAGAACAAAATCAAAAATTTACTTTCCAAACTAATAGGATTCTTAGTTTGCAGAATTGGCTGCATATGCTAACATTTTAAATTCTAATCATGAACACTGATAAAGAATGACAACATTCACATTGAAGTTGAAAGTAATGTCTATCCAAAGATTCTAAGTCCAAAATCTGAGCAGGGAATTCAGTAAATGAATGACTCACTTTTACTCATAGGCAAAAATGATTCATCACATTGGGCTATCTGCTTTCGGTTGGCGCAGCAGATCAGATTTGCCAGGCAACTCTTAACTGAGGGAAATTGGCTAGACAGCATTCAAAACATGTTCATTGCAACACACTAAAATCAGATTGCAATGCGACATTTGTGTTAAATCAGATCCCGCTAAATCGTGTTTGGCACATTGATTTAACTTCAGATTGCTGTGCAATGCGTGCAGTAGATACATTGATGTAGATCAGAATTTCTACAATTTTACAGAAGATTAAATATAAATCTGATTGCCAATGTTATCTTTCAATCGATATTTTGTTTTATATTTATTTTTATAGCCAAGACCTACTGTGATGAGTCTAAAAAACTTACTAGTATATTTCAAAATATTAACTCCAAATATCATTTTTATGCAATTGCAAAAGAGCAAAGGATTTTAAATTCAGCTGTTCACCCCCTTCTCCCAAAAAATAAAAATTGATGTTTAATGTTTATCAAATTTAACTTTAAATATTTTTTTATTTCAAAGTGTTTTCGATATATCTGCTTTGTAATTGTTAAAATTCTGTTTAGTTGGACTTCCGCACGCCTTCTGGATTTGATAGAACTAGAAATATGGAAATTGGAAATAAAAATTTTGAATTGGAACATCTTGAGGAAGCATACACGACAGAGCACTGGCTTGTTAGAATATATCACGTGAAGAAAGATAGTAATCGTCCTCGCATTCCATATAGTCAAAGAAAGATCAAATCAAATCACCTATTTATTTCTAAAAAGGTAATATTGATTCATTTTCTATTTTTTATCTATTTAAGATTATATCTCCAATTGTTTCTTAACTAAATTAAGACTCTTTAAGCTGCCAATAAAATATTTTATACACTAGCACCTTGTTATGCTTGCATGCTAAGAAATAAGAAAAAAGGCACAATATATTTAAAGTGAGAAAGATAATTTATGTGTGAATGTTTCATGCATGAAAGAGGGGTTGGATAGTATAGATTCTTTTCCAAGAAATTCGAAGAGCAATCACAGAAAAAATTTGCTGATTTTGTCAAAGGATTGCATAAATAAATAACTAATTTTATTATATGCCTGTTTGGTCCTGGGATTTTGAGGTTTGATTAAGGAAATTGCCAGACATGTTTTGCTTCGAACCCTGTTTTATCTTCATTTTCAATCAGTCATTTTCAAATAAGCACACAGAAAATAAATGCTTTGTTAATACAAAAAAAAAAAAAAAAAATGCTGATTTTTCTCTAGTTTAACAAACAGTAAAATCATAATTATTTATGAGTGTTTTCCTTACATTAAAATCAAGAAGGAAAAATCCTACATCAAGCATAATTATGAAACACTTCCCCACATATTCAGAATACTGTAACAAAACTTCACTGTTTAATATCAAAATTATAATAAAGATCATGGTTAAGTAAATAATTTGGAAAATGTTTAATACATTTGAAAACCATGTTTTAGCAATTATCTACAGTTCGAAAAAAATCTGAATCCTTTTGTGTAGCCCTGTATATAATCTATAGATATGTCTGTATGCTACATAGTATGCAAAAATTTAGTTCAGCTAAGAAACTCGTAACACAGTTAAAAATTACCCTTCAGCAATTTCCGTTGATAAGTAGGAATGTATGTAAATTCTTTGTGCGGCACTGTATATGATCTATAGAATTTATACGCACAAGTAATATCCAAAAAATTGTAAAAAGCATACCACAATTGAAAGTACACTTCCAGAAAATACTGTTCATAGGCAGTACTGTAACAAAATTATTTTGTGTGTTCCTGTAAATGAATGATAAATGCACACCATATTCTATAGTAAGCATCTTGTACTTCACCTCGGTGATGTATATCAATTTTAATATGTTTGAAATAGTGTAACATCATTAAAATACTCTGTAAACTATTTTTCCCAGTATGCCATAATATAACAGACTGTTTTGCCCCTGTAAATAAACTAAAAATAAATGCTACCAGGTTCATTTTCAATACCAAACATATCTTGGTAAATCTCAATAATATACCGGGTGTCCATAATTAAACGACCCTACTTTAAAGTTGTCTACAGGCAATACTATTGTTGATAAAGTTTTGAAATTTTGGGAAAGGCATAATAAAGGTATGGGAATTGGTTTAAGCTGAAAAAAATATAAATAAAACTAGTTTAAAATTTTGCCACCAGAGGACGATTTTTAATAAATTACATATTTAGCATTAAGATAGTTTAGAAATTTTATTTACAGGATGTTCGCAATTAATCAACCCTATTTTAATGTTGTCTACAGATGAAACTGGTGTTCAGAATGTTGTGAAATTTTTTGGAAGACATAATAAAAGTATGGGAATATGTGTGAGTGAAAAAAAAAAATTAGGGGGCCATTTTTTAATGAATTGCACATTAAGCATACAATTACAATAGTTTAACAAATTTTGTTATACCCAAACATGGTCTGCATGATTTTCATCATTTTCAGATACCATCTGGAATCATAAGATAGCATATTCCACAGTTGACTGCAGTATGTTTAGGGAAAAGCTAGGAAAGTGTCGTGAAAAGCTGTCTTTAGAGTGAGGTTAAGTTAATAAATAAAATTTTTAAACTATCGTAATGCTAAATGCGTAATTTATTAAAAAACTCCCTCTGGTGGCAAAATTTTGAATTACTTTTATTTACAATTTTTTTTTAGCCTAAACAAATTCCCATCCCTTTATTATGTCTTTCACAAAATTTCACAACTTTATGAACAGTAGTTTTGTCTGTAGACAACTTTAAAGTAGGGTTGTTTAATTATGGAAAACCTGTATATCAATTGCATGGCAATCCCGTTATTTTATGTTAGTTTGAGCATGAACGACATATGGCAGACAGATGAATTGGATGAATAAATACTTTTCAACTGTGTTAGAAAATGTTAAAAAAAGAAATGCTTGAAAATTGATTATTTTGATTAATATTACTTTTTAAAGGTGGCAGGACACTCTTAGGAGTATCACTCGTGGCTTTTTCAAACTAATTTTGACCTTGGAAATATATTATTCTTAATAAGATAATGTTAATTCTAATGGATTCTTAAATAAAAAAATAAAGAATTGAATAAAAATTTAACAAAAATACATAGGTAATAATCATGAGACATCATTTTTCAATATATTAAATATACAGTAATAGTTTTTCAGTTCTTTCCTTACACTAAATAAAAAGGAGTAATATAGCTTTTTTTACCTTTGTTGTCAGCAAAATGAAACATAAAATATCTATACTTACACTCCTATATAAAATAACTGTAGTAACACTCCTGAGGTAACACATGAGATTTAATGGGAATAAATATAAAAATTAAATTTTAATAACTGTTTTATAAATATTTAACTAAGCATAAATTTTTAACTAAAATGTCTGTTTTATAAATATTTTAGACGAAACACTAAACTCAGGGCTTGAAATTCAATTTTTCCCAGGAGGGGAGTCTCCCTACCAAGATTTATAAATGGAGGGGAGTTGAGTTATTTGGGAAGGAGAAAAAAATCTAAAACCCACTGTTATTTTACGTGCTATTTAAAGATTTACATTAATTATTTTGTCATGTCTGTATTATCTTTTGACGAAATTCACGTTTTTTTCGCGATTCTTTGACGAAATTTGCATTTTTGTGATTTTTTGACGAAATTTGTGTTTTTGTGATCTTTTGACGAAATTTGCATTTTTGTGATCTTTTGACGAAATTTGTGTTTTTGTGATCTTTTGACGAAATTTGCGTTTTTGTGATCTTTTGACGAAATTTGCGTTGTTTTTGCAATCTTTTGACAAAATGTGCATTTTTTTCGCGATTCTTTGTCGAAATTCGCATTTTTCCCCTCGATCCTTTATCGAAATTTGCATTTTTCCCGCAATCTTTTGACGAAAAGTGCGTTTTTACCGCAATCTTTTGATAAAATTTGCGTTTTTTCGCGATTCTTTGATGAAATTCGTGGTTTTCTTCAGCGGCCCTTTATCTAAATTCACGTTTTTTCTGCGATCTTTTGACGAAATTTGCATTTTCCATGATAATTTGCCGAAACTCGTGTTTTTTTTGCGTTCCTTTGCCAAAATTTACGATTTTTTTGCTATTTTTTGATGTAATTTGTGTTTTTTGCGATCCTTTGCATAATTTGCATTTTTTTTGCGATCCTTTGATGAATTTCGAGTTTTTTTTTTTGCGATCTGACGAAATTCACGTTTTTCCGCGATTCTTTGACAAAACTCCCGTTTTATTCGCAATCCTTTGCGACAAAGTTGGCGATTTTTTCCTCGAACGATTGACGAAATTGATTTTTTCAGCGATCATTTGTCGAAATTCGCGATATTTTCTGTTGAACTGATGACCGATTTTTCCTAATTTTTTGAACATAATGCCTTAAATTTTCAGAAAATTCAGAACAGATTTCCGCCCTAAATTCGCCAATCGGTTGCAGACACTTGTAAACCGATCTCTAGAAAAAAAAAAATGAAATTTGTCTATTGGTCGCGTGAAAAATAAGTGAATTTCAACGATCTTTTGCGGTAAAAAAAAAAAACGCAAAATGTGTCAATTGGTCGCGCGAAAATATCGGAAAATTCGCAAGGCGTTTGTGGGAGTTGATCGTTATTTCAAAATGCAAAATTTTCAGGAAAATGGTGGGAATTTTTGGACGAGACCCTCCCGCCCATGATATTTTTTGGGCGGGATTTCAAATCTTTGGGCGCAAATCCCGCCCTGAAACTTTTCATAGATTATAGTGTGTTGCCTTACTTTTCATTCATATATAAAAACTAGTCCAATTAAAATGCTTTGAAATGAATGCTTTAGATTATGTATTTTAATTTAAGACACCACAATTGCTGTTGTTTGATAACAAAAATAATCTAATACTCAATTATTATAAACCTATAGACATTTTAATGAATACTTTGTTAATTAAGAAGTAATGTAGTGATATTTTTAACAGTATCAAACTATTACTGTTTAACACTTTCTAACATAGTTGAAAAGTGTTTATGAATTCAGTTTGCCTGCATGTCTCTCTGTCTGTGTTCTAACTTGTTTAAATATACTCAGATTGCCTTGTAGTTGATATATGTTATTGATTATTACTAAGGCATTATCAGTATTGAAAATGAAGTGTGTATCATTTGTAGTTCATTTACAATGACACTTAAAAGTACATTGTGGTCTATGGGGAAAAATTGTTTGTAATGTATAATACAAATGTGTCACTATTTCAAACATATTGAAATTGATATACATCACTAGGATGCACTACAATATGGTTACTGTAGAATATGGCATTCAGTGCATTTATCGTTCATTTACAGGGGCACAAAATTGAATCTGGTTACAACACTGTCTATGAGCGATAATTGCTGGAAATGCGTTTTCAGTTATGGTGTGTGTATTTAAATATAACTAATTTTTTGCATATTACTTATAATTTCTATAATTCATATGCAAGGTTGTCCAAAAAAAAATTAATTTCCTTTTATTGGCGGAAATTGCTAAAGGGGAATTTTCAACTGTGGTATGCATTTTCCAATGAACTAAATTTTAGCATAATATGTAATATGTACACAAGTATATACATCATATACAGAGTTTCACAAAAGAAATTAAATACTTTTCCAGCTATAAGTGGTAATTGTTGAAATTGAGTTATCAAATGTGTCATGCATTTTTCAAATTGTTTTATTAAATATCATCTTTCTTCTTATTTAATGGGGAAGTTTTGTAACAGAATGTCTCTGTGTTGGAAAGTTTTTCATAGTCTATGTTTGACATATAGTTCTTGTTTAAAGTGAAATGTGGATTAAAACATTGTGACATTAAACCGGCAATTTATTTGAAAATGGCCCAGTACATTGTTAAACAATCAATTCATTGTGGTAAATCATTCTAAGTAGAGACTATTAGAAATTAAAAATATAATCTTAAATTGAAATTACAATAAAACTACTCACCCATAATGAAGTGAAAGCTCACTTGTTAAGTTCCTATGTTAACCCTCTTTCACTGATTGTTTGAAAGAATATTGGTAAAGAAGCAGTCAGACATACTATGTTATGCAAGAAAGCACCAAAAAATTAGAAATAAGATTAAATTTTGTTTTTTTAGTATCAAATGAAAATTTCATGAAAACAGAATAAAGGAAATTTAAAAAAAAAAATTTAAAAAAAAAACAAAAAAAAAAACTCTCTAACCCAACATTACAAACACCTGTTGCAGAGCTATCATACTGATAATGCAAACATAAAATTTCTCTAACAAACTATGATTCAACTGAATGTAATAACTGAAAATATACAAATGATTGTTTCTAATTTTTACACTAAAACTCAAATAATCAACTGCATAATTCACACTTTTAACAAAAAGTTCATAATAGTTACATAACTGCACCCAATATATTTCAAATACCAAAACAATACTGCATATTTATTTAAATCACATACTAATAATATATTAGGAAAACACTGATAATATTTTTTAATTAACAACAACAAACAAACCCCAAAATAATCTGCTAAGAATTTTGCACACGTGTTCATAATTGTATGTTTGAATTTCAACAATTTGAATTTGAATTTTTGGGTGTTTAAAGCTACTATTTGAAGTTTGGTTCTGCTTTTTATGAAATAGTTATTTTTTTAATGAAAATAAGTCAGCCTTTTTTTTTCACTTTTTAAAATTAGTAAGTACACTTTTATTGCTAATTCTTTCACATTTTTTTTTTCTTTTTAGACATCAAAAAGGAGGAAAGGAACTATAAAGAATCGTCCTATGGTGGTTAAAGGAAAAAGAATTAGTCGAATTGTGAAATAGCTTTTTATTTAGAAGGTATTGTGTGGACTTTGCCTTTTACCCTAGAGCTTAGGGTTATAATGGCTCACTTAAAAAGTCAGTGCCTCTTGACTGATATCCAAAGACTCTTAAGGAGCCTATAATTCCATTTCTATTTAAGGACCACAAAAATATAAAACTTTTATACTTCAGGAAGAAATGCAAAGGTGCTGTAACTGTGCTCATTTCATTTTTGCATCAAGTGAGTGATATCATTTCCAAAGCAACAGAAGAATATAAATTGAGATGTATTACAGTACAAAGCATTTGTTACACCCTCTGCCTCTATAAAACTCCAATTTTGGCAATGTTCCTAAATTTTTCTGTTTTAATAGGGGTTAAAAATTTGCATTTTCAATGTGGGTAAGAAGTTATTAGGCTTAAAATGACTTCCATTCTTTCAAACATTTTTTCTATTTTGTGGACTCTATAAAGTCAAGTTTACTCAAGGGATGTCCCCATTTTTCTATGTATTTTGTTATAAAGTCTGTTTTCATAAGTATGCAGAGCATTTTTGTATCTGTAACTTATAATGTTTTTGTTACTTGTTTAAATTTCTAGAAAAAGATTAAATTTGTGATTTGAGTTTATTTTGTTTCTATTGTTAAAATTTAATTGACTTTTTTAAATTATGCTTTTTAATTGTTAATTTGTATTATGTGTGTGAAGTTTTTAGGCTTAAAACAACTTCCAATTGTTAAAATGTGCTTTTCAACTGTTTATGAAAGTTTCAAATGTGTGTTGGAAGTTTCTAGGCTTAAAACAATGTCCATAATTTCAAACATTCTGTTCTATTTTATGCACTCTATAATGTCAAGTTTACTCAGGGGCTGTCCCCATTTTTCTATGTATTTTGTTATATTAAGCCATTTTCCATAACTATGCAGAGCATTTCTATCTCTATAACTTTTATATGCTTTTGTTACTTGTCTAAATTTCTGGAAAATACTAATTTTGTGATTTGACTTTATTGTTTTCACAGTTAAAATTTGACTTTTTATGTGCACTTTTAACTGTTAATTTGCATTTAAAATGTAAGTGGGAAATTTTCATGCTTAAAACAACTACCATTTATTAAAATATGCTTTTTAACTTTTATTTTGAATTTCAAACTCCTGGGAAGTTTCTAGGCTTAAAACAACTTCCATTAATTAATGTGCTTTTCAATTGATAATTAAAATTTCAAATGTGTGTTGGAAGTTTCTAGGCTTATAATAACTTCCACTATCTCAATTGTTTAAAATATTTACCTATTGTATGATACTGAGCTGAGTCATATGTCACTTTTTTTTTAAATATTTGTTATTTCAAGTTGTTTCCAATAAGTATGCAGAGTACTTGCATTTCTTTAACCTATATGCTTTTGTTATTCATTTAAATTTCTAGGGAAAAATTTGTGATTTGAGTTTCTGTTTTCATTGTTCAGGCATAAGAATCTTTCGCGGATCTGCAGTTTTCAGCTCTTTTGTCATTTTTGAATATGTTTTTTTTTTTTTTTCGATTTTCTTCAAATTTTCGATTTTTTTGCCTTTTTTTAAATTTTTTATTTCTCATTTTTCAAGAATTTATTTCGTACAAATGTCCCTTTTTTTATTCGTTTAAATAAAAAAAATAATCATAAAAGGATTTTAATCTGCATCAAAATATGCCTATATTTCAACACTTCAACTACGAGAAGTCATTTATTGCACGCAGTGGCTAAATTATTTCATTGTGATCGCTGAACCAGGGATGATTCTGTTCCAAAAAGTCCGAAGAATTACAACAGTCATTTCCAAAAATTTTTTTTAAAAAAAGGTCATAAATCTGAAAATTCGGACACAAATTGTATCGTGAATTTCGACAAATGGTCGCCAAAGAAATCAATTGTTCAAAGAAAAACCACCAATTTCATCAAAGGATCGGGGAAAATGGCAATTTTCGTTAACAGATCACGAAAAAATGGCAATTTTTGTCAAAAGATCACGAAAAAACTTCGATTTTCGTCAAAAGATCTCTAAAATATGGCAATTTTTCGTCAAAAATCTGGATAAAATGGCAAATTTCGTCAAAAGATCCTGAAAAAAAATGAAAAATTTCATCAAAAGATTTAGAAAAAGCGGCAAATTTCGTCAAAAAATCTCGAAAAAACCGGCAAATTTCGTCAAAAGATCATGATAGAAATGACAAATTTCATCAAAAAATCGTGAAAAACGACAAATTTTTTCAAAAGATCACAAAAAAACGACAAATTTCGTCAAAAGATCTCAAAAAATGACAAATTTCGTCAAAAGATTTAGAGAAAATGGCAAATTTTGTCAAAAAAACGGCAAATTTCGTCAAAAAATCGGGGAAAAATGGCAACTTTCATCAAAAGATCATGAAAAAACTCAAATTTCACATTAATGTTCTGTATCTTGGTAATATAAACTTTTCATTAGAGTAAATAATTTCTGCCTAATTCGTGTTAATAATTTATTTTTAATTAACGCAAAGCTAAATTGTATGTGAATTATATATATTAATAGCAATTATATTTGTTGTGCTTAAAATTCATAACTGTCATTGTTCAAACGTCGTTCGCGCAGTTTTCAGCTTTTTTGGTTTTTGGTCAATCTCATCCCTGATTGTTAAAATTTGTTTTTTTAAACTGTTAATTTGCA
Source organism: Maratus speciosus (assembly GCA_963932465.1). Taxonomy (NCBI): domain Eukaryota; kingdom Metazoa; phylum Arthropoda; class Arachnida; order Araneae; family Salticidae; genus Maratus; species Maratus speciosus. Next base: position 422,492,664 of record OZ010796.1, on the reverse strand, counting down.
TTCAAATGTGAGTGAGAAATTTCTAGGCTTAAAACAGCTTCTATTTGTTAAAATGTGCTTTTTAACTGTATATAAGAATTTCAAATGTGAGTTGGAAGTTTCTAGGCTTAAATAACTTCCATTATCTCAATTGTTTTATATATTTTCTCCACTTTTATGATGCTGAGTTTTATTCAGGGAATGCCCCTTTTTGTAAGTATTTGTTATTTCAAGTCATTTCTGATAAGTATGCAGAACACTTTTTCACCATAATAAATTATTAATTAATAGGACACTTTAAAATAGAAAAAAATTCTTGACTTTTTTGTTATTTTATGTTCAGTTTTAATTCATAATGCATTTATAAGCAGGCATGAAAGAGTTCCTCCTAAAGGAGGAATTCCACCTTTTTAAAAGCAAATTTGGACATTCTCTTGATTGATGCAAAAATGCAAAGAAAATATTAGATGCATATGGGGGGGGGGGGGGGATCTAGAAAACTTAATAATTAGACATTTTGTCTACTCATATCCTTGGAGTTTATTTCTGAATTGCTGTACTATCAAATCAAAGGCAAGCTTTTATTAGAAGCATCTGAAAATCATGTAAATAAAGTTCTTTAACTAGGAAAAGGAAGTTTCCATAAGGTTCTTTTTGGAATAGTGTTTTATTTGATATATAAAACACTTCTGGGTAATTTCAGTGATGTATTGCTGGAGTAAAGGTCAATTTGGCATGCATATATTTAGCATAGAGATTTTTTAGTAAAGTCTTAAACAGTCAAATCATTCAAAATAATACATTTATTTTGAAAAAAATAATCTCTGTACTTCACCATAAGTTCATGAGATACATTTGGGTGGATGCAAATGTTTCCAATTTTCTTTTTTGATTTAATGAATGTACACATTTATTGTTATTTTTTTTTCCTTTTAATACTTTTTAAGTTACAAAAAGAAAATAACAATCATATGTGCAGTTATATTTTATTGTATGAATAACTGTTAAAATGTCTCCAAGTTATACGAGTTTGGCCTTATTGTATAGATGGAAAAAATTTTCCACCTTTTTTCCTATTTCCCACTTTCATGCCTGTATAAGGGAAAAAAGTTAATTACTATTACTGTATTTTTCATATTTATTCTTGCAAAACTGTGATTAGTTCTGAGAAAATTTTGACCTTGTTCATACTTAAGGTTTTGACAAATTTTAAGCCGTGGAGATATGTCACAAAACTTCTAATTCATTTTTTAATAAAATATATTTCAATTTTACTATTATTTATTTCAAATGGGATATACGGTAGACCCCTGAAATCCACACAGCTTAGGACCAGAGGTTGTGCTGATTTTAGAATTTTGCAGATTTCTGGTTATTGCTTTGTTTACATTTTTTAACCCTTTCAGGGGCAAGTAATTGTGTTTCTGTAATGTTGCATTCACACCGGAATCTTCCTAAAATTTTATCGCAAAATAGGTTGGTTGGGGGTTTATGACAGCCAATTATCAGCATGAGGGATATAGGCCCTAAAGGGGGGAGTGCCCTCTGTGGGGGTCTTACTAAGGTAACCTAACCCGTATTTACGCTTGGAAAACCAAGGTTCGAAGAAAACCACGAAAACTCTGAACGATTAGGCTGACGGGCGCAATTGGGATCAAACCCAGCACCTCCTGTCTACCAGCTTCGAGAGCAGAACCTCTTGGCTACTGGTGAGGCCGCAAAATAGGAAAGAGCAATTTTACGACCTTTTCCCACCAAAGTTGGAAAAGCAAAATTTTATAAAATTTTCCCGGTGCAAATCATCATTAATCGCAGGTAGGATATAATATATCCCACCACCCCTGAAGGGGTTAAACAGCAATTTGGATGTAATAATGCAATCAAAATTGTAATGAGTGCTTGCAATATAATAAAATATTAAAATAATTAAGTAATAAAGTAAAATGATAAAAAGCAAGATAATTTAAAAAATGATTAAATTATTAAAAGTCAAGTAAGTAATTAATATAAATAATTAAATATACATAATAAAGATGAGTTACATTAACCTTTAATTATTCAATGAAACTTTCCTTCATTAATTCACATCAAAATCATAAAGTAAGGAAGTTTTATTTTAGGTTTAGACAGTCTTAATAACCAAAAAAGCTTGATTAATATTTGGTAAAAAGATTGTGATTACCAGATATATCAGCAATATCTTGATTTTTTTCAGAAATAAATTTATGCTGCTTCATGAAAAACCACAAGTTTAGTCATATTATCGAGAATTGCATATTAAAATACATATTAAATGATATAAAACTGAAAAATTCTGTAATTTTGCCCCTAAATCTGAATTGAAAGTTTCATTGTTACTTTCTTCTATCTTCAATAGAAGAAAGTATTGTAATCGAAATTTTTTTTGACTTCCGATTTTTGATGGATTTACACATTTTAGAGGTCAGAGATACCAAAAAACATGTTTATAGAAAATGTCTGTCTGTCCATGTGTCCGTATGTCTGTCGCCATTGTATCATTAAAAACTGTATGAAGTTATGCATACAATTGAACCATTTTTTTTTAAGTTTTAGGCTATGGCAAGCAGGTCCTCCCTGAATTTGGAGAAAATCCGGCAGTAGGGGGTGCTGTAATAGTGATTTTGTGCGATTTTTGTGCCTTTTGAATATTGTACCATCGAAAAGTGTATGAAGTTATGCATAGAATTGAACCAAATTTTTTGTGTATGTTTTTGGCCATGGCAAAAAGGTCCTCCCTGAATTTAGAAAAAATCTGCCATTAGGGAGTGCTGTAATAGCAATTTTTGTGCCTTTTGAATATTGTATTATCGAAATGTGTATAAAGTTATGCATAGAATTGAACCAGATTTTTTGTGTATGTTTGTGGCCATGGCAAGAAAGTCCTCCCTGAATTTGAAATATTCTGCCAAAAGGAGGCACTATAATAGCGATTTCTGTGTAATTTTCTTGATTTTTCGTAGTTCTATTGTACATCCGAGGCTGGTGAATCGACGGGAACTTCCCATCCTGATAACCCGACTATTCGCGAACAGCTGATATACAACAGAATAACGAAAAACTGTTGATCTTAATAAATATCATGATTGAGATTAACTCGTTTTTGCTCAGATTAATTGACCGAGCAGAAATTTAAGATGACAATTAAAGTTGTTATAGTATTGAACTTATAAAAATATTGACATTTGTAACAACATTTTGAAATATTAAAATATATGTGATTGAAGAAAGTTTTGGGATTGGCACATCCAACTAGTTTACATCTGCAATGATGTGTGGATTTTTGGTATTTACAGATTTAAGGGAATGTACTGTATTTTATTCATAATGTTGTATAATTATGTGCTAACTTTTAAATGCTCTGCATGATTTTTTCAAATTTTAAGTATATTATTTGTCATACATATATATTAATTCATTTCAGCAGTTTATAAAATTTTCATTTACTTATGAATGTTCTAGTAGCATGCAGAGCTGCCAAGTCTCCGGCTTCTTGGATACCAGTATTTTAATGCAGAAAATGTTCTTTTATTTGATTATCAGTCGGGTGATTTAAAAGAAAGATATTTTCTCTAAGATAATAGTGGTGTGAAAAAAGCCGGAGACTTGGCAACTCTGAGATTGACTCTCATGTAGGGGAAATTTTTTACACATTATACTGAGACATCTTAAAGGAAAACAAAAAAAATTAATATTTTACATATCACTTGACAGTTTTTCATTAAAATATGTGAACTAAGTGTTAAAAAAGAAAAGTATTATACAGAATCAAAAGTTATCTTAAAAAATGTTTTGACTAAATTTACTGCTGTATTGATTTTATTGTTGTGACAGTTAGAGTATAATATTTGTATTTCTAATAACTACTCTCAGTGCAGCATTACTTCCTTTTGTATGATTCCTGGAGCATCACATCTGTTTCAGTTTGTAAAACATCACAGTGGTGCTCTACCTCTACATGGTTAAATTAACTGAATATTTGTAAATAAAATGCTATATTTGGAATACCGAAATGCTGTTTCTCTAATTTTGATTTCTTTACCCTTGTTGTTATTTTGAAACGAGTTTTGTGTTTATTAACCACAAGATAACCTTTTCCCTTAGAGTTGAAAACTGAAAAAAGAGAAAGTAAATGAATCATTAGCTGCAATTTTCTCCTGATTTATGTCTTAATTTTATTTCATTCTTCTTTCTCTTTTTTATGGTATTAAATAGGTACTAGTGATTTTATCTAAAAGTAGTTTTTCAATTTCTCTGCAACTCATTTAACATCTGGGTATGTGTGGTTAAATTGAAGTTTTTATTTGATATGCCTTGTTCCTTTAGTTTGTATATTTGAAGATACAATCAATACTTAGAAACACTGACTCTGAAGGATGAGGGGGGAAAAAATAGACTTGAATCAACAAGAAATTCATTGTTTGTTCATTTTTAACACATTCCAACATAGTTGAAAAGAGTTTATTATTTCAATTTGTCTGCCGTCTGTGTGTCCATGCTTTGATGACCGTAAATGTACACAGATTCTCATGTAATTGATAGATGTTATTGAGGTTTATTGTGGCAGGATTGCTATTAAAAATGAAGTGTATAGCATTTATAGATCATTACAGGTGCACTCAAAAGAATTCCATTATCTTATTGTCTATAGGGGAAAATCATCGGCAGTGCATTTTAATGATGTTACATTATTTCAAGCATAATGAAACTCATATGCATTTTTGAGGTGCACTAAAACATACTTCATGTAGAATATGGAGTCCAGGGTTTGCACAGACTCCTTAGAAATGAAACCATTTCCAAGTAATACTTACCAGGAAACTACAACTTAGTGTAAAAATGAAAAAAATCTAAGTAAGCAGCAATCGAAAGAGTATATTGAAACACATTTGCTCACGCATAAATCCTTTTCCCTCGTCTCCACGTTATCAAGATATACAAGGTTTGCACAAATGAATGACCAGACTTTGATAATTTATATTTTCAAAACTATTACATATATTATAATAAGTGATATATGAAAATAAAGAGGATCATTCAAAGTTATTTTTCAGTTACAAATGTTTGGTGTGTGAACTTTTCGTAATATGACTAACACCAAATCTTTAATCAAATTCGTTCCACATATTTGGCAGTTTTGCACAGTCAACGATTCTTAATGTAGCACTGATGTATTAAAACACTAAATAATGATCCCAAAATAATGCTAAATGGTGCACAAGTACTGCATTATTTAGTGTTTTAATGCATCAGTGCTGCATTATTTAGCATTTTAATGCATCAATGCTGCATTAAGAACATCTTTTCAATGTAACACACACTTCGCATAGAGCCTAAAACGAGAGTGAGATGTCTTACTGGGTTCTATAATCAAAATCTTGTTTCAAAACTGAATAAAGTCACATAGCACCGATAATTTACCCAAAGAACTTCTAATTGATAAGAAGGGAAGCTGCTTTACACCATGAACTGTTTCGTTCACTGGCTGGCAGGATGCCTTCCCTTCTTAATGCTAGATGTTTTATTTTACAAATTTTAGCTCTCTAAGTGTTTGGGGCGTATTATTCCGTTCACTAAGCTCCAGGTTTCACAGCAATACAAGCAATATTTAAGATAAAATAATTCTATATATGTAATGAATTTTAAATACATTGAAGAATGATTAATACTCTCAAGGATTACATTCATATTTGTAATTCAATTTTTTATATAATGTTGAAAGAATCATATTTTCTTAGCATTTAAAACAAAATGCAAAGAAAACAACATTACAATTTTACCCTTTTGCAAGATGCTCGGAGGGTTAAAACTTTATATCTTGATAACGGGAAAATGAGGGCAAATAATTTATGTGCCTAAAAACACGTTTCAATATGCCCTTTCAATTGCAACTTGTTTAAAAGATTTTCTTTATTACACTATTCGGGTAGTTTCCTGGTCAGAAATACTTAGGTAAGCAAAATACTCCTCAGAAACACCTTAAATTGTATTACAGCTTTGGATATAAGCGATATTGTTGCTGAGAAAAAAAAAAATGATTGGTTAGGATCATCTTAATTATCTTAATTGCAGGGCTCCCACTAGGGCAGTTTTTTTTTTGCTTCAAGTCCGTATTGGTCCATTTTTTCATTATTAGGTCCGTAAATTCTGTTTTTCAACACTGTAAACCGACCTTGATTTTAAATTTTATCGATGTTTGGTATTTAGCCGAGCATCGCAGAAAAATTGCACTTTTCACAAATATGTTCCAAAAAATACCATCAAATTTCGTTAATCACTTGTGGAAAAAAAATCGACAATTTTGTCTTCCTCCAAAAGATCACCAAAAAACACGAATTTCTTCAAAAGATTGTGAACTTCTCCAAAAAATGCAAATTTCTTCAAATGATCAGGATAAATGCAAATTTACCCAAAGGATTGTGGAAAAAATGCAAATTTACTCAAAGGATCGCAGGAAAAAACGTGATTTACTCAAAGGATTGCAGAAAAACGTGAATTTACTCAAAGGATCGCAGAAAAAACGTGAATTTACTCAAAGGATTGCGGAAAAAACGTGAATTTACTCAAAGGATCATGGAAAAAAACGTGAATTTACTCAAAGGATCGCGAAAAACACAAATTTCCTCAAAAGATTGCAAAAAATGCGAATTTCCTCAAAAGATTGCAAAAAACACAAATTTCCTCAAAATATTACAAAAAAAAAATGTGAATTTCCTCAAAAGATCACAAAAAACGCGAAAAATTTCCTCAAAAGATTGCAAAAAATGCATATAATTTTCTCAAAAGATCATAAAAAATGCAAATGATTTCCTCAAAAGATCGCAAAAAACAAGAATAATTTCTTCAAAAAATCACAAAAAATGAGAATAATTTCCTCAAAAGATCACAAAAAACGAGAATAATGTCCTCAAAAGGTCGCAAAAAAATGCGAATTTCGTCAAAGGATTGTGAAAAAGCATGCAGTTTTCTTCAAAAGATCGCGAAAAAAAGCGAATTTCGTCAAAAGAACGCGAAAAAACACAGTTTCCATCAAAAGATTGCGAAAAGAATGTGAATTTTGTCAAAAGATCGAAATAAAACTCTAATTTCTTCAAAACATAGACAAAAACACACAAATTTCAACAAAGGATAACGAAAAACACTCGAATTTCATCTAAGGATGGCGAAAAACAAGTTAATTTTGTCGAAAGATCGCAACCTTCCCCCCCCCCCCCCCCCCCCCCCCCCTGTTAATTTAGTCAACAGATTGTGAAAAAAATGTAAATTTCATCAAAAAATCAAAATAAAAAATGAATTTTGTCAAAATATAGCGAAAAACATGTGAATTTCGTCAAAGGATTGCATAAGAAAAATGCGAAATTCATCAAAGGATTGTGAAAAAACACAAATTTCGTCAAAGGATCACGAAAAAACCCCTCAAATTTCATCAAAGGATCGTGAAAAAAATGCTAATGTTGTCAAAAGGTCGAAATAAAAAACAAATTTTGTCAAAAGATTAAATTCAAATTTCCTGAAAAGATCGTGAAAATACACGAATTTCCACAAAAGATGTACACTTAAAGTTGCACAAGATTGTGGAAGAGCACATCTTTAATAAGTATGGCAATTACCTATACTAAATATTGGTACTTTACACGTAATCCATAATGCCTTTAAGCAAGGATTTGAAATGTTAGATTGGGACATTGTAACATTTTTGGTAAAAAGTTACCAGTTGTTTCAATACTCTCCAGCTAGAAGAGAAGATTTTTCTACTATTTCTGGAGCACCCTTTGAAATTTCTTTTTCACTGCTGGATAGAAAATGTGCCTGTGTGTGAGAGGGCATTGGGAATTTTACCTCAGCTACAAATTTACATTAACCACTTCACTGGCGACAGGTATGGGGAAACAGTGCTTTTACCCCGACTTACCTCGGGGCAAACTGTGATGTGGTTAAACAGATAGAGAAGGTGAAATTTAATGAGCCACCAGCAAAATCCTTTCCAGGTATTCAGAATAATATCAAGGATCATTTGTTCTCTATAAAGCTCAACATTTTTTTAAGTGCTGCAAACATTGTGCAGCCTTTCCTTAAGAAATATCAGACAAAACTATGTTACCATACATGTCTCAATATATAAAGAAAGATTCTTACATTAATGCAAAGATTTTTGATACTGAAACTTTTGAAGGACATAACCATAGTCAATTTGATAAAAATTGAATACAAAAATCCCAAGACCCATCTTCTTAAGGAAAAGATTGGTCTTGGTTTTGTTGCAGAAAAACAAATTAAAGAACTACACGCTACAAATTATCTAGCCCAAATTTCTGCCCATGTGTTTTTTACTGAAGTTATTCAATATATATATATATATATATATTTAAATTTAAACAGTGTTCAATAGTTTTTTGTTTTCAATACTGTTGTGGTTAATCATTTTTATTCTAGTTTTTAAAAAATGGAACACAAAAGTAGTTTTAGTATTAGTAATATTTTATCTATATTTTATTTATATATGTATATGTTACCGGCCAAACCCGATTTTAGGCCAAACTACTTTATCTTAATGCGTATTGGACAAACTAGTTTTTCCTAGGCCAAACTAGTTTATCTTAACGTCCATAGGATAAACTATTTTTTCCTAGGCCAAACTGGTTTATCCTAATGCCCATAGGATAAACTAGTTTTTCCTAGGCCAAACTAGTTTGGCCTAACGCTCATAGGATAATCTAGTTTAGCCTGCTATTCATTTGTCTGAACTAGTTTATCCTAGGCCAATTCAATTTGGCATGCTTTTATAAATCCCAAAGACCGCTTCCGTGCCAACCTTCTAGCTTATCCTAGGCCAATTCAATTTGACCTGCTTTGATTGATGCCAACTAGTGGTGAGCACGCTAACAGAAAAAAAGAAAGACGAACAATGGTTCATGCTCAAATTCAAAATTTTTCAAACGAATCTGCTCAACTCAAACACATTTATGGAAGTGAGCAAATTTCTCTAAAAACTCGTTTTTTATTTATTTATTTTTAATATAATAGAAGTTTAGTGTCCAAATTTACAAAATTTTGTGAGGTAGTCTTTTGGTTACTCGATGTATGGGTCTTTACTGGCCTGCCCAATTTTCCTTCCCGACACTCGGCCCGGGCTTGGTACTCAATGTATGGGTCTTTACTGGCCTGCCCAATTTTCCTTCTCGACACTCGGCATGGGCTTGGTTTGGGGATTTCTTTTTTCGATAGGTTCGGATTGAGATGGACCGGGACTCAATTTTTTTCCGGCTTAGGCCGGGACTGAACTGCATTCTTCTTATGGTCTGCACAGGCAGAAATTTTCAGTCAAATTCCAACTCAGCTCATACGAAAATCATTTGGACCAGCAGGATCTCTGGTCTGTTCATTAAAATGTCAGTAACATTTGTCCCGGCCCAACTTTTTTTTAATGCATGTATTTTTAAATCGCTATTATTTCACAATTAAATTTAGATATTTATTATTTTTAAATAAAATTTTTTAGATGAGTGGATGCATTTTTAGGTAATAAAATTAAAGTACGGTTAAACTTGAGGGAAAAAAACCTGCCTATGACAAAATGCAGTGTTTAATTAAAAAAAAAAATGTTGATCTATGTAAAATGAGGATATTAGTATATACTTGTAAAAAGAATGTAATGCATTTACAACAGACGATGAACATTTAATAAGGAAACCTGCCTATAACTGATTTTTCTTCTTTTCTATGCAATTCCATCTTAGAAGATTTTACTGTATAGAACTTTAAAAAAATTTAAAACTCCAAGCCATACAATGTGGATTAATGATATTAAAGATTCTATTGTAAACTATATTGATTTTTTTTATGAATCTCTATTTGTATGTAAATATCTGAATAATTACTAATACCATTAATTTTTTTACATGGCCTGGAGGCTTGAAAATCTGAAAAAAATGTATAGAAAAACCTTCTAAGACTGAATCACATAGGAGAGGACAAAAACTTCGTTACAGTTAAGTTCATTTTTTAGCAGGTCTGTCGTCTCTAGCAAATGTATTATGTTTTTTTCAAATGGATTATTATATCCAATTTTCACCGATTAAAAAGAAAATTCCGTTTAAAACAGGATTTCGTCATACACAGATTCTTCTAATAGGTTTTACAGTACTGTATCCCCATCCGCATAAATGTATATATACTATACAGAAAATTTTAATTGTGGAATAATGGTAGCTAAAAAATATATGTATTTTAGGCCAAACTGGGACCGGGACTTCACCAGATTTTTGAAAATTTCAGATTTCTGAAAGAATATCAAATGTACTTCTGATATTCTTAATGGTGCATTTATTCATAATTCAAAGCCAAGTGATATTTATGTGAGGAAAAAAAAATCAATGTTTTTTTTTTTTATATTTTTTTCTCACAAAAATATCACTTGACTTTGAATTAATTATGAATAAATGCACCATTAAGAATATCAGAAGTACATTTGATATTCTTTCAGAAATCTGGAATTTTCAAAAATCCGGCGATGTCCCGGTCCCGACGATGCCGGTTTTTTGATGTTATACTTATTCTTCCTCTCCTAAATTTTATGATAACCTCTCATCCCTGTTATTTTCATAAGTGTTTGATTTTCTATATTGGTAGGTTGGTGTTATCTTCTTGTAATAAAAGAAACATAAAAGAGTACTTACAGATATTGGTGCTGTAATTATACTTTGAGAAAGCAATGAAGTCTCCATGAATATCTTTATTGGCACATAAATTAACAGAGCGAAACCATCTTGGTCTCATGGCACTTATCACTTTACAGGTGAAGAACGATACTGGACTCCGGTATTCAATACACTGACTTTGCCGTTTAATATGTGATGCAAGCAGAATAAAATGCATAATTAATCAAATGAGTTAGAAGTGTTGAGCTAAGATTATTTAGCCAGCGATGTTTCTTTTTGAAACATAAACTTTCTAAAATATGCCAGACTCATGCTAACTTTCATAATTACTTAAATGTATAAGACTCCACCTAAACTTTCTAAGATTCATCATGTTAACTTTATAAATAACGATGAAATACTTCTAACTTTCATTATATTACACTGCTCTTAGGCAATGTATGTCTAGACTTCATCAAAATACAAGAATAAACTAAACTTTCCGTAAATTAATCACTTTAGCTTTATAAATACTGCTGAAATTCTATTAAACTTTCCATAAAAACATATACAAAACTCCAATAATTCCATCAAAAAACTTCCTTAAAACATCAGGATACGGCAGAAGACACGACGCACAACACAAGCTATGAGAAACATCTGGACACAACCTACTCACAGAATCGCAGACCTTTAAAATGCGAGCGGCATGGCGGCAGCCAATGAAAATGAAGTATGTGATTTGCATACCTTAGAAGCTTCTTACTTTTACTTTAAACATTTTAAATGACATGAAAAAACTATTAACTTATATCCTAAAGTAACTAAGATGCAATTTAAAATTGAACTTGAAAATAACTTTAAATAATTAATTAACATAAAGAGATTGTGAATGCAATCGCAACTCAGAATGGCTGCATGCCAGAAAAGAAGACGCACGCTGACACTCAACTCTGACGACTCGCGCCGTCCAAACGTAAACAAATGCTCAATGAGCAAGCTGAAAAACAAAGTTTAAAAAAAATAATATATGGGAATCCAGTTTACAGTAAGTAATAAATATGCCATAGGTGGAAAGGGATGGGAAAAATAAATTGTAAACCCTACAATCCCATTCTTTGTTCCTCCAGCACACAATATGTCATATGGAACATATTTTGTAACTAACGGCGGCGGTGAAATGGGGAAGATAGGGGGACAGTATACCACTCCCTATCGTATAAAATATATTATACAGAGATGACGGCAATTCTACTTTGCACAAGGTTGGCGCCGGAATGGTAGTTGGGATCAATAAAAGCAGGTCAAATTGAAAAAATTTCAATTTGAGCATGAACTTGACTCATTTTTGAGAAATTGAATTTGAGTTTAATTAGTTCATCTTTTTTTCCGTGAGTGTGCTCAACACTAGTTGGCATCAATCAAAGCATGTCAAATTGAATTTTCCTAGGATAAACTAGAAGGTTGGCGCCAAAGCGGTGTTTGGGATTTATAAAAGCACGCCAAATGAAATTGGCCTAGGATAAACTAGATCGGCCTAGGATAAACTAGTTCAGACCAGTGAATAGCAGGATAAACTAGTTTATCCTATGAGCATTAGGACAAACTGGTTTGGACTAGGAAAAACTAGTTTATCCTATGGGCATCAGGATAAACTAGTTTGGCCTAGGAAAAACTAGTTTATCCTATGGACGTTAGGAAAAACTAGTTTATCCTATGCGCATCAGGATAAACTAGTTTGGCCTAGGCTGATCTAGTTTGGCCGGTAACATATACATGGTTTAATTAAAATATTCAAGAGTAGACAATAGGGACTAGTATCTTACAGGAATTTTAATAATGTTCTTTTTTTTTATGTATTGCATGAAAAACATTCGCCTTCAAAGAAAGTGATTACTGCTGTGCTAAAAGAATAAATTCAAAAGTTGTCATATTTTTTTGTGTATTTTACATTAGCATTTTTTTAAAACCTTTTAAAATTTTCTTTAAGTTGTATGTGATATACGTAATAGAGTGGGTCAAAAAAACCGAAATATTTATAATCGAAATGTAATGGTGCAGAAAAGATGCCATATGTAAAAAAGAATAAATTCGTAAAAGATTACACCGATAGGTTAATATCTTTTACCGCCGCAAAGGGGAGAAAGTTCAGAAAAAACGCAAAAAACATTTTGCAATTTTTTAAAAATGTTATCCAAACATACCAATTCAATTTCTATTAGAATGCAATAGCCATACCAAGATATTAGTAATGTAACAGTAAAATTTCATTTTGGTGACATCATTTCTTTTTCTGCCGCAACAGGGCCAAAGATTCTAAAAAAATGTTAAAAATTTAAATTTTACAATTTTCTTAATTTTCATAATATTTCCAGATTTTTTACATTTCTAATAGGCTAGAAGAGGCATTTACTATTGTTAATTTTATACAGATTGTTAACCATGATCACTGTAATTCTATCAAAAAAATCGACTCAATAATAGAAACACCCACAGCTGTTTGCATGTAAAATTATTTTCTGGCTGCTAGAGGGCCATATTTCACTTGGTTCGTTTTTTTGTAATATAATCCCTTTGCTCTGTACTTTGATGGCCCTAAAGATAGAAATCTCTGCCAGATTAAAGAGGGGCCAAAATTTCATCTTCGCAAAGTCAAGGAGGAACTCTTTACTAGAACCAGCTCTATTATTTTGGTTATTTGCCCCAATCGTCTGGCAATGCAACTTCTATATGCAATGACATTATAGATTTATTGAAGAAAAATAAAATGTAAACTGTAAAAATAATTGCAATCGGATGTGGTGGAACTGTCCTTAACGCAGGATGCAACGATGGTGTTTATATGATTACTTGAGAATTAGTTTAAAAAACCAACTTTAGTGGCTTCTTGCTCTCACTGGAATGAGCTTCCGCTGAGACATCTTTTCGAACATCTTGATGACAAAATACAGGTCTTCTGTCATATAGTGGCCCAAATGATTGATTTCTTGCGATCTGCGAATCATTACCAATTGCAAAGTTTAAGCCAATTTAATCTGATCACCTAGCTGATTTGTCAACTGACCAGAAGTATATGTCTGAAATATTGCAACCTCTTTCAACAGGCATGTGTTCAATTGACCGCTTTTGCCAAGTCCTTTGGCCAATATTTCACGCAAGGTGGATCACTGTTGCTAATCAAATTTTGAAACTCTATGTTGGAACAGAAAAACCATCTTCTTAACTTGTCATACTGTCTGAGTACATCCTAAAAGTTTACTGCATCAGTTAGTTCTCAATTAAAATGAATCCATCATGTTTTCCAGAATCTGTGCACTATTAGTAATTCCAGCTACTTGCCAGATCACCTGCGAAAGGTTATAGTTCCTGTAATTTCATGACATGCCTATTTTGCAAATCATGAAAATAGCCTCATTCAAGCATATGAAGGAGAGAACATCAGGGCCACAGCCATGAAGAAAATTGCCAAAGTACGAAGTTCTGTAGACTCGAATAGTGCCATCCATTACTTAGCATTCCAGACTTGAACTTTGAAGCTTAAAATTGTATTGATTTAGTCGACTAGCAAAACTATAAACTAACGGAACCACCTGCTACGGTTTCTCTATCGACTGACGATCTAGCAACTCTGATGAGTTTAGAATAATTAATTAACGATACCAGCTATTATATATTTCCATGTCCCACTCAATCAGTAGAAAGGTGCATGAAATTAGTCACTGAAGTGCTAATAAAGTTTGTGGACCAGAACAGAGGGCCAAATACAGGCCAATAATATAGTCCAAATCGCATGTGATTCGGCCTATCGAGGAATAATAGCTGCATTTGAAAGCAAGTCATATTATAAAATTCATTTATGATAAATACTTCTTCATTTTAAGTTTATTTAACTCGTTTCATTACACATCTCTATATTTTAATTATTAAAATACTTTGTTCATTTTATATCATTTTTGTGATTTGTGGTGCATGAACTGCTGATATGCAGTAAAACAGAGATGAAGCGATCGTCAAGAAAAATGAATTATTACCTTTTTTATTTTCCAGTCTATTACGAATAGTTAACAAAATTTATGACCTATTAATAGATATAAAGTAAATTTATTTACTTCTAGATGTATTATAAAAATTTAGAAAATGTGAAAAATTGATTTTTTTTATATATTTTTTTTAAATATGGTCCCTTTGTGGCAGTAAAAGTTATGATTTCATCGTAATGAACATTTACCAGGACATTTCTCATATCTTCATGTAGCTATTGCAGACCTGCCAACCTTTAAAAATGAGAAATAGTAGCACACAAAATTCAAATTAATCTAGAAATTGGTTGGTTGGATAATGTTTTTTACATTGCAAATCGGGTTCACTCTGATTGCTTTCGGTTCAGACCGAGTTTAGATTCCTGCAGGTTGGATTCGGGTTAACCCAATTTTTCAAAAGTTAATTTTGTATATTCTTTCGGATTAAAAACTAAATATATATCATTGTAATAAACATAGATTTTTGTCTGTGTCTGATATTTCCTGAAGCGAGCGCAGAGCAGAGGTGATGCACATGGGCGTACCCATGGGGGGGGGGGGGGGATGACGGGGCTACAGCCCCCCCCCCCCCCCCCCCCGAAATTTTAGAAAGTGATATGAAAAAGTGCTGCTTTAAGTGCTGCTTTTTCGTCTTTCTGTTTTGGAAAAAGTTTTAATTTTTTTCAATCATACAGTGGACTAGTCATTCTCATTAGTCCCATATTAGTCCACATTGACAACAAAGAAGAGAAAGGGGGCAGACGGGGTTACAGCCCCTCCTCCTCTCGAAATAGTCGAATAATTAAATGAAAAAGTAATTTTTCCTTATTTTTTAAAGATAAATCTGTAATTTTTTCTTCTGTTATATAGCAAAATAGACATTCTCGTTAACACCATATTAGTCCACATTGACATCACAGCATACCCAAAGATGGGGAGGGGGCTGATGGAATTTCAGCCCCCTCCTCTCGAAATGGTCGAAAATGAAATGATAAAATAGTGCTGAATTTTTTCTGCTTGTTAAAGATAAATTTGCATTTTTTCCCCTATCGTTCAACAGACTATATGCTTCCTTCACCATATAGTTCCATAGTAGTCCATATTGACACCAAAGAAGAGAAAGGGGGGCTGACGGGGTTACTGCCCACCCCTCCCCAAACCAGAAATAGTCGAAAAATTAAAGGAAAAAAGTGTTTTATCCTTACATTTTTAAGATAAATCTGTAATTTTTTTCTTCTGTCATACAGCAAAATAGCCATTCTCGTTAACTCCATATTAGTCCACATTGACATCACAGCATACCCAAAGATGGGGAGGGGGCTGTTGGAATTACAGCCCCCTCCACTTGAAATAGTAGAAAATGAAATGAAAAAATAGTGCTGATTTTTTTCTGTCTGTGAGATAAATTTGCATTTTCTCCCCTATCATTCAACAGACTAGTCGCTCCCTTCGCTGTAGTTCTATATTAGTGTACAGTGACACCACGTTATACCCAAAAAGGTAGAAGGGGGCTAATGGGGTTACAGCCCTCTCCCCAAAAAGTCGAACATGAAATGAAAAAGTGCTGATATTTTTCTTTTTGTTTGAGATAGATTTGTATTTTCCCCTTATCATTCAACAGACTAGCCGCTCTCTTCTCTTTAGTTCCATACTAGTACACAGTGGCACCACATTATACCCAAAGAGGTGAAAGGGGCTAATGGGGTGCCCCCTTCCTAAATAGTCGAAAATGAAATGAAAAAAAGGCTGATATTTTTTCTTCTTGTTTGAGATAAATTTGTAATTTATCTTCTGCCATACAGCGAAATAGTCATTCTCGTTAAATCCATATTAGTCCACATTGACATCACAGCTTACCGAAAGAAGGGGAGGCGGCTGATGGGCTTACAGCCCCCTCCTACCGAAATAGTAAAAAAAAAAATATTGCTTTTTTTCTTTTTGTTTGAGAAAAATTTTCATTTTTTTTTCTCTATCATTCAACAGACTAGCCACACTCTTCTGTTTAGTTCCATATTAGTGCACAGTGACACCACATTATACCCAAAGAAGTAGAAAGGGGGTGATGGGGTTACAGACCTCTCCCAAAATAGTTGAAAATGAAATGAAAAAAGTGCTTATTTTTTTTTTGTTGTTGTTGTTTGTTTTAGATAAATTTGTAATGCAATTGTTTTCTGCAATACAACAAACTAAACTTTCTGGCTAGTCTCATATCAGCGCACAATTACACCACAGTATACCCAATGAGGGGAAGGAGGCTGATGGGGTTATAGGGCCCTTTCGAAGTAATCAAAAATGAAAAAAAAAGCTCCTGTTTTTTTTCTTTCTTTTGAGATAAAATTTAATTTTTTTTCTGCGACTCAGCTATTCTGGTTAGTCCCATATACTAGTGCACAGTGATGCCCCAGCATAGACCCAAAGAAGTCGATGGTGACGGGGGTTATGAGGTTACAGCTCCATTCCACCTCCGAAGAGATTGCAGTGAAATGAAAAAAGGGCTGATATTCCTTCTTTTTCAGATAAATTTGTTTAATTTTCTGGCATGCCACAAATTTGTTTTTCTTGTTAATAAAATATACTCCTCAGTCCTGCGACCAAATTTACTTGAAACCACAAAATCAATTTTCAAATGTCTGAAAAATAGCTCCATGCCTGTTTTATTGGATTAAATGAAAACGTATATGGTCAGTTCAAGAGACCTACAAGTAAATTCGACAAATCTAAAAGTAGTTTAATTTAAGGAGTTTTTTAATTTCGCTCACAGTCGGCGGGTGCCAAGATTGTCAATGCGGAAGAATGTTAATGCACAGTAACACTACAGCTAATCACAAGTCGATTTCGGCTAAATCGGAAATCCGGTGCGGAAGAGTTGACTGTAAAAGTAGCTTATTAACTTTCATTTTTCAGTCGCATCTCCATGCCAAAAATTTGTGTTTTTTCCACGGTTTTTTGACGAAATTTGCGTTTTCTCTGCAGTCCTTTGAAGAAATTCGCTTTTTCTGCGGCTTTTTGCCCAAAATTCGCGTTTTTTTACGTACTCCTTCGTCGAAATTTGCGTTTTTTCTGCGGATCCGTGACGAAATTTGCGTTTTTTCCGCGGATCCGTGACGAAATTTGGAGGTTTTTTTCCGTGATCCTGTCGAAATTTGTGTTTTTTCCGCGTTTTTTCGGCGGGTTTTTGATGAAATTCAAGTTTTTTTTCGCAGATTTTTGTCGAAATACGCGTTTTTTTTTTTTTTTTTAAGAAATCCTTCGTCGAAATTTGCTTTTTTTTCGCGGCTTTTTTGACGAAATTCGATTTTTTTTCTCGTCTTTTTGATGAAATTCGCTCGTTTGCGGCTCTTTGATGAAATTCGCGTTTTCTTTGACGAAATTCGTTTTTTTCAGCAGTCTTTTAACGAAATTCACGTTTTTCTGTGGCCCTTCTTTGTGACCCTGTTTTTTTTTTTTTTTTGGTTATTTTTAACGAAATTCGCGTTTTTTTCCGGTTCCCTTTGACGGAATGCGTGTTTTTTTTTTTAGCGATGCTTTGTCGAAATTTGCGTTTTTTCTGCGGCCTTGGACGAATTTCGCGTTTTTTCCGGCGTCATTTGCCGAAATTCGCGTTTTTTTATGCAATCCTTCGTCGAAATTTGCGTTTTGTCCGCGGCTTTTTGATGAAATTTGCGCTTTTTTCTCGTCTTTTTGATGAAATTTGCGTTTTTCTGCTGTCTTTTGACGAAATTCACGTTTTTTTCTGTGTCTTTTTGTTGGAATTCGCGTTTTCCACTTTCTTTTGAAGAAATGCGTGTTTTTTTAGCGATCCTTTGTCAAAATTTGCGTTTTTTCAGCGGCCCTTTGACGAAATTCGCGTTTTTTCCGAGGTCATTTGCCTAAATTCGCGTTTTTTTTACGCAATCCTTCGTCTAAATTTGCGATTTTTCTTCGGATTTTTGACGAAATTCACGTTTTTTTCTCATCTTTTTGATGAAATTTGCTTGTTTTAGCGATCCTTTACAAAATTAGCTTCTTTTGTCGCAGCTCTTTGACGGAATGCGTGTTTTAAGCGATCTTTATTTCTAAATTCGCGTTTTTCCCTCGACTTTTTAATGAAATTCGCGTTTTTTCTGCGGCCCTTTGACGATATTCGCGTTTTTTTCGAGATCCTTTATCGAAATTTGCTTTTTTCCACGGCTTTTCGACGAAATTTGCTTTTTTCTGCGGCCCTTAGACGAACTTCACGTTTTTTCTGTGGTCATTTGCCGAAATTCGCGTTTTTTAGGCAATCCTTTGCCGAAATTTGCGTTTTTCCCGCGGCTTTATGATGATATTTGCTTCTTTTTCTCGTCTTTTTGGTGAAGTTTGCGTTTTTCTGCGGCCTTTTGACGAAATTCGCGTTATTCCGCGTCCCTTTGACGGAATATATGCTTTTTTAGCGATCCTTTGTCGAAATTTGCGTTTTTTCTGTGGCCCTTTGACGATATTCGCGTATTTTCTGTGGTCATTTGACAAAATTCGCGCTTTTTCGGTGGCCGTATGACGAATTTCGCAATCCTTCCTCGAAATTTGCGTTTTTTGCGCGGCTTTTTAACAAAATTAGCGTTTTTTCTCATCTTTTTGATGAAATTTGCGCTTTTCTGCGCCCTTTTGACGAAATTCGCGTTTTTCCATATCCCTTTGACGAAATTAGCTTTTTTTTCGCAACCCTTTGACGGAATGCGTGTTTTTAGCGATCTTTTTTCGAAATTCGTATTTTTCCCGCAAACTTTTGATGAAATTCGCATTTTTTCTGCGGCCTTATAACGAAATTCGGGTTTTTTCTGTGCTCATTTGATGAAATTAGCGTTTCCTCCGCGAGCATTTGACGAAATTTGACTTTTTTTTCACAATCCTTTGACAAACTTCGCATTTTATCCGTGGCCCTATGACAAAATTTCGGTTTTTTCCTTTTCGGATCCTTTAAAAAAATTGCAGGTTTTTTTTTCTGCGAACGATTGATGAAATTGATTTTTTTCGGCGACCATGTCAAAAATCGCGATTTTTTTAAGTCAGAATTTTTGGACTGGACAAAGTTTTTCAAATTTTCGGAAAATTCGGAACAAAGTCACCCCTGCCCCTCCCCTCCCCCCCCCCCCCCCTGGTTACGGCCATATTGGCAAAAATGATTTCTGTTTATAACACAATTCAACGTGTTTCGTAAGATTTAGAACATTATAGAAATTTAAGTCAGCCCCCCCCGAAATAAAATCCTGGGTACGCCACTGGTGATGCAGCACTGAGAGAAAAAAAAAAAAAAAAACGGAAATTCGGAGAAAATTTTCTGAAAGACTACAGGTGTGTGTGTGTGTGTGTGTGGGGGGGGGGGGGGGGAATGGGAAGATTTCTTCACGCCGCCAATTATGCGTTTTTTCAGCGGTCCTTTCTCGAAATTCGCGTTTTTTTCGCGATGCTTTGCAGAAATTAGCTTTTTTCTGTGTTCCTTTGACGAAATTCATGTTTTCAAGCGATCCTTTGACCAAATTCGCGTTTTCCGCGATCCTTTGACGAAATTTGGGGGGTGTTTCGCCATCATTTGAGGAAACGGGTTTTTTTCCACGATCCTTTGACAAATTCGCGTTTTTTTTCGCGGTCCTTTGATGAAATTCTGATTTTTTTCCCGCGATTCTTTACAAAATTTGCGTTTTTTGCGCTCCTTTGAAACAATTTGCGTTTTTTGCGATCCTTTGACGAAATTCGCATTTGTTTCGTAATTCTTTGACGAGATTCTTGTTTTTTCTGCGATCCTTTGACGAAATTTGCGTTTTTTCGCGATCCTTTGACGAAATTTGTGGGGATTTTCGCGATCCCTCGGACAAATTTGCGTTTTTTCGCGATCCCTTGAACAAATTTGCATTTTATTCGCGATCCTTTCACGAAATTCGTGCTTTTTCGCGATCCTTTGACTACGAAATTGAAGTTTTCTTCTGCGAATGATTGACGAAATTCATTTTTTTCGGCGTGTGTGTTTTTCCCAAAAAAGCGTAGTTTTAGATCGACTTTCGTAGCATCGTAGTTTTTATTTCCAAATCGTAGAAACTACGATTTTTTCGTAGCAGTTGGCAGGTATGCTATTGCATCCTATTAGAAATTGTATTGGTACGTTTGGATAATTAAAAAAATTTTGGAAAATAACATACTTTTTGCGATTTTTTTAAACTTTGACCCCCTTGCGGCGGTAAAAGAAACTAACCGATTGGTACAATATTTTACGAATTTATTCTTTATTACAAAAGGCAACTTTTCTGCGCTATTACATTTCGATTATAAATATTTCGATTTTTTCGACCCTCCCTAATACGTAATAAGTGTTTGGGGTTTGACTGATCTCTATGTTTATGACCATTGGTCAATGCATAAAAAAGTTGATTGTTTATTTTGTAATTAAACTTACGAAATCAATAAGCAATATATTGTGAATATTGTGCAATTTGAGCACTAACAATTAGATTTTAATAGAGTAAAATTTGTTTGAAATATTTTTCTCTCCAAATAGGGCATTAAAAATTGGGGTGTGCATGCCACATAACGATCTGGCACATAAAAACAACAAAAAAAGGCAATTCCTTAAAAATTTTTGGACTCCTTGGATTTTTTTCTTCCCAACTCTGCATGAACCCTGGGAGTCCAAAGCATTTATCTTTCACTTACAGGGTCACACAAGAGGATTTTGTTACATGATGGTCCATGGGAAAAATCATTTTCAATGTATTTGAATGCCAATACATCATTTCAAACATAATGAAATTGATATATGAAGAGCTCAGATGATAAAGGTGGTAAGTGACAGAATCATCATTTTGAGAAAATGAGCTATAAAGTTCCAAATATCTATTTGCGTTTATTTTCAAATGCCTCTTTTCAATTAAAATCTCTGAGTGTTAGGTTTGTTTTAAATAGTAATTTAACAGATGGTAGATGACTATTGATTCTCAAGAATTATCTTCAAGAATACGATTAACACTTTTTTGTTTTTGTCACATACCACCTTTATCATCTGAGCTCTTCATATAGTACTGAAGTGCACTACTTACATACTTACTTTGGCTTACTTTACAATATGGTGTGCATTTATTGTTAATTTACAATGATACACAAAAGAATTTGTGTATTGTATTGTCTACGATAAAAAAATGTTAGAGGTACTCTTATGGTTGCGATATGCATTTTTAAGTTGAACTAAATTTTTACATGTTACGTGGTGTGTAAAACGTGGTGTGTATACATTACTACAAAGCTATAGAAAATATTTCTATGGGTGTGAATTACTTAAGGTTAGTATGTAACTGCGTTGCGCATTTTGCTGCTGAATTACAGTATTTAGTATATTAAAGGATGTTTATTTAATATAAATTCATATACACGAGTACACAAAGATGTGGTGTGTATAAAATTCTGTAGATAATATATAGTAGAGGGGAAATGTACCAAAAAAGGGTTACCTTGCAAAAGGTTGGGTAGATTTTTCTTTTCTGAATTGTTTATAATGATACCAACATGGAAAAACCAAGTTTTCTAACAAAATTTCTTAAGGCTAAATTTTCTGTGACCAAAAATCAACAAAATTTTGGGACCTTTTTTGATTTTTTGAAATATCTCAAGACTCGTTGATGTAGCATATTATTTGTCAGTTACAATATTAAAGAGGACAAAATTCTCTACAACTTTAATATTTACAACTTTTTTATACACTCAATAGCAAGCGCAGTACGCCCTTTCAAAAATAGGGCAATTTTTTCAATTTTCTTAAAAATCATGAAAAACTTAGTTCTGCCCCGATTATTCAAATGTTTCCCGTGGATTTAATCATGTATGTCAACTTCTATATATTGGTATCAGTAAATTATGTGTTTCAGGGCCAAAACTAGCCAACTATCCTTTTTTGCACCCGTGGCAAACCTCCCAAAATAGTGAAATTTCGTTATTTTTCACCATTTCAATTTCGGTTTTTCAGGTCTGCAGAACCCGAAATAAAGAAAAAAATTGTAAAATTAACTTAAAAAATGTAATTTGTATTTTTTTTTTCATTAGAATTCACAGAATCCAAATTATTTCCAAAATAATAAAAATTTTATCTTTATTTTTCCTCCTTTCCATAGAAATTTTTCGAGTCTGGAAAATACAGCAAAATAAACCACTAAATTGTAACAATTTTGCTTTTTCTTCTCAGTCCGCTGATCCAAAATAGTAAAATTTCTATTTTGTATTTTTTAGACTTCGACAATTGGATTTTCTGGGTTTGCGGGCGCGAAATTGTAAAATTAATATATATATATATATTGAAGCCCTAAAAAGAGAATCAGTGACAAAATAGTGAAATTTTAGCTTTATTTTTTTTATATTCCATCATTATTTTAACCAACAGGCCACACTAGTATGTAGTATATTAGCCTGTTTGGAGTTGGAATAGTAATTGGAGGTGTTTAAATATCTCAGAATTGGCCATTTTCCCCACTGACTCTGCTGCCCTGATTGTTTGTAACTGTTAAATACTCATTTTAAAGTAGAGATCACAAATTAAAAAAAAAAAAAAATTAATGAATCATCTGGAGATGAAAACTTTTTGGATTCACTTAACCTTCTCATGCATGGAAATCTCATATGAATTTGTATTTAAATAAATTTATTCCTGTACCACATATAAACTTCATATGTAGTTTAATAATGCTTGTGCAATGGATAAGTGTCATTTCCCCTTTCAATAATCAGTTGAAAAATTGGTTTGACTATTTATGTTCTGCATGAGAGAAAATTTTCTTGAAGAATTTCTGCTCTCTTATCTAAACAAAAATGTTTTTTTTTCTTTTTAGTTTGTGGTAAGATGTCCAAAGTTTAAATTATCACCAAAAACTATTTAATAACTCATAATGTACCGGGTGTCCCAAAAATGACCGATGGATTTTAAAGTTCAATAACTTGCAAATGGTGACAGATCCCTGATTACCAATGGGGCGAACTTCCACAAGTAAATTTTATTTGAAATCTTCTTCTTATTTAAACGTCGTATTCATGCAAAGTTGCTGCCATGAATAAGGCAAAAATTTTCTATTAATTTTCACTGATGGAAGTTTGCCCCGTTGGTAATCAGGTTCTGTGACTTTCTAGTTATGAATAATTTCATGTAGTTAAAAAAATATGTGTGTACTATACACACAAACTTATGAATTTTATTAGTTCATTATAATCTCTCTGCATTATATAAATACACTCTGTTGCAAAAAAAATATATGCAACCAGAAAAATTTTGACCACAATCATGAAACTTGGTATGTAAATAGTATTTGCTTAGATGAACAAATGATTATAAATTCAGAACAAAAAAACATTTTATTGATTAGAAGCAGCAAATAAGAATTTCAATTTCAGTAGGTTGTAAAGCCATATTTGGCAGCTATAAAAGCCAATACTCGGTGAGGTATACAGTTTATTAAGTTACCGATGTCCCTCTGCGGTAGATTCTGCCATAAGTGTAACAACTGATAAACTAATTAGGTGTTCGGTGATATTCCGAGATGGCTGAACTCACCTTTCCAACATGTCCCAAACATTCTCTATTGGAGCAAGATCTGTTGAACTGGCAGGCTGTGAAAAGACATTATAGCCTTGTAGATATTGTTGCGAGAGTCGTGCAGTATGTGGTCGAGCGTTATCGTAATGGCATCTAGGCAACTTAATAGCATAGGTCATACCACAGGCTGCAAAATCTAGTCTTCGTACCTGCTAGCCATTAGAGTACCTTACAGCACAAGTAAAAGTCATCAGCAGATCGCTCTCCAGAATGTCACTCCACATTTTATGGCAGTTTGCCGTTAAGTAACAAATGCAGGATTGGATCGCTGACCTCTCTGCCTACACAGACATACGGTAGTCACCAGCACTCAGAAAAAAGGGGGATTCGTCACTGAATATCACATTTCTCCAATCAGACACTGCTCAGCTTGCTCGAGATCAACACCAATCCAGACAACATCGCGTATGTTAAAGGGTTAGAAGCAACTGCCTACACTGTTAAAAATCTGTAGCGTTTGCTGCATAGTCACTCCACCGCTTTTATAGAAAATGATTACTTGACTATACTGTGGAGCATTTTCATTGGTCAGAATAGAGATATATAAAAGTGGTGGAGTGACTATGCAGCTAAAGCTGCAGATTTTTAACAGTGTATAAATGGACGTCGAGAGCTGAGCCCAGGGTCGGCCTGTCATCTACGGATGGTATGCCTTGATACCACTGCATCCATATCAACTGGCAAATGGCATCGATAGTGACATTGTTGGTATAGATGTGGCTGCTCTTCTGATTGCTAAATCTTCTCATGCATTTGTGGGCTGGGGGCTTCCTGAACCACTACAGTGGCTGGTCGTGCCTTCTGTGATTGATTGATGTCAACACCACGGAACTACAATATCGTTTCGACCGAAATGCTGGCTGATACGTCTGTTGGACCAACTCGCTTTTCTGAGGCCTATGGTTAGACCCCTTTCAAAGTTGAAACACTGTTCATAGTGCCGTCGAGTACGTCTTAAAGGTATTCTTTCAAATCCCATGTATCAACAATGGTAGTCTAGTTCTAATTAAGAACAAAAAAACTTCTTAAAACACCATCAAAATGGTGGTGTTTTAAGAAGTTTTTTGTTCTTATTAATTCACACCAGTTTTAACTTATTTTCTTTTTTAGTTCTAATTACCCATGAATTCGAGTACCGGTTCTTTTAAATGCGCATTTCACAAGCCTCCGTTGGTCAGTGGTGCTGAAATGTTAATAATTTACCTAACTCATCAAATCACATCAGCACGCCAAGTTGCATAGTTCTGGCTCAATTCTTTCTGGGTGCATATAGCTTTTTGCAACAGTGTGTATATATACATTTTTCTTTCACAATTAACACATTATGGATTATACTCCCAGTCCCAGCATATGTAAGTGCCAGCCCTCCCATTTTTTTTAGTACCACTATTTTCGAATAGCTATATTAGCTTTATTTAACAACTGAAATCCTGATATAAAATAAGACTAAGATTGTTTGAAAACAATGAAATGAAATGCAATTTGAACTATGGTAAAAATTTGAAAGCGAAAAAATAATCCAATCTTTAATGGATTAAAAAAAACAGAAAAGGATGCCTTTGATAAAACATAATCTGCTAACTCTAGACTCCTGATTAAGTCTGTGGCCACGAGCCAAAAACCCGCTGGTCCATTTTGTAAGACAGCAATGAATTTAACACGTTGAGTGCCATGGTGACTGACACTGAAGCTGAAAAATTTACAATGTTTTAAGTAATGTTTCAGAAAGTATAATCCTGTAATAAATAAAAGGTAAGTAAATTTTAAATAAATTTTCAGTAATTACTAAAACTATATATATATATATATATATATATATATAGTTTTATATCATATTTTAGACCGTCAGCCATCGGTAAATGACGCGTTTTAAACGGAAAGTTCAGTCTCAGTCACCGGTGACTGACGTGGCGCTTAACGTGTTAACTAGTGTTGAATTCAGAAACTTTTCTCCGGGAGGGATTTCTGTGGTTCCGGGGAGGGGGGGGGGGGATTGCACTTCTTGACCATTGAAAACACAAAATTTCAAATCTTCCAGGCTCATTGCTCCGGTGGGTGGAATGTCCCCCTTGGGCCACCCCCTGAATTCAGCACTTAATAGAAGCAGAAGTATTCTTTGTTAAAATGTACAGGGTTCCCACTGGCCCGTTTTTTGAAAAGCAATATTTTATAAGAGAAAAATTCGTGTTAGATTTTTGCTACAAAAATGCCTTTCGAGCAGTGATGTAGAATATCCTGGTATTTATTTTTAAGGGTAAATACCCAATTTGGATATTTACCTGGGTATTTATTTTCAATTAAATATAAATGTGAAATTACGTTCATTTTACTTTCAGTTATGATGAAAGGGTGTAAAAGAAAGAAAGGTATAGAACTTAAGACTTCTTACAATCCTTTAATTAAAAAAACAAACAAAAAAAACTCGGCATTTTACATTTAAGTATTGAATTTAAATCTACTGTTTAAAAATAATGAAGCATGTAAAAAAGTTATTGTGTTTATTGAGAATCGTTTTATCCAAAATATGATTAAAAAAAATGAATTGATGTATAAATATTGATATATAAATAATTTACAAATATATAATACACAAATTAAGCCAATATTTAATATAAAAGTGAAAAAATATAAATCAGAAACATAAAAATTATGCAAAGAAATAATATAATAGGGAAAAATATAATTTTCTTAATTCAATAACTTTTATGTTGAAGAGAACCGTTCAGTATTAGCCATAGCTTGACTTAATAGGAAACAGATTTATAAATAATATACAAATTTAAATATATATATATATTATACTAAATGAAAATATAATTTTTTCAACTCCGTAATATTGGATTGAGGAAAGCAGTTCGATAAAAAACACAATTTAATATCTATATATAAATAATATGCAAAAATATAGGTATAGGGAATAATATAGAAAATGCATAACTTTAATAGCATAACTTTATCATATCAACACAATTTTCTCTCTCAGTTTCAAATCAATCAGAACAACATCAGAATCCGAATTTTCGAAGTTCTCCATTTCTAAGTTGTGGGGATATGAGGATTTTCCCCCGAACTCCCCCCCCCCCCCTCCCCAAACACATACACGCATTCCATGCCACTGGTTCTTAACTCTATATTATTTCAGTCACAAAGTTATTTCTTTCTTCTTGCTTTTAAATTTTATATTTTTCTAATCAATGTTTAATAGTACTGCTTAATCTACATTTCAAAACAAATTAAACGTTTTTTTTTTTTTTTTTTAAATTAAATTAGAGATTATTTATTAAAAGGAAAAATATATTAAATTTGGAGGCCTTGTTTCAACGAGTCTTTTAAATTTTAAAATAAACAATTTATAAATTTATTAAAAACTGTAATATTAAAATTCAGAGACATATAACAGAGAAAAACTTCAAATACTTTATTTGACTTAATATAAATCCTAATTAAAGTATTTATTTTTAAGAGAACGACATTGCATTTTTTTTTGTTTATTAATATGTAAATGTACTTACATTTAAGAGCTTAGTAGAAGAACATGTTATGTAACAAAAATTAAATTTGGAAAAACTGAAAAAAAAGGTTTCCGTTCTAAATTTTATTGATTTATATTCTTTCTGATTCCATATGTTCTATATTTTAACAAGTGGTGCTAAACATTCTCGGGAACAGGCATTAACATTTAATTTTTAAATATTAAAAATTGTAAATATTATTTAAATTATTAAATATTAAAGAATCAAATGATACTGTATAATGTCTCGGATCTTCAAGAATAATGAGAATTGAAGTAGTTTAGTTTTATAATATTATAGAATACCTTAAAACGCCTTATTCCATAAAATAAAATAAATTTTGAGAAACTGTAACATAACTTGTTCTTCCGCTAAGCTCTTCATTTGTTATTTCATCCATATGATCCAAAAATGCCGTCATAGATGTCTTGTGACTTCGGAATTCTTTTATTTGTCAAAAAACTAGGTGCTCCATCGCTAGCATTTTTTATAAGCGATGGTGCACTATTATTGGTATTGATGAACTCTCAAAAGATGTACTGGACATTTGACCAGTATTGGGTTCATCTGAATTCTGAATTATTACTAATTATATTTTCTTCAACTTCTACATTTGAAGTTGAAGGCATAGTAGAAGTAGATTCATTAAGATATTTTTTGCATTTAGATTCACTGTCAAAAATCTTTTTCATGCCAGTTGGACATTTGAAAGATTTCTTAATATGATTTTCCATTTTATTTACATTAGCATGATTGTAATCCTTATTACAATATTTGCACTATACTTATTTTTCTTTCATGTTTAAAAAGTTCCATACAAGTCATTTTTTCCTTCACATTTTTCCTTCTAACTTTTTAAAACGGGCATCATAAACATCTAAAAGTAAGTGAATAACAGTTTATAGAATCAAAATCCAAACCAAAACTAGCATGGTTTTTGTTTGTAAAATCTAGCATAGTTTGGTTTGTAATTATGCAATGATTGGGCACCATCTATTGCTTCTGGTGGAAATCTCTAATTGAAATATAAAGAAATTGCTGATTATACACAGAGCGGAAAAAAACAACATGTTTTTCTTAATTTTTAGAAAATAGAAATGATATTTTAAAACTTGAAAGATGATTCATACAGGCTTATAATTAAGTTAATGATCAAACACATAATATTTGATGAATGTTTCGTATTGAGGCAGAAATATTTAAATTTTTTTAGGTAGGTAACTTTTTAATTCAACAAGAAATAATTACAACTCATAAAATTGGAAATGAAAATATTTATTCTGAAAACGAATATTTTGACAACGAATTCCTTTAAACTAATGTTAATATTTAGAGAAAATCAGTCAATTCCTTTTTAATCCTTATATATGTCCACAGTATTAGGAAAACCTAATTAAATTTCTAAAGCCAAAATTTTGTAGTTCAGCAGACAAATGTGAATATTTATGGGCAGCAAAATAATAAAAATTGTTTAATAAACATATAAATCAATAAATTATTTGTTAAATAATTATTTTTTTAAATGCTTAACTGTGTAATTTATCTGTTTTTTTTTTTTTCTTTTTAAGAATTATAGTCCAGGGGAAATGTACATTTTACCTTGCAAAAGTCGGGTAGAAGATTTTATTTTTTTAATTTGTTTATACTGAGGCATGCATGGAAAAACCAAGTTTTCTAACAAAATTTCTTAAGGCTAAATTTTCTGTGGCCAAATAACAACAAAATTTTGGGACTTCTTTCGATTTTTTAAAAATATCTCGAGACCCGTTGCCGTAGTATGTTATTTGTGAATTACAATATTAAAGAAGACAAAATTCTCTACAACTTTCATATTTACAACTTTTTTATGCACTCAATAGCAAGCGCAGTATGCCATTTCAAAAATAGGACAATTTTTTCAATTTTCTTAAAAACCGAGAAAAACTTAGATTAGCCCCGATTGTTCAAATGTTCCCCCACGGATTTAATCGTGTACGTCGACTTCTAAATATTGGTAGCAATAAATTACCTACACCGTCGTCTTTATTTTGATTTCAAGAGACGTTTTATATTCAATAATTTCATATAATTTTAAAAGTAGGGCAGAGAGTAAATTTCATATTTAGACAGTAACTTTAAGTGTATGCAATGTTAATTTCAAAGCATTGTTTAAAAGAATACTTCAATATTTAATAACTTATTCGAACGATAGTTTCAATTAAGAAGGAATTCTTGTTTAATTTTAATAATTTTATAATTTTTGTAATGTATACATATTTTTCCAGGGACCAATGGGATAGGTATGAAAACTTGCGAAAAACATATTTTATTCCACACTACAAAGGTATATTTTGTTTACTAGTTATTGATAACATGTGTTTTAATGTTTTACTGTTATAAAGATCGCAAACACTGGATTATAGTTCCATATAAAAGGGGGGGGGGGGGGACTCAAAAAATAAATATATTTTGTGTACGAAATACTTTTACCTTATAAAATAGCTACAATAAAAATGACAACAGATTATTTCATTAACTAATGTTACGTATTTACATCTCTTGACAAATTTAAAAATTTTGTCAATAAAATATTTGAGATCACTAGTTTCATAAAAATATTTAAAAGATTAGTTTAATTGTGTGTTTATGTAATTGATTACAGTTAGACACATTCAAACGCAGAAATTACGCACACATAATGGAATGGGGGCAATTCCGACTACATTGCGGGAAGAATTTTTTATGGCATGTAATTTGAACTATAATTAATTACACGCAATTAAATTGTAATTACATTGAAGATAACTGCAATTACGAATTTTTCCAACACTGGATCTTAGGTATCCCATGAAAAAAAAAAAAAAAATTTAAAAGTAATAAAATGCAAGCGAGATATTTGTCAAGAACGCTCCCATAGGTTTATTATTACCTTGCGAATGTCTTCGTGTGACTAATTTAGTCTCATAATTCAGAAACAGTGACTTTAAATGCCTCAAAACTACAACTGTCGTAAAATCTTTGAAAATGAAATATGTATATACGGAATCCGGTCATTAAAGAAAAAATTATATATTTTCAAGAGAAAGAATATGAACAATTATACCTGTTAAGATGGAAACCTTTTTAAAACGGAATAAATTTCCACTCCTTTCGGTTCGGTTTTCAAGGTTTTAATGAATTAATATTTGACAAAGCTGATAACGTAGTTCAGCATTATATATTTTATGATTACACACATAAAATTTTCAAAATCCGGCTATTAGAGATTTATTAAAATTCTTGTGGTAAATTTTCTTTTTAAGAGAGGGGGGGGGGATGCATGTTTGTCACGGGTGCAAAAAAGGCTAGTTTCAGCCATGAAACACATTATTTACTTCAACCAACATATATAAGTTGACATACACGATTAAATCAGTGGGAAACGTTTGAATAATCAGGGAAGAACTACGTTTTTCATGGCTTTTAAGAAAATTGAAAAAAAAATGTCCTATTTTTGATATGGCATACTGCGCTTGCTATTGAGTGTACAAAAAAGTTGTAAATATGAAAGTTGTAGAAAATTTTGTCTTCTTTAATATTGTAACTGGCAAATAATATGCTACGGCAACGGGTCTCGAGATATTTTTAAAAAATCGAAAAAAGTCCCAAAATTTTGCTGTTTTTTGGCCATAGAAAATTTAGCCTTAAGAAATTTTGTTAGAAAACTTGGTTTTTTCATGCTTGCCTCAGTTGAAACAAATTAAAAATATAAAATCTTCTACCCGATCTTTTGCAAGGTAAACCCCTTTTTTTGGTACATTTCCCCTTGGACTATTAGCAATATTTTAAAATAAATAGATGGATCCTGTAATCTGTATATTGCTCTGGAATAAGCTGTGCGGATTGGTAGTTTTATATTTTGTTGAAATAACATGTAATAGTGCTTCACAGTTTCACAGTATGCACTTCGAAAATTTCCTTTAAATTCAATTCTCTTACTTTGCAACTGAAACACACTACCAGTAAAAGTAAGCAATTTTACATTTTATTATACATTTTTCTCTTTAATTGTGGCTGAAGCCTTACAACTTTCGTAATTGTATATTTTATTCTATGAATTTGGACTTCAGCAATATTTAAATTTCAAAAATAAATAAATTCTTCTTTAAATATGCTTTTTAAAACTGAAATATGAAAATACCCAGTTTTTGGTCATTTATCCGAGGCTTGGGTAAATACCCAGAAAATATTTACCCAATTTACCGTTCCCACATCACTGCTTTCGAGGTAAGTTTTGACGAAAATTATAAAGAAGATTTTTCTTTGAAAAAAAAAGTAGTGTTCATTGTTCAAAAAATGGACCGAGTGGGATCCCTGAATGTAAATGTCTTAAATATAAATGTTTACGAACGATTCCGAAAGATGGCGCTTTCTGCTCCAAATTGTAGATTTCTTCCAATTTTCTCCTAACAGTAGTTAAGTTAGTAGTTTTTTTTTTTTTTATAACTCTTGAAAATTGATACACATATATGATATCGATATGGTGGCTGTGGCAAGCTTATTGGATATTCTTAAACACTCATCTATATCGACACAAAACTCGATTTCTAAAAATATGTGTCTAAATTAAAATCTTAAATTAATAATAATAATTAGTATTATTAATAGAATAGATTATTATTAAAATTATTTATGCAGGGCCGTGTCTAGATATGTTGCCAGAGAATTATAAATTTGCTACTCCTTTAACCCTTTCAGAGGCAAGTAATTGTGTTTCTGTAATGTTGAATTCACACAGGAATTTTCGAAAAATTTCATTTGAAAATAAGGAAATGCAATTTTTTACATTTTTTCATCAAAATTAAAAATTAATTAAAAGATTCTGGTGCAAATCTTAGTTAAAATTAGGGCGGTGTTAATGTCATATTTTAACATTGTACTGCAATCTTATGAACACGCGTGTCGTCTCTCCGGGCCGGGTCCGATTAACGCATATCCGGGCCTTAGGCACAGCATTCTTAAAGTCAAGATCAAGACAGACATATCCCATGCACTGCCGTCCCTTTCATCTTTTATGACTTTCATCGGATGCCACAGTGCCGAAACTAAGGTGGGGGGGGGGGGGCAGAGGGGGCATGTGCCCCGGGCGCCAGAACGAAGGGGCGCCAAATGAAGGATTATACCTTTGGAATGGATAATTTTCATATTAATATTTGGAAAAAAAAATTTCCAGCGAGAAACATTCGCCTTGCATACAATATTTCAAATGAAAATCAAATTTCAAATTATTTTTGCTTAAAAGGCGCAAAGACCAACCTAGTGAAAAAGATTCCATGCCGGGACTCGAACCCGGGCCATCAGTATAGTGCACTGACGTTCTGCCGACTAAACCACATGGAACGATATGTATGGAATATAGATTCAATCGATGCTAGATTTAATTAAGCGTCTGTGTTTGCCCCCATGATGGTGCTTCACGGAAAATATTCCATCTGTGCTGCGTTTGTAGCCTTGCCAACCTGTAATAGTGAGAAGTTCCAGACTGAGTATCGTTCCATGTGGTTTAGTTGGCAGAACGTCAGTGCGCTATACTGATGGCCCGGGTTCGAGTCCCGGAATGGAATCTTTTTCACTAGATTGGTCTTTGCGCCTTTTAAGCAAAAATAATTTGAAATTTGATTTTCATTTGAAATGGATAATTTTCTTCTGATGGACTGATGGTTTCTATTATTATGAAGCAGCCATTATAAATGAAGTGTTAGGGGAAGATGAAAGAGCAGTCGTAGAAAGTTAGAACTCTGATTTTCTGGCCGGATGGGAATATAAAAGATGGCCATAATTTTTTTTTGACAAAAAAAAAATAAATAAATAAAAATAAATAAATAAAAAATATGGCCATTTTTTTTCTTCCCATTCTGACCAGAAAATCCAGAGTTCTAACTTTTTACGGCTGCTCTTTCATCTTTACCTAACACTTCATTTATAATGGCTGTTTCATAATAATAGAAGCCATCAGTCCATCAGAAGAAAATAACTCAGTGAAAGCGGTAACTCGGTTAAGCAGGACTCGGATAATCGGGACTCTAACTGTATATTTCATTTTAAAAATGATCTTTAGAATATTTTTGTTGGTGTTCAGAGGGGAGTCATGACCCCCGTGACCTTCCCCTTGGATCCGCTATTGTAGATTACGTAGTTCAGTATTACATATTTTAAATTTTAAAGTAAGTCGACTATTAGAAAATTAGTAAAATTCTCTTTGTAAATATACTTTGCGGAAGAGGGGGGGGGGGGGATGCCAAAATCCCTGCTTGACCCGGTTGCAAAAAAGGCTAGTTTCGGCCCTGGGATGCCATCGAATATCTAGGTCACTGGTGAACGTCGTTGACATGTCCATCTCCGCCTCTTTCTTTTGTTGAGACTCCTCCTTCTTTTGTTGATGAACACAGAACAATTGGAAAAAGAAAGGTCAGTTAACATTTTTATGGTTTTCGAAGGAGAGGTTTAAAAAAGAAATACCCGCTAAGCCCAGCTTAATAATAGTGTGGTTGGAGAGCCCCCGTAAAGGTCGATCCATACAGCTTTTCTAAGTTCGGAACTCTCTTTTGCGGTCAAGCTGTGCTTTTCATCTTTTATTACTTTCGTAGGATGTCATAGAATGCGGAAATTGGTCTGACGAAATACCTCCCCGACTCTTTCCATTGTTGAGACTCCTCTTTTTTGTTGATGCCTACATAACGGTCGGGAAAGAAAGGCCATTTGAAATTTTTATGGCTTTGGTAGGAGAGGGAGAACTAAACACAGCTTAAAGGTTCAAACAGACAGATGGTGGTATCTTTGTATTGGTCACACGGTGCTTTTATTTTTTTATTGCTTTCGTACACTCTAAAATTGAGAGGAGTGAAAAGTTCACTCTTTGAAAGAGTGAAAGGAATTTTCACTTTTTTGGGGGTGAATTTTATAAAAATACACTCCTTAAAGAGTGAATAATCTCGTCTAGTTGAGGTTCGGGGATCGATTTCACTCCGTTGTCGAGAGTGAAATATCTCACTCCGTTGTCGAGAGTGAAATATCTCACTCCGCCGACGAGAGTGAAAGCCTGGCATTATACACTTTTAAAAAAATTTCCATTCTACTTTGAACCAATATATGGAGTAAACTAATGAAAAGCCCCAAAATATGTTACTTCTTAATTTTCAAAAATTCCATTTTATAATTTAACCTTGGAAATTACGTTGATTTGGTACTAAAACGCACCCCTTTCAACACCCCTTACCCTTTTCAAGAGTGAATAGTCACTCCTCTGAAAGAGTGACTATTCACTCTAAGCAGGAGTGAATATTGTGTGGGTATTACTCATCAGCCAATCAGAACAGTCGTGTCTACGACGCTTTTTTAAGATAAGAGGAAGACGTCTGCCATTTTAGAATTAAAATATACGGATATTATTAAAGTGATTATTATGGAACTTTTTATTTTCATGTAAAATTAAATGTAATTAATTCATAAAGGATACAGAATGATAGAATATTATCAAAGAGCATTCGAAACACTTTTCCGGTTTCAAACTAAAATTTTTCTATTACTCTTAAGTCTGCAGTTTTTACCGAGCGCGTGAAATTATCTTCAAAGTTGAGTCATATATGCATTGTTTGCATTGTAATTTTTATTTCCGTCTTGAGTCTGTCATGACTGATAATTATACACAGTGAAGTTCATAGTATTAAATAAAGAGTGTCTCATTTAATAAGTAATATTGAAAATTTCCGAAGGAAGTAATGAGATTTCTGGAATACAGATAGTTTCGGTCCGGCCGAATTTTTGGCAGCATTTTTGCCGAAAACGAATTTTTGGCGCCAACTCAGATTTTGGGACAGAAACGAAATCGAATTTTCTGTCGATCTTTGATTGTATGTATTCGTATTACTCATCAGCTAATCAGAATAGCAAGTCTACGATGCTTTTATTAAGATAAGAGAAAGGCGTCCGCCATTTTAGGATTAACATATACGGATATTATTAAAGTGATTATTTATGGAACGTAAAAGTAAGTCATTTAATTTTAATATTTTATTCTTGTAGATTTTGTATGTTATGATTATGAGTTAAAATTTTTAAAGTTATATTGAAAAAGGTTCATCAAGAATTGTTTTCCTTTAAGATTTGTTGAAAATGTGTTGAGCTAGTGTGCTGTTGGCTTTTTTTTCGGTTTTCTACTGTTTTTTTTAAATTATAAACACTTACAGTATTTATCATTATTATTGTTGTTTTTTTATAGTACAATTATAAAATACCAATTATTATTTTTAGTGTTTTTCAAATTGGTATATTTATTTTTTTTTTTAATTGTATGTAAGCATTTTTCTGCTGTTTATGATTTTAATCAAAAGATTTAATTATAGACATTCTGAATCGATCATTCAACTTTCTTCTATGGTAAACTCATTTTCTACGTTTATGATACATTTAATTATTGGCACTAAAAAATAAAACATGATATTTAAGCATTGAAATAAAGTGCTTTTTATGCCTGATAGGAAGTTTATAGATTAAACTGCTTTAGTATATTATTTAATGTTCATAGTATGACTTATATAATATAAGATTGAATATATTTTAAAGAAATAAATAACTACTTTTTACATTAAAAGTGTTTTCAAACAATAAGAACAAAACATATGCAGGCATTTCTATCCTTTTTATATTTCCTCCTTTTTTCTATTTCTTAGATCAATCTTTTCCTATAAAACATTCAAAATCTATTTAGCTTATACACTGCTCAAAACAATTAAAGGATATTGCAGTTTTAGGTGGATTTTGTATCTGGTAAACTGTTTAGCTGATTGATACATGGTCGACAGACATAGTAGGTTATATGAGAATAAATTACACATGTTTGGCAGAAAAAAATGCATTTTATTGTGCATTTGTGTACTAAAGGAAAAAAAACACAATTTGTGCATATGAGAAAAAAAGAATAAGAAAAGGTGTTTTCTTCAAAGAAAATCATTTTCAGTAGGGGGTATGGTTTCCACGGGCGGCCAGCAACGTTGAACACCTTTGAGGCATGGACTCAATGAGGCTATTAATGACGAGTTAGGGTATTCTGCCCCACTCTTCCAGAAGAGCTCTTTCCAGTTCTTGGAGAGTTTGTGGGGGTTGTTGGCGGCCAGAAACTCGTCTTCCTAGAGCGTCCCAAACGTGCTCGATTGGATTCATGTCTGGAGAACACGCTGGCCATTCCATTAGAACGATTCCTTCCTCGAAAAGGAAATCCTCCACCAGGTTTGCACGATGTGGCCTGCAGTTATCGTCCATTAAAATGAAGTTATCTCCGATTGCTGCAGCGTAAGGGACTACAATAGGTCTGAGGATCTCATCCCTATATCGGCGACCAGTCAGAGCTCCATCTCGAATGATGTAGAGGTCAGTGCGCCCGTCAATGGAGATGCCACCATACACCAACACTCCTCCACCGCCAAATCTGACACTTTCGTGCACGAACGCAGGATTATTCCTACTGCCACGGTCCCTCCAGATGAAAATACGCCTATTATCCGGATGCACAGAAAAACGGACTCGTCAGAAAACAGAATATTGCTCCATTCATTTCTTCTCCAGCTGACATGCTCGGTTGCCCACTCCCTGCGGTCGCGACGATGCCTTGATGTTAATCTAACACATACCATCGGTCGGCGAGCATACAGACCTACAGCATGGAGCCGGTTTCGGACAGTCTGAGTTGAAATCGTGGTGCCTGTAGCCGAGCGAAGGTGTTGTTGGAGAAGAGTAGCGTTCATGGTTCGGTGTCTCCGAGCTGTTAACGCTAAATACCGATCTTCATTGGGCGTTGTTGCCCGTCTACGACCTTGCCCTGGTCTTCGGCCTGCACATCCACTCTCCAAAAAACGGTTCCAGATCCTGGAAATGACACTTTGTGACACTCCAATGGCTTGCTCTACTTCGGCTTGAGTTTGGCCCCCTTCTAACCTACCAACAATTCTCAAAGCTTCTGAATCTGTCAAATGACTTCGCTGAGACATCGTACTCATCGAAACAAAGCAATCACTGAATGCCGATCATCCTTGTCTTCATTCTCTTTTATCCAGTTGAAAGTCAAATTTCATTCGCTGCCGCTGAAGCGACGTTTTTGACGTCGAACTCAAAATTTGCATACTCCACAGTTTGAAAACCAGAAAAATTTGCATTTGTGATTCCCTTCTTCTATTTTCGGCAAAAAAAAATTTCGTTTATATCTTTATTTTATATAAAACTTCAAATATCCTTTAATTGTTTTGAGCAGTGTATTAACAAAATACAATATATACGGGAATAAAAAATTAAAATTACATACGGCTTATCATGTCGTTCATAAATAAGCATTGCATTTAATATCCATTTTTCAGCAATAGCGGAAGAAAATTCAAAAGCATGGTTAAGTGAAGGAATATGTTTAAAATATAAACATATTCTAGAGAATATAAAAGAATATAGACTCCATGTTCGTATTTAATAAAACAATGAAAGATCACGACACATAAAAAAGGCTTACACTTTCTTAATATGTCTCTATATCTATCAAGCTTAGAACTTATTAAAAAAACATGCGAGTTGATAAGCATTGTGTTTTGAGAGAAAAAATTAAAAATATTTTAGAACAATAGGGTTCTGCAAAATAGCGAAAAACTGAAACTTACTTTACTGAAAAGTAAGCTAAAAAGATAAGATTTTATATTTAAAACAAAAATTAAAATGAAATCACACGTTGTTAATCATATAACATTCACCTATTATACAGTTATTAATAAAACTTTAAAAGTAACTAAAATACAGTAAATAATAACGTTTGATTAGATTTAAATTCATTAGCAATGAATACATACAGAGATCTAAATATTTAAAACTTGAATTACGCGTGAAAAAAGAACATAATTAACGTAACATTACGGGAATTATTAAAATACTGAATACAACTTAATGGGTATTTGAAAAGAAAGAAATAATATTAATTGATTAAGATTTCGGTTAATTACTTGCTCTTATGGGCATTTTAAAACTGTCATATATTTATTGTCTGCAATGAAAGCAAACACAAGGGATAAAATTGGAATAAAATATTTTAATTTATTTCTGTCAGTAATCTAATTTAATTTATGTGTAACTTTAATTGAAGTTTTCCGTAAAAGTTCAATTAATGTTATAAACTATGAATTAAATAAATATTGCCAGTAAAGTATTTTATTCCATTCTTTACCACGCTTGTATCTATATTCATTGCATGCTCTAAAAGATAGGATTCTTTTAAAATGCCCATAAAAGCAACATAAAAAAGTATTCATTCCATAAAAAATGAACATTCTCTCCTATAAAAGAGTGACTAGTCACTCCTACCAGGGATGAAAAACCCACCCCTTTAGCAAGAGTGAATAGTCACTACTCCGAAAGAGTGATTAGTCACCCCTGTTTAGAGTGAATATTCACTTCCCAGGAGTGACTATTCACTCTTTCAGAGAGTCAACGATGCTCAGAGTGAATAGTCACTCTAAGGAGGTTGGGCATATTTTGACTCTACGATAGAGTGACTATTCACTCCTCCGAAGTGAATAATGCTAGCATATTAAATAAGACATTTAAAAATTTAGACATTTAGGAATACATACACTTGTATCACTATATGCTAACATCATTCGAGGATTTTTTTCAGATGGATGCCGTATATATTTTTCTTGTGTACTAAAATTGGTTTTACTTTATATAATAAGTAATTTTAGTTATTTGATGCATTTTAGCTATGAAATTTAAATTTAAGAAGATCCGAGACCAGGGATGTGCATTTTGGAACATCAATAATAATAACTACACAATTCTTCTTAAAACATCACCAAATAACAAAAGAAGCGTGATTTTATGTATTGAAAAAGCAATTCTAACAGAATTTAATCAAATATGGAAAAATCCCCTGCCACAATTTGTTTTTTTGCCTTACAGTTTGACAAAAATTGATATATGCTGATATATAGCTTCCAAATGCTACTGTTTTTTGACACCACTAATAATTGTGTCGTCTAGTTGCAAAACCGGCCAACTCCTCAAAAATTGAAAATGTGTTTTTTCAGTTTTTTTAGTTCTAAGTAAAGGTTTCTATCATCTGGAAACGATAAACCATGCAAAAAACCTGTCAATCCCTGTGTTATATGCGTTTGAAAATCACGATGTGGTGCAAAAGCGGCCAAATCCTTCAGCCGGTGAGTTTCAAAACCGACCCCACAATAACTTCTCACTTGTTGATTAGATTAACGTTATCGTGTTTTCTCTCGCCTGTGACTGATCTCCCTTGGTGCATACAAATTTTCTAATAATTTAGCTTCGTGTTTTCTCCGACTATAGAAATGTTTCTGGAAGAAGTGTCTACTAATCAACCAAGGAAACGGCAAAGTGGATCTACGACGTGGCAAAGGTGAAAACCCAAAATTCAAAGGTAATGTACACCTTTTTATGACCAGGGGTGATTTATCATTTTTTGACGCACTAGGCCAAAATACTTTTCCGCGCCCTACCCCCCCCCCCCCCCTTCATAAAACTGTAAGTGAATTTTCTTTGACAAATTTAAGCATTTTTTAATCTATTTAATTAATTAATAATACATTTACATTTTGCTTTATAAATTTTAGTATTTTGAGGATTGTGGATTGGAAATGAATGGGCTTTTGTAACACTTAAAATCCGAGAGAATTTTGTGTTGGTGTATCGAGAAGTAGAAAAATTGTTTTAAATGTAATTATTACAAATTCCTTTTTTATTTAACACTTTTCGTTAAAATTTTAAATTGTTCTTATTTCATTAAATTTAAAAACTTTAAAGTTCTTAATTTTGCGAACCCTACCTAACGTACGCCTCTTGGCCATAGCCTAAGTTGCCTTATGGGTAATCCACCCTGGGGATAATATAATACATAATTAATTGATAACATAATAACATCATAGTTAGCATATTTTGATTAATTAATTATCATGATGCCATAATATTTTATTAATCTAATAACTTGCCTACGTTGATTCAGTATTCTTTTATCCCTCCAGACCGTGTTTCAGCTCAAATTGAAAGGAGATTGAAGAAAATCGAGTCCCTCATTCAGCCCGCAAAGAATGAAGAAATTTTATCTGAATATGGAACAGTTTTCAAGTCGGGAAGAGACCGACCATGATTGGAAGAAGACCAGCAATTTCTTCCTCAAACCACCTGCACTGTGGCATTTCAAATTTGCTCCTACAAAAAAAAAAATTTCATAACAGAATATAAAAATAAGCTGTTGGTGCAAGGGGAGGTCTTCTACAAATCTGAGCTAGAAGTCAGAAAGTCTGTTTTCAAGAGTATGAGAAGCATTATGAACAGCAAGCTCGAGGACGTGGCTCCGGATACCGTGCCTCTAAAACTTCGGGATGTCCAAAATTTACTGACGAAACATTTCGGACCAAGCTGGGATGCTGGCAAGCGGTTATTGTTTTTACAAAAATAAATTGGCATCAGATGCTTAAAAAGCAGAAAGCAAAGATGATGAAGAAAAAGACGCATGGATGGAACATCATGACGAAATTTGTGAGACTATCGAAAACGATGAGACCACTAAAGTTTGAAATTGCATGCACATGTACATAATATGATTTTTGTTTAAGTTTTTAAAATTTAATAATTTTATTTAAAGTGATATCATGTCATTTAAATCATTCGTTTAATGACATTTAAATCAGTTTTAACAGTTAGTCAGTTAGTTTTAACTGTTAGTCAGTTTTAACAATCAGTAACTGTGTAAAAGCCGTTTTACGTTAATAACTTTCCTAAAGTTCTTTTTGTTAAATAACATTAAGTTGAACAAAACATTTTTGTGTATTTGCAACCCATAAAAACCCAATGTCAGATTAAATTTAGCAAAAATTGATTTCTGGTTTGTTGCAAAACCGGCCAACTCCAAAGTAAGTTGCAAAGGCGGCCAAATCCAAAACAAAGACCTAAATAACCCGTTCCCTTTATGTGCCCCTGCCACCTTATTTCGTGTTTTCAAATATACTGCCCTAATGACTATAAAACTGAAGAGTTTTGGTTCCAAACTTTATTTGGCTAAGTGTGGTAAAAGATCAGCTTTTTCTCAAAATTTTATTTTTTTGAGATGGCCGGTTTTGCAACTAGACGACACAATTATAACCACCAATAAATAATACATTTAATAACCATTTCTCCTTAATTAATTGGATAGCTCTGCGATTAAATAAAGATAAAATTATTTTTCTCAAAAAGTGGCGCCAAAAATGTCTTAGCAATTGGCAGTTATGGTACACATACGGTACAAATTGGTATGTTACATGCTGCAATAAGTCAGCAGAATGAGTTTGGAAAGATAAACATGTATTTATTACTTTTATCTAATCTAATGAAATTTTCACAATATTTATCACAATTTGGCACATACTACCCAGTCGAAAATGGCTGCACCACAGGAACATGCCATGATTTAGCATATTTTGTTTGTTTTTCATTTTGGGATTCTTAATAACTGATGTATCGAACTTAGTTAGACATGGAGAATAATAATAGATGATACCATATATGATTTAGATTTACCAATAGGTGCGAGCCAAAAAAAAAAAAAAAAGTTATAAGATACAATGAACTACGAACATAAGTTTACTGCTAACAGACGGTTCGGTTAAATCCAAGCTATGAATGGATTTAAAATATCATTAAAGGGTAACACCACTTTGGCAGATTGAAATTTTCTAAATTTCTTTTTTGTCACTTAACCCTTAAATGCGCGATTTTTTATTTTGTTTCGAAAAAATTATATATGATTATACAGGAAAGAGGTTGGGTATTACACAGGAATGGACAATATTACACAGGAAGAATAATGAAAAAAATCAGAGATACATTTTTCATATAATACGTCAATCTTTTCTTCTGTTGCACATCTGCAACACAAGTAAAAACTACTGTCTTGTGGCTGTTTTACGCTAAAATATTGCAAATTAATAAATATTTTAATATGTCTCCAAATA
Source organism: Maratus speciosus (assembly GCA_963932465.1). Taxonomy (NCBI): domain Eukaryota; kingdom Metazoa; phylum Arthropoda; class Arachnida; order Araneae; family Salticidae; genus Maratus; species Maratus speciosus. The sequence continues at coordinate 422,449,911 of OZ010796.1, read as the reverse complement.
CCTTATTTTATATAATTATTTATTTTATAAAACTTAACCTGTAACACTTTAATTCCCATGATAGAATACATTCTAGAAATTATGTAGTTCAGAGAATCTGACTTTGCACCAGAAAGTTTCAATGGGTAATTTCGATTTATTTAAATACGGAATGTCTATTATTAATTAAAGCAAATATTGCTATTTTAATTTTCTGGTCTGAATTAGGTATATACGAATAAAAAAAATCTATTAAATTCAAAACACTGTTGTTTGCATATATGCAAAGCTGCGCACTAAAGGGTTAAAGTAGGGGGAAATGTTGTACATTCGTGGAAAAAAAAAAAAAGGTAAAAAGTGCGATCAAATCATTAGCATTTTGCCCGAACCTAGTCTTATTTAAAGAAAAAGAAGAATTCATTACATATTTCCTAGTATAATATCAGCTTTTGAAAAATAATCTTAGCTTTTTATGCAATTGTTTTTTGGCGATTTTGCATCGTGATAAAACAAACATGCAAAAAAAAAAAAGTTATAAAAATGCAATAAAACAGTTAAAATGCGATTGATATCTATTATTGTTGGAATTATTCCTCCCATCAACCCCCTAATTTACACATTCTGTTTTATATCAAATTAAAACAACTTTAAATAGGCATGTATGACAAATCTGTTATTAAATATATTTTTTCAATTTATTTCAAATACATCATACAAATGTTTCATCAATTTTATTTTTATTTTTCATAGAAAAATGATCCATGGTCCATGGTACAACATGCCTAGAGCCATTCTAAAATTACTATTTTTTTAATTAAAAGAAAAACTATGACAGACATAAAATTAGAGTTCAAGAAAATTATGAGGGAAGCAGAACATGATAAATAATTAGCAAATAGCTTTATATTTCAATATTTACATATTTTAATTAAATAAAAAATTGAAATGTAAAAGTAGGACTGAGGTACAACACCTTCCCCTACTCTTTATACAGAGAAAAATCATGTTTTATTAGTTAAAAATCGATATCGAAAGTAAGAGGGAAGTTTTGGGTCTATAGGAATTAGACATAGTGAGTAAGCAGTAACGAAAACTTTAAGGGCAATTTTTTTTTTCATAACAGTATTTTCAAAATCGGTAGCCGCTCTACCTCCGCAAATTTTCTACCAATCAACTTGAAACTTTTTGAAAATTAGTTGTCAGATATTTTTCTTGCTACACACGTAAGATTTTTTCGAAATATTGATATCTCGCTGTTCTGTGCAACTTTAAGTAACGGAATTTATAGTAGAAAACTTACACCTTACTTTGGATCGATGCAGTTTCACCAAAGATCCATAACTTTTTAAAAACGTATGTCGCTAGGGTTTGGTCTAAGAAAACCAATTCTTTTGTTTCATTGTCAAGTCTACAGTGAGTTTATGTGTCCACCGCTTGGCTCGCTTTTTTGGAAGCATTCCCAGCCATCAGAAGTCAAGACGTTATATTTTAATATGTCAATTAAACGAAAATACAGTGTTCTACTTTAATATATGCATAATAAATTTGTGCAAATGAATTTTTATGAATACTTACCATTTCTTAAAAATAAATTCCCGGAAAAGCTTTACATTTCAAGGCTTAAAAGATTATGTTATTGTGACATCACCACTCCGTTAGTTTCAGTCCACCACTCTAGTCGAGAGGAGCAGAATAGGAATCTTGATCCAGGTTTGAATATTTTTGGTGGTTCGGAATTCACCTTACTTCGTTTGCAAATCGTGGTATTCTAATTCGAACACTTGTAGGAACCCATGCTTGCAGTGGTTCCCAACCTTTTCCACGTGCAGAGCCCTTTTTGAAATAAATTTCTATGGCGGAGGTCCCTGGGCATATTATAACTTTGAGGAAGAGAGGGGGAGGGGGGTTGCTAGTTAGGTAAATATAGACTGTCTTAACAGTTCTGAAATATCCATGTAAAAAAAAAAAAAAAAAGTATTGTAAATATTTTGGAATTTACCAAAATACTTAATTTACTACAAATGAAATTAAAAAAAACTTGGATAGGCATATTGACATAGGTTAACAACACTGGAGCGGCCACGGAGCCCTCCAGAACCTTAGGGATACGGGAAGCACAGATTGGGAACCTTTGGCATGGAGTTATGTCTAGTCACAAAATTAACCAATTAACCGATTTCTGGCCTTATATCTGTAAGAAATTTGTGTGAATTTTTTTTATGATTCCAAAGGCGTCTTTCCAGACGTCAATTTGGTATATATTTTTGAATTTTGTGATTAAAGGCAAAAGAACATGCATTTCTGGTTAATTAGTACTTTTCACCGAAATATCGATGTGTAAAATGTATAATTATAGATGTTACATCATATGATCTCACAAATACAAAGACAGATATGACGTAAGTTTTTTGAGGATAGTCATCGAGTGTTAACCCTTTCAGGGGCAAGTAATTGCGTTTCTGTAATGTGGGATTCACACCGGAATTTTCGAAAAAAAATATTTCAAAATAAGGAAAAGCAAGTTTTCAACTTTTTTGCATCGAAGATATAAAATTCAAATTCAATTAAAAGTTTCTGTTGCGATTCTTGGTTGAAATTAGATTAAACATCGGGGGGCGGTGGGATATATGATATCCCGCCGGATAGGAATATGTATGCATTGATATTGCTTAATTTAAAATAACCAAAATCATTACACCATTTTAGGTTAAAACATGGCTTAGGAACTTATTCAAATAATAAATTACAAATGCTTTCATTTTCTTTTTTTAATCAAACTTTCACACAGTTAAAAATGTATACATGCGTACAAAGATTTAGGTAAGAGTATAAACATCTACTATGTTTTTATTTTTATTTAGTCTTATTGATATGTGAAGTAAAGTTAGAAGAACACAGATTTTTTTTCTTTTTTTATGTTGCTGTGCATTGTTTGGAAAGCTTTAAAACAGAACCGGATCGCCAATTTGAAGGAAGAAACATAAGGGCAATGTTTTGTGCAGTTGAGCGTGTTTTTTTCTTCTAACTGATGATTCAATTCTCAAATATAAAAATAATTTAGTAATTAAGTAAAAATTTTATGTTAATTTAAAATATATTTATAATATATAAACCTATATTCTTCCTTAAATAAATCTTATGAAGCATGCAGAATTGTTGAGCATTTACAAACGAACATTACAACACATTTAGTTGAAAGCTCTGACATCATTTATTGGCCACATAGATTTCTATCTTGAAACATTAATTCATCATTTTCTCTAAATGGTGAAATATTAAATAATAATATGGCGTCTTTCAAAACATACAATTACTAACATCATAAACATCCTCTTAATGCTTTAATACGAATCATTTTTCCTTTTTAGATTAATAGTCTATCAACCCATCTCCCTTGTAACTTTTTCATTCTCAGGGATGATTCAGCTTCCGTCATTTTATGCAGAAATCCACTATAATATGCTATCTAATGGTTGGTACGCTGGAGATCATCATTCAAACGGAAAATGCTTCTTCCGAAATGCCTTATTTACATTTGAAGGAGACTAATCTTTTTTCAAGGGAGTGATCCGCCCACAAGGAAAAGTGCGGAAGACCACAAACGACTTTCAACAAAAGGCTACTGACTTCGTTGCATCCTTCCGCTTTGCAATAAAAGATGATTTTCAAAATCTAAAATCTCGCCAATCGAAAGAGAAAATTTCCTCTTGAACTGATCAGTTGTACCAAAATTATTAAAGCCCATTTAAAAGCAATATAATGTTTAAAATAAAAATAAAGGTTTTAAGAAAATAATAAAGTCTGTGTAAGATTTACAGATGAAAATATTTCATTCCTTTATCATAGAAGTAGCGTTTTGGTTTTTTAGTGTTACTATTTCTGAATTATCTTCATTTATTTAATCGCAAATTTCTCTCATCAAATAAAGTGAACCTATTTGGAAATACTGGTACGCATAAATGAAAGTAAGAAGAATGGCAGCTATGCTTTATTGAATAAAATGCAACTATTTATTTTTTCTTATAGTATACGTAGACACATAGATACTTTAAATACTTAAATTTTACAAAAAAAAGTCAGAAAAAGAAACATGCCAATAATATCCCTTTATTTTAATGATTGGGTAGCCATATCATTAATAGATACAGTGAACACATATTTGTACATTTTTTTTTAAGTTATGATGTTGTTTTTGGACGTTAATGTCACGCATGTGTCACATTATTTAACATGAAATACTCATACGCAATATGTAGAGTTTGCTTGCTCCATTATTCAGAGCTTTTCAGTACCAGTATATTTCAATAAAAATTTTCGTTTTATTTAATGACAGAAATTCTTTGACTAAATAAACTGAAAACTATTGGAAAATAGTGTTATTTTTCCCATATTTTTGCCTTAATTAGCTTATGATGATTAACAAAAAACAAAGACTTAAAACCATTTATGTCAAAATCATTCTGTTAATAGTACGAAATTGCAAATTTCACACCTATCCTTTGGTCCTATAAGTTATATTTATATAAAAAACTCTCAATGCTCTAACAAGTGAAAGAAAAAGTTCGTTTCTGTCTGACGAAAACTTATCCAACTATGATAATTTTGGATTTTATGAAATTTTCGACACTTTTTGGCACTAAAAACTGAAGACGTGTTCTGTTGTGTAATGTTTGATGATGCCATTATGTACCTTTTTTATATTACCTCACCAGTGGGATATCCTTTTTTTAAGCTACTATAATTCGTACATTAACATGTTTTATTGAATTTAAAGCGCGATTTGAATACTACATCAATTATTACTTTTTTTATCAGCAGAAAAACATGTTAAAAAACAATTTATTAATAGGCTAGTTCCATGGGTTTTGTAGTGTAAGTTACATAGCTGATAACTGCTATGCTTGTTAGCCACCGTTATTTTCGAAAAGTTTGCTTCGCCTTATTCAGTTAATTAGGTAGCTACGAGAAAAAAAAGTCACATTTTACCGTTCTAAACTAGTGGTAGCCAAAATTCGTAGCTTACACTACAAGTACTCATGGAACTAGCCAATATAGTTTTAAACTTTGTCATTATATTTTAAGTATTTGCATGTTTACAATTGCTGTGCATGTTCTAGATTGCAAATGATTTCTTTATATCGCAAATATTAGCGTAATCAGACATCTATATTTAATGAGGTCAATTGAATTGAGACAACTTTCTTTTAATAATTCAATAACTTAAAAATTTAAAATAGAATAATTGATTGAATTATACACTGGTCATCAAAATTAAAGAATAATGAGAAAAAATATGCTCACTAAGTTAATGTTGCAACCAATTCCCAATGCTTCAATTATTTATGTAATTAAATACTATTGAACTCAAAATTGCACTTCCGCGCATACGTTAGCGTCGGAAATATGCAAATTAGATGATTGACAATGTGGTGCGCAATGGACGTATGTTGGAATTCTGGTCTGTAGTGTTGTTTAAAGTGAATGTGGTGTCTGAGTGTGATCAGTATTCATTAGTTATGGCTCAAAGGCATCATTTAAGTTGAGGTCAAAAGTGGCGAATAATTGCTAGAATCGAGGAAGGTCAAACACAAATGGAGGTCGCCCAAGATTTGAATATCCCTCAAAATGTCATATCAAGAGCTTCGAGATGCTTTTTAAACACTGGAGCCGTTGATAGACAACCTGGTCAAGGGAGACCAAGAACAACAACTGCATTCTAAGACCATTTTCTGTCATTGTGGCTCGAAGAAACCGCGAAGCGACTACAAGAGATTTGGTTTGAAACATTCAGGCTGCCACAGGAACTCGAATTAGCCATTCTACTGCTGCACGAAGGCTTAACAAGGGTTGACTGTATGCGGGAAAACCAATAGTTTGTGTTCCACTCACTCCAGCTTCCAAAGGGGTCCGTTTAAACTGTTGCTCTCGTCATGTTCAATGGAGCCAAGAAACTGGGCTCGAGTATTGTTTACCGACGAGTCGAGATATAGTCTGAACACTGATTCTAGACGTGTTTTGATCTGGAGAGAGGAAAGAATACGCAACTTGCCTTCCCTTGTCCGTGAAATATCCCGTTCGAGCCTAGTCTTCTTGGCTCCATTGAACATGATACGGCAATAATTTAAACGAGCCCCTTTGGAAGCTGGAGTGAGTGGGGACACATACTATTGGTTTTTTTCGCATACAGTCCTCGTTAAGTCTCCGTGCAGCAGTGGAACGGCTAATTCGAGTTCCTGTGGCAGCCTGAAGGTCTGAAACCAAATCTCTTGTAGTCGCTTCGGGGTTTCTCCGAGCCGACAATGACAGAAAACGGTCTTCGGATGCAGTTGTTGCTCTTCTACTCCATTGACCAGGCTGTCTATCAACGGATCCAGTATTTAAAAAACAGCCCGAAGCTCTTGATATGACACTTTGAGGGATGTTCAAATCTTGGGCGACCTCCATTTGTGTTTGACCTGCCTGGATTCTACCAATTATTCGCCACATTTGACCTTCACTGAAATGATGCCTTTGAGCCATAACTAATGAATACTGATCACTTTCAGACACCGCATTCACTTTAAACAACACTACAGACCAGAATTCCAACATACGTCCATTGTGAACCCCATTGTTAATCACCTAATTCGCATATTTCCGACGCTAACGTATGCAGGGAAGTGCAATTTTGCATTCAATAGTATTTAATTGACATAAATAATGTCAGCATCGGGCATTGGTTGCAACATTAACTTAGTGAGCATAATGTTTTCTCATTATCCTTTAATTTTGATGACCAGTGTAGTATACTGGTCTCTAAAATTTAAGTACTAACTTCTTTTCTTCATCTAGTTTACGAAAAAATAAATATGAAAACGTGAAATCTGAATGAACTGGTCATCATAAAATTATTTATTAATTTTTACATCATTTTGGAATCATACAACATTTACAAACTGATATATATTTTTATATATAAAAGTTCATTGTTGGAGAAGAAGTATAAATGACAGATTTTTTTTTTAAACACTTAAATAAATGAGTTTTATTTAACCAATTTAGATCCTAAGCGTATATTACAGGAATTTCTTTTTTATATATACAGAAATTCCAAATTCATACCAGAAATTCAGAGAAGTAATTTTTGCTTTATTTAATGGAAGACGTTTCCTGATTACTGAAAGTAAATATTCTTCTTTCGTAATTCCCGGTATGTATTCGAAATATCTTAACCCCTAATTCTCGCACCCATGACTTTCACAAGCAGTGTAGGCTACTTTTTTTAAATTCAGATTCTCTCAATCTCACCAGTTTTTTAAAATAGTGCAATTGGCTTTATTCTAGCCTCATTTTACCTGTCATTAAATAAGGTGAATATTTCTACTTCAAAAAAGTGGTGGCAATCAAATAATCTGAATTAAATAAAAGAGTAGCCTACGCTTATCGAGCGCGACGCTTAAGAGGTTAATAAAAAAGAAATTACTGAAATGAGCGAATGTATGCGCTAATGTTGCAAATGGATTAAGATCTTTTTCAAGTTAAAATGCATTCTTGGTATTACCTTTCCATTCTAGGGATCTATACTTATCCAACATCTGAAGGGGAAGCTACCTGTCATATATTATAAGTTAGTTGAATAACCCTTTCAGGGGCAAAGTACTTCTGTTACTAAAATATTGTAATGATTGACTGACACCAGGATTTAGGAACAAATTTATTTCAAAATAACTAAAAGCTCTTCTTCATGTACATTATAAAATCAAAATTTAATTCCAAAACTCTGGTGTCATTGTGGCATTTTGGGATTAAAAGTAGGTGGTATATATTATATACCGGCGACTTTCAAGGTCTTAAAGTCGGGGGTGGGGGGCAGGGTCGCCATAGCTGCTAAATTTTATGCGCTTTTATTATCAGTAAAATTTAATAGTAAATTTTGCCTTATTTCATTCCCAAAATGTGCGATTAAATAAGGCAAAGTTTTCTATTAAATTTTGGTGGTAACAAAAGAGCATAAAGGTTGGGCTTTTTTTAATATATAAAATAAGGAGAATATTAATATTAGAATTCTAAAAAAAATAAAACCCACCTAATTGGAAACACTGGTCGGAGGATGAAGTTGGCTAATCCATTTTGCCCACATCTTCAAGCTCAACGCTCCCACGAGTGGGCTCCCACACCGGCTTACTTTACCGCCAACCGAAATTGAGGATCCCCTATAACAGGCTATCTCTGTGATTTCAGCCAGCGGATGAGATAAAGATAGACAAAAGATAAAGATAAGGTAAGCGGATGAGGTAAAGATAGACAAAAATAACAGGAAAGTTTGTATCCACAACTGAAGATAAGCCCCACCAAGGGAAGGCTCTCCAACTCAGTGAGGCGGCGACCAATCAAGAGCCGCGGGAAGAGTAAAGAACATAAAATACAAACTTAATCTGAACATAAACACATTACAGGTCAGCGGACCGGTCCCGCACCGAGAGGATATAACTTGAGGATGATGTAGTGCTATAAGTCCCATCCCCTCATGGCAATTTTCCAGTCAAAATCAACCTGTAATCAAGATAACACTATGCGTCACCAGCCGTCGGACCGGGAACAAGAACAGGCGGCGAACCCGCAATGGCCCTCGGACTCAGTCAATGTCGGCTTGGTGACATGATCCGAGATCCTCGAACCGGTCCCAAACAGCGCCACCATCCAACAGACCGAAGCCTCGAACAGGAGACGATTCCACACAGCCCGCTTAATCGGCCCATCAGCCAGCGACAACATCCAAGGCCATCCGGAGATCCCAGAAAACAATAAATACAATTACATAAATAAATATAACCTAAAGTTCAAAGCCCAATCGGACCCGAGAACATCGCGTCCACCGAGGGACTATCCCACTCCCGAGTCAAAGGCTGGGCTCGAAAGCTTGTTAGTACATAGTTACAAAAAACAGGAAAGTTAAATCCCATGTTCCTCCGAAAAGAGTGACGCATCAGTACGTTCGAATATCAATTAAGACCGCTGCATGGGACAAAAAAGAAAGCAAAAAGGTTTCGGACTCCAAACGGATCAGGTGAGCACGGAGAGGGAGCACCTCCCAGATGTTAAAAGGCTAAGCTAATCAACAATGGATTCTGAGGACTACACATACAGCACATTGTTAGTAGATAGACATAAAAAATAGGAAAGTTAGAACCCGTTACCTGATCGGATCCTCACAAGGGGTCGCTAAATCCTCTAGGACCGCTGCACCAAGGACTCCCAAGGACAACGGCCTACCCAGTGAATGATCAGTGTCCAGGCATAGGTTAGAAAAAAGCAAAAAGGTTGGCCCGACCGGACCCGGTGGTAGTTGCCTGCGTCCCGTTAACTCACCTGCCTCTTGCACATCCACCTGCTTCGATAATCCCGAGAGCATTAGCATTTGCACCCTCGACCCCGCAGAGTACCCGGATCCTGGCAAGAGACCCATTGTCTTCCTTTCCAAGAAAGTAACGTAGCTATGTCGAGCCTTTCGAGACACCTCAATGCTCCTCACGACCATGAAGGTCGAATGGAAGACCACCAAACGATGTAACATCAAAGTGGCGCGGAGCAACCACCACATTCTCGCTCGAAAAGGCAAGACCGCATTACGCCTCCCTTTTCCAGGTCGACGCCGGCATTCCTCACCATTCACCAAGTTAGCGTCTACACACGATGATATGCAAGCGACAAGCTAACCAGGTGCACGTTGCCCCTTCAGACGTAGTCTGAGAGCTGGACGTGGGACTCCATCAGCCACCTGAGCCACTCTGGGCCACAGATTAAATATCTCATACAGATATGACTCTTCCATAAGCTCAATGGTAACCGAATCGCAACTTCAGAGCCTTTAGTGACAACAGTCGCAAACGTTTCGGGAGGGTCGCAACAGGTAGTTACTTGTCTTATTTGTATATTATCTATCTTTTATTGATGCGTCGCTAGCCGGTTCTGTATTTGTTTACGTTTTAAAACGCAAGACATGTTTTATATTATCAAGCAGATACCAGGAATTAAGCAAATAACCTCAGAAAATATGCACTTACACGTTTCTACTTAAAGATTTAGCCCTTTTTTATAATCATTTAAACAGAGAAATTTTCAGATATTTAAATGGTTTCAAACAATCAAACTTTCCAACAGATAAACGTGACAGTGACAGTTTATGTTTATAAAATTCCGCGCCATTTTGTTCCCGCCTGTGCTCAGTAGTGGCGCTAGAATCGCGCCGGTACGGGTTTTTGCTCATCTGTCATATCTGTGTAAAATATTTAATCTGTGCTCTGGGCCCCCGCTTTGGTCTTCTCTCCAAAAATGGAAAGGGATCGCTACGGCGACCTCGGCCGGGCTTCTGGTCATCCTTCCGCACACTAGGCCGGATTGATTCATCATCATCCGGGGGCTCACGTACTCATTTATATGTAAAATAAATATTTTTATTATTTAATTATTTACATGTATTGTTCTGTTATACCACACTACATATCCATTCAAATATTTTTTCTCAATTGCAATTACCGTATATACTCGCGTATAAGTCGAGGAATTTTTGACAACTTTCGGTAAGCAAATTTGGGGGGTCGACTTATACGCGAGTCAGTTAAAAAAGTAAAAACATAAACTTCGAATACTGCAAAATTATGGCTTTTTATGTGTATGAATAAAAAAAATACGATATAAAATATACAAATAATAATATTTTATCATTTAAATAAATTCAATGATTTGTTTTTGTTTACTTACTACCTTTTCGCATTGGCAAGTGAAATCTTTGGTTTGATTTTGTGCAAAATTGAAGCAAAAAGTTAGGGAGTCGACTTATACGCGAGTTTTTGATTTTTTACAGAATTTGCATTCGAAAGTTAGGAGGTCGACTTATACGCGAGTCGACTTATACGCGAGTATATACGGTACTTTTAAAATAAATATTCTGTGACATCGTTTTGTACGCATCTAGGATGGATACGCAAGGTAAGGATACGCACCTAGATATGTGATGCCAATATAGCGCGTTTTTTATTCAAATTACCTGACAGAATTTTCGAATAGTTAACCCTTTCAGGGACAAAGCACTTTCATTGCTTGAATTTTGAAATGTGTGAATGACACCGGAATTTTCGAACAAATTTATTTGTAAATAAATAAAAAAAAGGCTATATTTCACATACATAATAAACGGAAATATTCTGTGCCAAAATTCTGGTGTCATTGTGGTATTTGGATAGTAAAATTAAGTGGTTTCATAAACAAACAATCGTTCCTCAAAGGGTTACATATCTGCCAACTCTTACGGTTTTTTGCACCACAAAAATTTAATAGTAATTTTTACCTTTTTTAATCACCGTAATCTGCCGATTAAATAAGGCAAAAGTTTCTATTAAATTTTTCTGGTACAAAAAAGCGTAAGTGTTGGTAGGTATGATAATATTCTTTTTTGGTAATGACAGCCATTTCCGGCAGAATTTTTTAAGCTTTATTTTTTTTTCACGAATTTATCACTTTCTTAAAATGTACTTAGTATTTAAGATCAAAAACTACGTTTACTACAGTCTCTAAATTTGGGGACAGGTTTCGTCGTAAATATGGATGATACATCTTAAGAGAATCACAATTAGAGTACCTTTATGAATAAGAGAGTGGCCACATATGCAAAAAAATGTTTTTCAAACTATGGCAACGTACTTTACAGTACAGCTATAGCGACTAGAATACACAGTGCACTGTTAAAAATATCGTGAAAAATTACCTCTGTTTATAAAGGCTATCTATTTTCTGACCAATGAAAACGCTACATAAACGACTATGGATCGTTCTCATTGGTCAGAAAATAGATAGCCTTTAAAAGCAGGGGTAATTTTTCACGATATTTTTAACATGTGTGGAAATCGGCTATCGCTGTAATACTTAAAAAAAAACGCTAAAATATTGTATCCCATAAATGTGCAATGATGCTGCTGCAATATGCAGATCGCAGCGACATCTGCAGGATATGTTCTACAACTGCAAGAACTTGCTAGTCTATACAATGTAATATTAGTAATACGAAAATCCCGCAGATGTCGCTGCGATCGACACTTGATTTTTTAGCAGTATCGTCGCACATTTAAGGGATACAAATTTTTAGCACTGTTTGGATAGCATATTTCCACACTAGGTATTCTAGATGCTGTAGTCATAGAAGTACCAATAACCAAGTTATTGGTACTTCTACGGCTGTAGTACAGCGTCTAGAATACATAGTGTGGAAATGTGTTATCCAAACAACGCTAAAAATTTGTATCCCTTAAATGTGCGACGATACTGCTAAAATCCCAAGTGTCGATCGCAGCGACATCTGCGGGATTTTCGTATTATTGTATAGACAGCAATTTCTTGCAGTTGTAGAAAATATCCTGCAGATGTCGCTGCGATCTGTATATTCCACCAGCATCGTTGCACGTTTAAGGGATACAATATTTTAGCACTTTTTTAAGTATTGCAGGTATAGCCAATTTCCACAGTATCTATTCTAGGCGCTATACTTTACAGAACTTGGCGATATTCTTCTGGACGAGTTCTTTTAGATCAAAGAGACGAGTCTCTCTCACCAAAAAGTCTCGCTACTATCTTATTTATAAAGGCACCCTAGTCTCAATAACTCTCAGTAGTCAGACTTCCTCTGTGGAACACATGGATATAGCACCTAGAATATATAGTGTGGAAATCGGCTATCCCTGTAATACTTAAAAAAGCGCTAAAATATTGTATCCCTTAAATGTGCAATGATGCTACTGCAATATGCAGATCGCAGCGACATCTGCAGGATAATTTCTACAACTGCAAGAAATTGGTAGTCCATACAATGTAATACTAGTATTACGAAAATCCCGCAGATGTCGCTGCGATCGACACTTGAAATTTTAGCAGTACCGTCGTACATTTAAGGGATACAAATTTTTAGCACTGTTTGGATAGCATATTTCCACACTAGGTATTCTAGGCGCTGTAACATGGAGGTCAATGTTACCATAGATTAACATACAAGATGGGACATTTCCATAGAGCGTAATGGTAATGCGATTGCGATCGTAGCGCCTTTAGTGACAATGGGGAAAAAACTAACCATCCTTGTAAAATTTTTATCATTGAGCATATACCTTATTGTGATCTTTCTTTTTTTTTAATGTTTTATGTTTACGTTTTCAATAGAATCTTACACCGTACATGAGTCGCCCAGTGGCGTGGTCGGTAGCGACAGCTGCTGCCACAGCGGGGGCCCGGGTTCGAATCCTCGGGTAAGACATGGATGTATTTGTGAATGTCGCTTTGTAGTTTTATAAAAATATGTAGTGGAACAAGAAATAAAAATTGTTGTGACTTGTGGTTGTTTCTGTATATAATAAGGATCATTCGAGGCAAAAAGCCATAGTTGCTATAGGCCCCAAAGCAATCTCCACTACGGTGGTGCACTAAACCAAACCGATACATGAACATAGAATAGATATTCATAGCTGCCAACATGTACGGATTTTTTCTACCTCTAATATTTAATGGAAAATTTTGCCTAATTCATTCGCCGAGTTGCAGTGAATGTTGATAATTAAATAAGGCAGAAATTTCGGTTATATTTTACAGGTACCGAAAATCAGTACAAGTTGGCAGCTGTGGATATTCTATTTTATATATCTATGACATATTCTATGTTCATGCACGGATATATGCTTTTTTTTTACATGATGCGTGAACGATATAAGTGCAACGAAAAACAGGGTAAAAATTTCGTCTTGAATGCTATATATATGTGAAGTAAATATGATATAATTGGATTTAAAGCTACATAAAGTAATGGTATAATATAAAAATGTACGAAGTATTGCACCCTACAAATCCCATAAAATTTCATAAATATTCCCATTCGGTGGGAAAATTTTTATAGCCGATATTTCGGTTATATTTTACAGGTACCGAAAATCAGTACAAGTTGGCAGCTATGGATATTCTATTTTATATATCTAAGACATTCTATGTTCATGCACGGATATATGCTTTTTTTTTACATGATGCGTGAACGATATAAGTGCAACGAAAAACAGGGTAAAAATTTCGTCTTAAATGCTATATATACTATATGAAGTAAATATGATATAATTGGATTTAAAGCTACATAAAGAACAAACACTGTCAAAATTCGATGCCACTTTTTTTTTTCTGTGCCAGATTCAAACCATTGGCCGCTCCAAATTTCTTGATTAGGATTTTAACGCTAGAAAGACGGGAAAATTTACTCAAGTTTTATAAAATTATTTTACACTCGAATGTTTATTTAAAATTGTTTTACTTATTTATTTAACGTTTTCTTTCTTCGTATCTTGTAAACTTATTTTATAAAGAAATTTCTGGCTCGAACCGAGATATATTCAGTTGGTACGAGTCAAAATGGCCACTCACCGTCATTCTAGTGTTAACCCTTTCAGGGGCAAGCCACTTCTATAAGTAAAATACTGAAATGGATGAGTGACACTGGAATTTGCAAACAAATTTATTTGTAAATAAGTAAAAGCTTTTCTTCACTTAACGAATAAAACGAAAGTTTTCAAACTAAAATTCTGGTATCAATGAGACATGTAGGGATTAAAATTAGGTGGTCGAAAAATGAACCACCGCCCTTGAAGGGATTAACAGAAAAATCACTGGTTGGTGCAATTATGGAACAATCGTTTTTGAACCAGAAATTTTTCTAAATAATTGCAATTAATTGTAAATCTTTTATGTTACAAAGTTACATTTAAACAAAAGTTACATTTTATTAACTAACATTATTTATTCAAAATACTTTTTTTTTACCTCGATCAAATTGACCCATTGGTAGGTTGTAATAATGGAGTTATGAATAAAGAAAAGAAGACACATAGTGTATTGTCTACCAGTTACGAATGAAGTTAAGTCAAGCCAACACTAAGGCTTACTGAGCCCTACGGAAGAGTAAATCCTCTCTGCTTAATCTCCAACAAAAATGACGCCCAGAAATCCACTGGGCAAGAAACATAAAGGTGTTGTTCATATCTTGGTGGTGACGAAGTGCATATGGAGCTGTTTTGTTGGCTGTTTTTTTTAAAGCAGATCAAGAGTTTCTGGTTATCACCGGGGAAAACTTCCACCAGTAAATTTGAATAGAAAATTTCGCCTTATTTAAGCGCCTTATTCATGGAAAATTACTATCACAATTTTGATAAAAATTTGTATTTGTTTTTATTGGTGGTAGTTTGTCCGAGTATTATAATCTTTTTTACCGACACTGACAAGAGATTGTCACTGTATGGAGGAAAGGCAGAGTCTGACTGCTGCCGAAGTAAACTTTCACCAGTAAAAATGAATAGCTGTTTTTCGGTTATTTATGACTGAAATTGTGCCTTAATAAGGCGTTAAATAAGGATAACATTTATATTTAAATTTACTGGTGGAAGTTTGCCTCAGCAGTAATCAACTCCTGTGAAAGCGGTTACAGTTGCAGCTTTACTATTTTAATCCCTTAACTGTTTTGCCCAAGTGCAGCTCGGGCAAAAAGAGTTTGCTGTCTTCGATACTAGAAGTATTTTGATGCTAGTTAATTTTAACTGCAATATTTGGTTTGTTAAATGGCATACCTTTTTCGATTGTACAAAGCCAAATATTAAAAAAAAAGTGGCGTTCAGGTCCTTATTTTTAATTTATTGTGTTAAAAAAAAAGAAAAAGAAAGAGTTAAGGGGTTAAGGATGTGTCAATTCCTCTTTATTAATTGTTCCATGTTTTTAATGCAAAAGTGGCTTGCTTTGATTCTAGAAAATTTTCTTTAAGATTGGGTTGTCATGATCATGCTTTGCTATTAAAATTTCACTACACAAATGCTACATTTTTAGTGCTTTGCTATGAAACTTACCATTAAAGGGAAAATGTTTTTGTTGTAGCTGGAGAATATTGGATGTTAGTTTTCTCTGCCCATAGAATTAGTTATCTATATTTCCTAACCCTATTTTCCTTTTAAAAAGAGCTTATAATATAGCGCCATTTTCTTCCCTAATGCTGAAAACCGAAACTATTTTCTTTCTTTAAAAAAAATCGTCATACTTAAGTTGCAATATACGCAAAATTTGAGAGCCATTTTCTTTCCTAATGCTGAAAACCGAAACTATTTTTTTTTTCTTTAAAGAAAATTGTCATACTTAAGTTGCAATATACGCAAAATTTGGTTGAGTTTGTTTTAAGATTTTTCACAATCGATGCCTAAGTCTCTCTTACATTAATTAAATGCATAAACTTACCCACATTTCGTTAAATTTATGGGAAATGTGTAAATGGAACTACACGATTTTGCTTCTTTTAATGCGCTACAATCTAATTTTGAACTTTTGAACTAAATACGCTTATTTAAAGCTTTAAAAATTAAAACAGAAATATGTGTATGAGGAAGAAAGCAACAAGCCCTTTTCACCCTAATCAGACAAAAATTAATGAACTCAAGGTTAAAGCTGGCAAATACTCCTTATTAATCTTACAGAAATGCTGTAGATTATCTAATGTTCATATCTTTCTTTAAGCATGCGCTTAATTATTCATGTTTTGCACTTTTTTATTTTATTAATTTTTTACGAAAGAAAATATGTTGAAGTTTCTTCTATAAGTATTTATTTAAAAATGCTGACATTGTTTTTTCCTACCGTATGTTATAGACTTAAGGCGTCATTTACAGTAACTAAATGGGATTCACAAACTCCAGCTTTAGGCTCTTTATTTAGCTACATTTAAATTATATGACCATAACATAACTATAGAAAATATGCAGATCAGGGGTTTCAATGTCAACTTTGCAAATCATTTCTTTTTATGTCTCACATTAGATCAGGGGTGTCAAACTGTGGTCCACATGATACCGCTATTTTTTTTAAAAAGAAATAGCCGACTTCTTGAATCGCAGAGATTCTATGATTAGGTAAGACAATGATTTCTGTAAAATTTTCGTGGTATCCGGGGGAGGGGGGGGGGGGGGGCACAGCTTTAGCCCTGCTTTAGGTAATAGTTCATATCCTTGGAATCCGTAATTTGATTTTTTTAGGTTATATATATTTTTAAGCATATAACACTACCAGAAGATTAAGGAAATCTAACTTTTAACACATTCACTACGGGAAACGCGAATTTCTCGTTTTCATTCAAAAAACATCATTGACCAAGGGCGTGGCTTCTACCTTATAGAAAATGCATTTATATCATGTTGTCCGTATTTTTTTAGATTGTAAGACATTTTATATTAAATTCGTACATTGAAAGATATTTACCGATGCATAAACTTGGGAAACCTATCTAGAACACCAGTTTACAAAAGACTTTCAGAACTGGGGGGGAGTTTCTACTGTTTTCAAATTCAGATTTGAAAAAAATTACCCATCGGCAATGTGTTAAGTGCTGATATATTAAGCACGGCCTCGTGCAATACTTTTCTGGAACTGCTTATTCTTGTGAATATTTTCCGAATAAATAGTACATTTCATTCATTTCAGTGCATTTCAGTGCCCTCCCCCATTGTCCCATTAATTTTATATTCTCAATTTTCAAAAATTTTGATATTTCAGAATTCGAATAGGATGTCTACGGATTTGTTTTACACTGCAATTCCATTAGCATAGGCATCTCGTTAGAAATTTTATCCTATACTAATAACAATACTTATTTATCTTTTAACTTCAACCAGGAAGCATCTGTATCTTTTTCGGAAATTGGATAAAATTTCGTGTCTTAAAAATACTTATCCAAATGTAAACACCTGTTACGAAACTTATAATGTGATTGTGTCCAAATCAAACGCGATTCCGCATAGTTTTGTATGTTTGGCATTTTATTAAATAATATATATATTATTAAGCAGATAATTATTGAATACTGTGCCTTTATTTTAAAATTAACATATTTTGAAGAAATTGAATCATTGTCTGTAATACGAGCAAACAATATGCTATTGTCGCATTTTGGTAATTTTTGTTGAATTTACAGTAGTTTAAACCTAAATGAGACGCCCAAAGTACTTAAATGTAACAATGCATTTTATGTATGTCAGTTGATCTGAAAACATTAATTGCTATCAGCTTTTGAAATACTTCATAAAAAATTGAAATACATAAAATAGAAATTTGAAACGCTTAATATTGACCACTTGATATATTAATAACTTAATTTAACCATAACTTAAATTATAAAAAAAATAACTTTGAGTTTTGAGAATTATACTGTTGAACAATATTATAAGTAAATATTGAATGCTTCAACATTCATACATTTAATTGAACGCGTTTAACTTTTACCATATATAGAACAAGGAGTAACTAATGAATGACCATTAAAACATAAATTTTACCAAAGCAATATTTTAAGCAGTTATTTTGATTTTCAGTTTGCCTTTAATTCATTTTTATTTTTTGTTTTCCGTATAGGTCTCAATATTTTCTTTTTGGTTTCTGGAACGTATGGATCTAGATCATTGGTTCCCAATTTTTTTTAACCACGCACTACCTAAATATCTCGAAAATTATGATTCTCCCCCCTGTCTATATGACATAATTCTTCTTCTTATAAAAGTGACTGTCACTTTTGATACATTTTATAACTGATTATAGAACTCCATTATGAATAAGTAAAAAATTGTTGGCTAATTGCATCTCTTTGAATGACACAATATGAAAGAAGCATTTTTGGAATATCATCTTTATCAATTTTAATTAGCCAATTTTCTTTCTCACTATAATGCCCTTCTCTGTCAGCAGGCTTTCTTTTATCTATTATTTCTAAACTGTTTTTAAATTTATGTCATAATGTATACTTATATACTGTGTATGACGCCTGCGCCAGAGCCACAAGAATTTAACACACTTCCTTCTATGTAATATCCGTTTAAGATATTATTAACTTCATAAGGTTTGCAGCATCTCGTTTAGATATTACGAATATTTTCAGGTTAAAGGTTTTGAATACAGTCAGTTTCAGATACATTCTTAAGTAGTTTCATGCGTAAAAAAAATTCTTCGTGTGACATATTGTAGAACGAATAAAAATACAGATCTCATTTAATAAATGCTAGATGCAAAAATTGTACAAACATTTTAAGACTAAGCAGGCCGCAAACAGTCTTGCCAAATCTGACGTTTTTTTTTTTTTTTTTTTTTTTTTTTTTTTTTTTTTTTTTTTTTTTTTAAATCAGAAATTTCTAGTCCACACCAGAAAAATATTAATACTAATTTTTCTTTATTTTATTCAAGAAATATCTATCATTATAACCAAAAATAACTATTCAAACTTTCTGGGGAGAATTTAGAATTTCTTAATGATAGTTTTATAAATGAAGCATAAATGCGTCAGCGGACTGTATAGTGTTAAAATACAACAAAACTCAGAAAAATTATGAAAGTTAGTGTTTCATATCATTATATCACTTTTACAATATAATTATTCTGGTTATTATTGTATTTTGATCTTTTGTATGAGAATGTTTTGAAAATTTATTTTAAAAAAAGCTTATTTTTACTTTATTCTATCTTTACAAGAAGAAAGTATTGGATTTGTGAAAATTTTCGACTTCCGGTTTTCGACGGATTTATACGTTTTAGAATTTCCTGAACACGATTTGATGGTTTTCAGAAAATGTCTGTATGTCACTCTGTCAATCGCTCTGTCACTCTGTGAGTCTGTATGTGACAAACATTTTGTGGGCGCTCTATCTCAAGAACTAAGGCACATAATTTCACAAAATTTTAGATTCAATTAGACCTTGATATAAACTGGTCCTGATTAGATTTTGGTGAAAATAGCCCAACAAGTGGCGCTGCTATGCGGCATTTTTGCAATAGCTGTATCTGAAGAACTACCGTACGGATTTTCAGAAAACTTTACATTCAGTTAGTCCATGATATAGTTTGGTGCTGATTACTTTTTTGGTGAAAATCGCCCAACAGATGGCGCTGCTGTGCAGCATTATTCATGATTATCGCAATAGCTCTAACTCAAGAAAAAATGCATCAAACTTCAGATTCAGTTAGTCCATGATATAAATTAGTGCTGTTTAATTTTTTGTGTAAATCGCCCAACAGGTGGCGCTGCTGTGTTGCATTTTTCACGATTTCTGCAATAGCTGTATCTCAAGAACTGATGCATGAATTTTCGTCAAGCCTCAGATTTAGTTACTTCCTGGTACAAATTGGTCCTAATTATTTTTTGTTGTAAATAGTCCAACAGGTGGCGCTGCTATGCAGAATTTTTTACGATTTCCGCAATAGCTCTATCTAAAAATCTAATGCATGGATTTTTATCAAACTGCAGATTTTGTTAGAAGTTGTCAAAATTGTTGATAATTAGATTTTAGTGTAAATCATCTAACCGGTGGTGCTTATATGCTGTATTTTTCTGGAAGTATTAACATGTATCAGCTAGAAGAAAGTTTTGGGATTGCCACATCCGACTAGTTTCGTTTTATCTTAAAAATCTGCATGTATTATTTTTATTTTTAGCATGTAATATTACTTTAAAAAAAATTGAGAAGCAATGGATTAGAAACAAATCTGGAATGTTCCTATAAAAATCCAAATTGCCGTCCTGTGGAGCATACGCCCTACGTTAAGAACCGGTGATCTTGATAATTTTGAAGTTTAGGCTTCTTCATATCTTCTGTTTCTGCTGCTTTTTAGCGATCGACACCGAGTTTTGACTGAATTCTGTTTTTGTAACGCTATTTTTGTTTTTTTAAGCTTTAATTGTTCTTTCTATTTTAATTTGTTCGTGAAACCGTTTTAACAAATAGCTTTCGAAAGCATGAGATGGATTAGCTTCATGAAGAGTTATTTGTTTCGCATTCCAGACTGTTATTCAATAGAATCTGACCTGTTTTACTGTTAGTTACTTGTTAGTTTATGTTAAAAAAAGACGCCATAGCCGAAATCAGATAGTAGTTTATGATAAAGATGTCACAGTGAATCTACCCCCCCCTCCCCCCCCAAAACAAACAAGAATCGTTTCAACCAATCAAATGTTATACCCTGTATGTCGCTTCTCTCATATCTAGGCTACAGCTGAGTTGCAAAGGCTGAAAAAAAAAAAACCCGGATTTATTCCCGGGAATAAACCGGGTTTATTTGTGGGAGAAATTTTGAAAATTCCCGATAAATAATCTGAACAAATAATCTGAATTAAAAAAGTCTCCAATCTGGCAACACTGGGTATAGAGTATGCCTGAATAGAAGATTTGCCAGCTAACAGAAACTAAACAATTTTAATTTTTAAAAACATTCAAATCATCACCAATTCACAGCCTCCATACTAATGAACTTTAATAAATTATAAAAAAATTAGAGTGAGAAATCCTAGGTTATATGTGAATTCATAATGAAAAATCTATCTTAAACATTTCAGATCAGTATTTGGAATTTTATAAATATAAAAATCTCAAACTGAAAATGACTGGTTTTGTTTACCTTCAAAACACCTTCAAAATTTCCCATATTCCCCAAAACCCCGGGTTTATTTCCGTCTCCCAAAATCTGCGCGTTTTTTGCAACTCTAGATACAGCGTCTAGAAGATATAGTGTGGAAACCAACTATTCCTGTAATTCTTTAAGGGGGCAGATCACATTGACGGTTCAAAAAAAAATGATATTTCAAAAATTTCAGAATGGATACCTTCAAAAATTACAAATCCACTGCAAAAAGAATTTTACAAACATACCAATTAGAACAGAAGTTATGGCTAAAAATATCTTGCATAAAAGCATTTGCTGTAGTGTTATAAGCCACTTTGAAGCCGTTTTTTATAAAAATTGATTTTTTGGTATTGCGTACACTCTCATTTAAAAACTAATTATCATAGAACCTTGAAATTACGTATATTCTTAGTTTACATGTCTTAGTTTATGCTGAACCTCAATTTAGTCTGATTTTTGTCACAGAAAATTGTGGATTGAAAAAATAAGTATACATTTCTTGGTGAAATTTAGTGAATATGATTAGAAAAGCCATTAATTATGCTAAAGAATTTGACTATACTTTCAAATTTAGATTCAGTATAAATGTAGTATTATAAGTAACACAATATGAAACATTAAACATTATCTTCAGTAGAATTTGTAAAATCGTGCGCGGAAAATGCATATTTCAATATTCATATTTTTCAAAAGCCACTTTTGTCGTTATGATTTAATTAATTAATATTACTAAATCTATGTGTATTTGAATATTTTATCAAATCATAAGAATTTGTGAGAGTAAAGAAAAAAAGTTGTTGTGTTTCATTCATTGATTAAGAAACTACAGTTTTTCGTACTGCTTTAAATACGGTCATTTTCTGGCTGCTCAACGTGATCTGCCCCTTAAACAGTGCTAAAATATTGTATCCCATAAATATCCCATGTTGAACGATGCTGAAAGAGAAATATCGATCGCAGCGACATCTGCTAGTTCTTAACTGGCCGAAACGCTTTCTCAATTGAATCTCTATGCAATGTTTACGTTTGAACTACCAGATACAGCTACGATCGCCATTTATCGTTCTTCATCGTTCCACATTTATGGGACACAATTTTTTAGTACCTTTTGGTTGGTTGATTTCCACACCATATCTTCTAGACACTATATCTAGGCTCCCTACTTAGCTATACTCGCCTGGATGAGTTCACTTGAAAAAGTTAGATAAGTAAAAAAACATTAGCTTTGTGAAAATTACAGGCTCTTCAAGTTATACAGGGTGATTAAAAATGAATGGGGCAAAAAGGCAAGCAATTTTAAATTGCTGTAATGGATTTAATTATGAAATAAAAATATATAGCGTGAAAGTACAACTATATATGTTTTATCTGGCAACAACGGAAAGTCTGTTATTATTGAAATCGTCACCAGAGGCGCCGTTATTCAGAATGACGACATCCTCACAAGAAAAAGCTTCCTTTGTATTAGAATGCAAAAACTTCACCGGATGTCGTTATTCAGAGACATCTCCGGACCAAATTTTTAAAGAATCACCGCCTCATCGTCACAACATCATAAGGTGGATGAAGTAGTTTGAAGACTCTCTGCTTAGTCAAGGGAAAAGGCAGGGATGACCACCTGTCAGACAGGAAGTGGTGAAAAACGTTCCTGAAATGTTTGTACGAAGTCCCACAAAATTAAGGATTTTTACCCTTCCCGTCCTACCTATTCAAAATAAATAAAGCTCCGTCGCCACTGTGTACCTGTGGTAAAATTGGTAACTCCCTTCACTATGTGCTCAGCTGTCCATTAACATCAACCCTCCATATCCGTAAATCAGCCACAATTGAACATCACCATTGGTTCAAATTTGTGCTGAAATCACCAATGCTATATACTAAAATAATAGAATGTGTGCGGTTACTAGAAAACAATCAACAAATTTTTCAAAACCCACATATGCCAATAGATGAACAAGATTAGCACTATTGAATAGGAACATGAACTTTAGACCAAACAGTGCCTAACTAAATCGAGAATATAAAACTTAGAAAACTCTTGTACCTAGAACAGCCATACACTCAGGTTATCCATAACCTAAAAGTTATCTCACAACAAAACACTTGAACTCATGATAATAACTATTAAACTAATGCACCTGAGAAAATGTAGAGCTTAAGTACATCTTATTCATCTGCTGCTATTCGTAATTAATCAATCATATTCGTGTTCAAAATAATACACATTTTGGTCTGTAAAGCGCTCAGCTCATCTGTTCTATTATTACTTTTTACTATTATTATTATTTGTACTATTACCTTTAATTCTTATTGTTAAAACTATTGTTAAATAATATTGTAATTTTTTTTTTGAATAAACTTGCAACGCGGGATCTGGAAGCCTATGCCAATGGTGGGTTATCCCGCGTTGTAGAAAATGTAAAATGTAAATGGGGGTACGTGAAGGACAAAGTGTTCGTGGCCCCGCTTCCCCAGGACTTACAACAATTAAAGCAGCGGATAAGTGACGTGTTGGAGTAAATAACATTGGTATGCTAGCAAAAGTGTGGCAGGAATTGGATTACCACATAGACATTTACCGTGTCATGGGAGGGGCCCACATCGAACATCTTTAGAAACTTGTATAGTTATAGTTTCACGTTAAATTTGTCTTTCAAAAACAAACCTATTACATCAATCACAGGTACATTTAATTTTGTCCCATTCATTTTGAATCACCCTACACTGTTAAAAATATCGTGAAAAATTACCTCTGTTTTTAAAGGCTATCTACTTTCTGACCTATGAGAACGCTACATAAAAACCTATGGAGCGTTCTCATTGGTCAGAAAATAGATAGCCTTTAAAAACAGAGGTAATTTTTCACGATATTTTTAACAGTGTATAGATAATGGCAAGCTTTCCAAGTTTTGTCCAAAATTCTCTAATCAAATTTTACTGCCCGTGTACCGTTACTCACTTATAAAGGCACACTATCACAATTGTATAAAAATAACGCAATTTTCGAAGTTTGTTTATAATTTCCAGTTCACCTGCATTGTAAATAAGTTTCCGTACTTATAATGAGAAATTTAATAACATTAATATTATAAATATTTGTAAAATGCAGAATATATTTAGATTTCTTTTTCGCAGAAAATTGGAAAATCTTGTACAATGCAAGTGCAACAAGTCGGGATGCTACGCATCTAGTCGATAGTTTAAATAATGTTTTTTTCCTGTTGCCATATATTAAACTGAAACATATCATTTTTTTTCTTTTTTTATACGTTCACAGTTCGCGCTTTCTATTAAGCAAAAATCAAAGCTGCGAATTTTCCATAATTAGGACCTTCGACAAACTAACATATTACAACAGAAATTTTTTAAACAAAGTGAATTGCAGTCATGAAATTAGGCGTGATTTTAAAGATAAATATTGAATGCTTATAAAACAGTCGTATTTTTTAAAACTATGTTTACATTTACACTTTTTTTTAAAATTCACATGTGAGATATGTAGAAAGTTCTTCATGGAAAGCTGTCTTTTCAAAACCAACAGTTGTTAATATTTGTAATTTCTATATTAATCCAGAGGCTAACGAAAAAGACAGGCTACCACGGTGGTTCCGATTCTTCTTTTTTTACAGACCGCTGGAGTCACGTGATGCTCGAATGCACCAATGACAATGTGCGAAAAGAGCATCACGTGACTCCAGCGGTCTTTAAAAAAAGAAGAATCGGACCCACCGCGGTAGCCTGTCTTTCTCGTTAGCCTCGATTAATCCTAAATTACTAAATCATGTAAAATTCTGACTAAGTAAACAAATAAATAATAATGAAATAAAAAGCTGAAATTGAGTATGAAATTGAATCGCTAGAACTTTGCAAATTTTTTTCACTTGAGAATAGAAGTTTACACACAGGTTTTGAAAGAAGAAATAAAAATGGAGTTACAAATAAAGAGGAGGAGACATATGATGCACCATCTACCAGTTGCGGGTGAAGTAACTGAATAGGTTGTCACAAGATGGCGGTTGTTTGTTTAAATCGGATCAACAGTTTCTGATTACCGGGCAAATTTCCCACCAGTAAATTTGAATAGAAATTTTCGTTTTATTAAAGCGCCTTATTCATGGAAGTTTTTTCTTACAAATATGGTAAAAATTATCTATTTCTTTTCACTGGTGTCAGTTTACCCATGAATTATAATCTTTTTCACTGACACTGTCAGAAGGTTGTCTAGGTTGTCGCAATATGGCGGAAACGCAGGTCCCGACTACCACAAAAGTAAACTTCCACCAGTAAAAATGAATGTATGTTTGTGCCATTATTTATCACAGAAATTTTGAATTAATAAGATTTTAAATAAGGAGAAAATTTCTATTTAAATTTACTGGTGGAAGTTTTCCCGGCGGTAATCAATAATCAAGCCCTGCGAAAGTGGTTACAGTTATTCTTCACCACTTTAAGGATATGTCAATTCCCTTTTATTAATAGTTCCATGGAAATAAATGACATTTTTATAATGTAGCTCATAAAATTTGAACACGGTAATTTACAAATTTTTGTCAATAGATTGCATTGAGCTGTCCCAGCTAACAGCCCTTTGAATATCTGGCCATAGTTGCCAACTTTTACGCTTTCTTCTTACCACTAAAATTTTATAGTATTTGTTTTATTTAATCGTCAAAATCTCAAGATTAAACAAGGCGAAAATCTCAATTAAATTTTAGTGGTAACAAAAAAGCGTAAAATTTGGCAGTTATACTAGGCCTACGCACTTACACAAAAATGGGGTATTCTAGTATTCAGCATGTAAAAATTCTTAGTATATTAACATGCAAAACCAGAGCGTAAGTCATTTTTACTTTTCAGCTGTTGATCGCTTAAAAAAAAAATATATATTCATTTTGAAGTTTTGAAATTAGTTTGGGCTAACCTAAGGTTGAAGCAGTTTTGCTCCATCTATTAATTAAAAGTTAAACTGTTTTTTAAATTACTTTACACAAAACTTACGAGCTACTTTGTAAAACTGTCACTTAGTTCATATTTATAATTTTTATAATAAAGGAAATATTGAATTTTAATGCTCCGGTGTTTGTTTCAGAACATCTTGCACATATTAATGGATTAGGAGGTTGGCTTCTAGTCAAGAATAGTGCTTTTTGAATACTGAATCGGACTTGGAAATTTATATACCGATTCGATAGCCACTTTTATTGACTGTGTAATTTTAAAATCAAACTCGTGTCGACCATTGTTATTTTTATTACATCTTTCAAACCTCCATATATGTGAAATATGCAATACATCATCACTGAAACATGTTATTGCTTGAATGTTTACTTTCTGAATATGTATTTTTCAAAATAAAATCGCTTCAAAAATTGTCCATATATTAAAGTTTGCCATTTTTGTGTTGTCCGTGAAAATCGCAGGATACACACAAACAGGGTTGAGCTGGACTTCCTAATCTGTGCGAAGGATGACAGTAGCGTCTTCAAACCGAAGGAAAAAAATAAAATAAAGATTAAGTAATTCATTCGCTTCAGGATACATTCTCTTCTCTCAATCATGTAAAAATAAAAATATAGGCACTTGACAATCATTGGAATATACTTTCTGTGGCAGAATTTTCTGGTAATATCATTCACATTCATACAGCAATGAAAAAACAAATGCCAGTCTTCTTCAAATACGGATCTTCTAAAACAATATTTTTTTGGTAGAGAGCAGAGCTAACAGTCGCGTGGGTAATAAAAACAATTAATCGAGCCAGTGATGTTTAAATGTTAAGACAGTATCAGTTTCTAAATTTATAATCTTGGAATTGATTTATTAAATTATATAATTGTTATAATCCCTAAAAAATTAGAAATTCTGCAATTAAAAGAGATTTGAAAATTATTATTTTTATTGCTAGCACTGTTATGGATTATAATCCATAACGCCGTGAATTCTGCGGCGGTGACTAATGAAAGATAATCATCTTTCATTAATCTTCTTTTTGTAATGTTTCATTAGAATCTGGGCATCTAGCATTAAAAAATTTTGGATTTGTTTGGCAATCCTTTCACGATTTTGTTCTACCTATTACGTGGGTTCGTACGCTTCAAGGACCTTTTATATGAATTTTCATAAAGTAATATTCGTCTTATTTGATGGAAAAACTTCGATCTTCAGGTATAGCGACCAGTAGTTTACGAAATTTCTGGTGCTAAAACACCTAAAATACCCTGAATCTCCTGATGCGTACGAACCCTGAGTGGCTAAGAAAATGTGTTATAAAGCAAAACGACACAACATTGTTATTGCTAGAAAAAAATTATTGACATCTTCAGAGAAATTCAATCAATGAGTGAAATTATTAGAAAAGATTTTAAAACTGCACAAACTAACATATAGAGACAAGTCTGTAATTTGCCTGTAATGGTCTGTTTCTGTGTAAGGCGAAGACTACTTACTGGCTGGATCGTAGTAACTCGCGGGCGCTAGGTTGTATCATAGATAGATAAGGACAGTTGCAGCAAAATCTGTAATGGCAGCAATACTGTAAGCGTCACTAACAGGGGTGGGTGTGGGGGAGGGGAATTAACAAGCGTCCGAAATTTGCCTATATATCTGAACTCTATTTACGCTCTATGTTTTTAATATCTTTTCTTTCATATTGTTCGGGGTAGGCACACGTTAAGTGCATTTATAAACGACTTCATTTTTAACACTTTCCAACAAAGTTGAAAAATGTTTATGACTTCGCTTTGTCTGTCCGTCTGTCCGCGCTCTAACTCTCGTAAATATATTCGGATTGCCCAGAAATTTTTGGATGTTATTTACGTTTACAATAGCACGTTCTCTATTTCAAATGAAGTTTGTAGCATGTTTAATTCATTTACAGGGACAGTCAAAAGTTTTCCGTTACATTACGGCCTATGGGAAAAAGTCTTTTAAAATGATTTTTAATGGTGTTACACACTTTCAAACATAATAAAATTGATATGCATTAATGAAGTGCTCTAAAATATGCATCCTGCAGAATATGCGGTGTAAAGAACAGTTATTACCGTATATACTTGTGTATAAGTCGAAGAATTTTAGACATAATTTGGGAGTTGAAAATGGGGAGGGGGGGTCGACTTATACACGAGTTAGTAAAAAAAAAAAAAAATAGAGGATAATGGGCGAATGGGCAAGTTTTTTAAGTATTCCTACATGGGTCTACGATGGAGAGAGAGATAAAAGCGGACAATGGTCATTTCCCTGTGATTGACAAAAAACTTAACAATAATATCCCTGAAATTGTTCTGCAGTCTGCACCCATTTTCTCTTGGAATCTCTTCAATACAATACTTCAATTCTCTTCAATACAGGGGCATTCCTTTCAACATTTTAATCCCCTTTTTAAAAAGAGTTCAACTTGAGAATGCTTCCAGATATATCTCCCAAAAGTCCTACAATACAAAGAAGTACTATATTTTAGCAGTCTAAGAAGTTGTTTACCCCTGTAAATACGGCTTGAATAGATTTTTGAAAGAAAATTTTCTTTTTAAGTATTATTAAATTGATGTAGATAGGTTTCAAAATAGTTTAAGCTTCTTCGGTTTTACATAATTATACAGTTTTAAAACGATAAATTTAAATAAAGTCTGATTAGAAAAGTAGAAAAAAAAAGTTTACTATTTTAATGAAAATTTATTCACTTTTTTAAAAATCTTAGATTACAAATCATGTTTCAACATACTACCAGAAATGTGATTCGACTTATACACAAAGATTCATTTATTTTTCAAAATGTTGCTTAAGAATTGGGGGGTCGACTTATACACGAGTATATAAGGTATTCATTTACAAGGCCATACAAAAGAATTCCGTTACATAATGATACAGGGGTGGAGGTGGAGGGAATTGTTTGCGGCGTATTTTAATTATGTTAAATTATTTCATGTATAATGAAACTGTTATACGTCGCTGAGGTTTACTATAACTTATTTCATGTATAATACGAAGTGCATAGCATTTACAGGAACACACAAAAGATTTCAGGTACTATATTGTATCCGAAGTACTGC
The DNA here is from genome assembly GCA_963932465.1 of Maratus speciosus. Taxonomy (NCBI): domain Eukaryota; kingdom Metazoa; phylum Arthropoda; class Arachnida; order Araneae; family Salticidae; genus Maratus; species Maratus speciosus. The sequence continues at coordinate 422,420,413 of OZ010796.1, read as the reverse complement.
ACATTAGCGATGATTGCTGGAAATCCATTTTTAACACTTTCCAACAAAGTTGAAAAGTGTTTATGATTCGGTTTGTCTGTCCGTCTGTCCGCGCTCTAACTCTCGTAAATATACTCGGATTGCCTTGAAACTTTTGGATGTTATTGACGTTTACCATAGCACGTTCCCTATTTCAAATGATGTTTGTAGCATGTTTAGTTCATTTACAGGGACAGTCAAAAGTTTTCCGTTACATGGGAAAATATCGTTTAAAATGATTTTTAATAATGTTACACGCTTGCAAACATAATAAAATTGATATGCATTAATGAGGTGCACTAAAATATGCATTCTGCAGAATATGTGGTGTACAGTATATTTATTATTTATTTACAGGGCCCTACAAAAGAATTCCGTTACATAATGATACAGGGGTGGAGGTGGAGGGAATTGTTTGCGGCGTATTTTAATTATATGCTAAATTATTTCATGTATAATGAAATTGTTATACGTCGCTGAGGTTTAGACCAATGTCAGACAGGCGTCTTTTTTGCTTAAGTATTATCCATTCACAATGCTGCGTCTTTTTTGATGCTTTTGGGCTGACATTGGCCTTACTATAACTTATTTCCTGTATAATACGAAGTGCATAGCATTTACAGGGACGCACAAAAAATTTCAGATACTATATTGTTTCCGAAGTTCTGCACATTAGCGATGATTGCTGGAAATGCATTTTTAATTATGATATGCGCTTTTATGTTTCACTATATCTATACATACTAAGTGGTGTGTATAAATGCTATCATTCATATACAGGGCTACACAAAAGAATTCGTAATGGTTACTGGGTATGAGTGCAAATTGCTTAGAGGTGGACTGCGCTGAACTGCATTTAGTTTACTAAGAAATGTTTGTAGACTATAGATAAAATGATATACAGAGTCACGCAAAGAATTGGATACATGACCGTCTATAAATGATAATTGCTGGAAATGTAATTTCAGTAGTTTTAAGAGTGTTTTAGTTTGAATTAAATTTTAGCTAAATAGTGGCGGGTAATAATGGTACTAGGTTAACTACAGGGCTGAGCAAAAGTATTCAAGTATAAGAGAAATTTCAGCCATTTATGCGATTTCTTGGAAAACTAAATTTCCTCATTATATAGTATATACAGTCGGACCTCGTTATCCCGACACCCGGTTTTCACGTCACTCCGCTTATCACCTCAGTTTTTCAAAGTCCCGATCTTCTGTATATGATTTTAATGTAAATAAACTCCGGATTTTACGTCATTGTATAATTTTCAACTCCGGATATCCCGACGATTTAGAAAATTGCTCATTTTTCATAATCCATCTTATAAGCACATAAATTAACCGGTAAGAAATGTCTTAGCCAAACTTTTCACAAAAGTGTCTAAAACACCCATTGAGATAAATGAGAAATTTTACTTCAATCCTTTATCTGAATAACTAAACCCAAACACTATGAACGACCCACTTAAGCTCTGGCGCTTTCTTGTGGTTACACGGCGTTTTTCATCCGACTGAAACCGAAGCATTGCATTGCATTGCATTGAAACGATCAGAAATTATCTAACATCCATTTTTGAAAAACGAATATTGATTAAAATTCATTGTATAATATTGAAAAAAGAATTGTAGGAAGCGCATCTAGGGATAAGCAAACCTTAGTTCATCCATATTTCATGTAACAAAAAAAAAAAAAAAAAAAAAAAAAAAAGTCATCATAAATCTGATTTTTATTCTTTTCAATTTTATTTTTGTGTTTATTTTGTTTAATAATAACGTTTTATTGCTTAAAACTGCAAGAAACAGTTACGAATTTCAAATTGTCTTAAATTAATTAAAAATACAGCTTTTTATAAACATTTTTCTCTAACTCCGGTTACCACGACACCCCGCTTATGACGACACTTTGTTCTGGTCCTTAAAGTGTCGGGATAACGAGGTTCGACTGTATATTAACCTACAGATCAAATACAGGGCTGTTCAAAAGAATTGGAATACATATTTGGCTATGGACGGTAACTGCTGAAACCTGTTTTTCAAATGTTTTATACGTTTTCTAAAATGTTTATTTAGTTATCTCATACATACATTATTTCCCTAAGTAACAAAATTTTGTTAAAGCCTCCAGGAAGTGTTGGAAAGTGTTCCATAATCTATACTTAAGGCATGATTTTTCTTTCTTGTTATTCTTTCTTTTACTATTTTTAACCCATTAACCGCCAAAACTATAAGCTTGAGGTTTTCAAAATTTTAGCTGAACTTTGCCACCACATATTCTGAAAGATAATTTTCGCTTTATTTGATCATAAAAAGTTGCTTTTTTAAGAAAGGTCAATTTTTTAATTGAAAATAAGTGGTAATTAAGAAAATAATTTAAACATGAGCATTTATTTTGTCTGTTGCGTCGTTGCGTGAGCGCAACACCAGACCACAACACCAGAACGCAACACCAGAGGGAAATGAGTTAAAACAGTTCTTTTCAGAAATTCTTTAGTATGTTTAAACCAGGGGTATGAAATTGTGGCCCGCCGGATACCACTATTTTTTTTACAGAAATAGTCTACTTCTTGAATCGCAGAGATTCGATGATTAGATAAGGCAATGATTACTATAAAATTTTAGTCGTATCCGGCGGGCTACAGTTTGACACCCCTGGTCTAAACACGTTAAAATATGCCAGGAAGAATCGTATATGTTACATTAAAAATAACCTTCATATGTTTCTTTGTGATAAACTTAAACATCGAAAGATAATTGTAACAATTGTGTTAATACCTTAAGCTTCATAAATTAATAAATCATCAGGTAAAAAGTTTACCCTTCCAAGTGGGAATGTTTATTTATGAATTTTCCTATATTTTATCTGTATTTTGTCAGTAACATAAAAAATAAGAAATTTCTGGGACTTGTAGATTATAATACTTCGTATATTTATATAGTATACCATTACTTTATATGGTTTTATATCCGATTGTATGGTATTTATTTTATTTACAACATTAACCCTCCAGCCCTCGCGTCGTGTCTTTTTTGTCCGGTCCACTTAAAATGTAAATTTTGTGGTCAAAAAGATAGTTAAAAAAAAAAAAAAAACCACTCCCATTCTGTAAAAAGGTTTAATACCTGTTAATTTGAATATAAAATTTGCCAAATAAACCCACTTTTTGTATTTTTATTTTGAGAATGAAAATAACAAGCCATCAACCGGATCTCTATGACCTGACGCGAGTGCTGAAGGGTTAAGGACGATTTTATTAGCCTTTTTTTGTTGTACTTATATCTTTCACCCTTCACTTACAAGAAAAAGTCTATAAGCTTATAGACTAGGTTGGGTTGGGTTGATTGTTGACGGCCAATTATCTACACGAGGGATATGGGCCCTGGGGGGAGTGCCTTCCGTGGAGGTCTTTCTAAGGGAACCTAATCCGTATTAACGCATGGAAATCCACGATTCGAAGAAAACCACGAAAACTCCGAACGATTAGGCCGACGGGCGCGATTGGGTTCGAACCCAGCACCTCCCGTCTACCAGCTTCGAGAGCAGAACCTCTCGGCCACTGGTGGGGCCAACTTATAGACTGGGAGCCGGCAGCGCAGACACATGGTTCGTACGGATACCGTTATTTCTCCAGGAAAACTACCAGTATCATTTTACAGAAAAAGAAACGTAGGTTAAACCCGCAAAATTTCGCCTACTTTTAAGAAGAGATTTTCTATAAGATAATACTGGCGCCGAAAACTTTTTCTGGTCCGCAAAATTCAAGGAGGCGCACGACCCATGAGACAACCACCTCATCAAGTTGGAGGCTGAAATTCCAGAATTAGCTAAAACTCGATTTCCATATTAAAACGCAATCGGTCTGCCAAGTCATATATTGGTAGAAAACATCTAAAAACCCGATTGTGCTTTCCTGCCATGTTTTCACACCTTTGGGTGCAGGAAAACGCAATGGTAAACTTACGAGTCGGCCGCTAAAATCGGGTTTTTAGGTGTTTTCCACCAAGACATGACTTGGCAGACCGATTGCGTTTTAATATGGGAATTGAGTTTTAGCTAATTCTGGAATTTCAGCCTCCAACTCGATGAGGTGGTTGTTTGTGCTGCCGGCTCCCGGTCTATTATGTTGAAAACATAAACAAGACGTCTGTTGCCATAAAAAAGAAGGATCATAATAAAGCAGAAGCTCAAAATCGCATGTGATTCCCCCTTGTCACTACACGCTCTGCAATCGTCATTGAAAAGATTCTGTGTTTAAATAAGGCGAAGGCTACTGTTTGGATCGTAGTAACCTGCAGGCACCAAGTCAGACCATAGTACAAGATAGGGCAGCCCTATTACAGCTCATGTAACTGTCCTATCTTGTATGTTAATCTATGGCTTGAATACCCCTGCTCCAGTGTGTTTAAGCTTCACCGGAAGACTGGATCATTCAATAACACAACAGTGAAAATATCATATTTCAAATCAGGACTATATGAAATCTTTTATGTAGTCGCACCCTACATTCACTATAAAGCTTTCAGTGTCCAAATTGATGATATGGTCCTGAAAGATCTGCTTATAATGAAGAAATCCTATCAACAACTCTCTGTGGACATGCACTCTTCTGCGTGAACCAGCAAGCTTTGCATCTAATGATGTCGTGCAATCCCCTCGAATTGTAGCTGCTTTTCCGTAACTTGTACCAGTGGCAGTTCCATTTATGAATATGAGTTAGATTCTGATTATTGCGCTGATTGCACACATACCGTCACACGTTCCAAAAGCAGAGATGGCAACTGTTGAAAGTATGAGTTTCCATTACCAAAGTATTTCCAATTCTGTTGTAACCATAATCTTATATCCAATTTGCAGCGTATCATTTCTGTACATTAATTTGCACAGACGGTGGCCAGTTTGAAAATCTTTTCTATTAATTTCAATCATTGGTGTAGTTTTTGTGAAGATCTCCGAAAATTGGATCTAGTAATAATGGCGTTGTATCATTTTTAATACCTTTTTTTTGTCCCCCTTGTATTATTTAGTGTCGCGCATCTGCCAGGGAGGCTTTTGAACAGAAAATCTCTGAAGGATACCACTCTTGCAAGTTGCAAGGTAAACTCTGAAAGTGCGAAAACCTTACACAGTTCTCTCACTCATTCGAATTCTAACCCACGAACGACACAAATCTTCTCTGTATGGTATTCAGTGTCGCCAGCAAGTTACATATTTGGTGGTTAGTTCTTGAAAAAATATTTAAGAAAAAAGAACTTTAATAAGTGTAAAAAAAATGTAAGCGATTTTTAGTTATCGTATATTTTTTCTTGAAATCCGGATGATCTATCTCAGAATCCGTTGACGGTTTCACATTTATAATTTGTAAGAGTTTAAAGCCATGATAATAAAACAAAATAGAATAAAGTCTGGAAAAGTTTTTCTCTCAAATTTTATGAATGGGATGTTTTATCTTGTTTCTTTAAAGCCCCGTTTTATGATGTTATTGCAATTTTTCTAACTGAGGTTAAAAGTGCAGTTCATCTTTTCTCCTCCCTCTGCTCTATCTGTAAAGCGAAACTATGCCAAGTTGGCATTTCCACTGATTTTTCTCATGCTTTTCCATGTGGCCGCCGCAGTTTGTCCGCGGACTCTCTCCGCATTTGACACTCGGCTGGTTCTTTACATATTTATTTTGCCCCCAAGGCGGCTCGTAAAAAGGGAGCCAAAGAGATCTATCTATCAAAAGAGCCGCCGAGGGGAGCAACTCCGCCCCCTCGCCGTGAAAGACCCTCGCAAATATTCGAGGCCTTTCTATGAACAACATCACCCGGGAAGTGAGTGCAGATTTAATTATTTGTGTTTGCTGAAACGACAAAAGTGACATAAATGCGCATAAGTAACATAGAATTAGGATATTATGATAGGGGTGAAAGTCGGGGTTTATTTGGGGAAACTTTTGGTGGATGGATAACCACGTCTTTATCGATGCTTCTTGTCTAAACAGAACATTGTCTGAGAACTGCATTAAGCTATGGGACGATAAACATGCATTTAAAATATAGGCATGTATTATGAAAAAAGAGCTCGCTAAACGGAGTTCTGCAACAAACTGCAACTTCAGTGCCATTTAAAAATTTTGTAAGGAAAGCGAAATTAAAGATTTTATTTACCATCGGTCACTTCTACACTTTTGGTAGTATATGGGTGTCTTCATAGAAAGCTTTTGAAGAGAAAGTGATCAAAATGATTGTTCGTGTGCAAGGGAAATCATAACCCTCTGATTAATGACAACCTCATACGAAACTGTACTGTAAAACAACCATCAGAGAACTATGCATATTTTATTTTTACTCCTTTATGACACATAAGTCTTTTAGAAAATGTAATAGTAATTGCAAAATGAAACAATAGACGATAGGACTATTTTTAAAAAAATTTAATTTAAAAATTCGTTTTTGACAAATTTGTTTCTATTCTACTAAATACTGATTGCCGCCTATGTAAACATAGACCACCTTTTCAGAAAATTAAATTTTTGTCTTATTTAGTCAAAGACGACTTTGTCCTTGTGTTCGGCATAATGGAAAATTTTCTCAAAGAATTTCTGCATTTTTATTAAAACAAGAACGTGAACAAAAATAATTTCTTACTTTCTATTTTGCGTTATTGATCCATCGTTTAAATTATCAAAAAATCCTTTACTAAGTTATAATAATAATTTTTTATTGCTTGTAAATCTTATATAGGGTTTTGTAATTTTTAAAAATTTCTCCCTTATTTGTTCTTAACAATCCATTTAATATTTATTTATTTATTTATTATGCGTTAATATGGTAGTTTTGTCCGCATAACGAAATTTATTATTACTATTTAATTAATAAGTTTATGTGGCTCCTAAAAGTAATGTTTGGAGATATTTTTCCAAAATTAATAAAACTGGTGTTAACCTTTTCAGGAGCAGAAAAATTCTGTTCATAGAATGATGAAATGATTGACTGACACCTGAATTTACAAACGAATTTCTTAGAACATAAAAAGATGTTTTTCTAAGCTTTCATTATAAAAGCAAAATTTGTTAAAATGGTCTTGGTGCCGTTTGTCAGTTTGCAATTAACACTAGAACGCCCGAAAGGAGTCGATTCGACTCCGGCCATATGATTAAATGTCAATTTGAACCAGAAATTCTTTCACAAAATCAGTTACATTATAAAAACGCAGATTTACGCTAAATAAGTCAGTCAAATAATTTTAAATAAAAATTCTGGTGTAAAATATTTTTATGAAACTTGAGTAAAATTTCCGGGCGTTCTAGTGTTAAAATTAGGTGGTCACGCCGTGTGACCGCTGCCCTTGAAAGGGTTAAAGAGCATTTTAAACAGATAATACCACTATTAAACTGATACGTTATCACAAGATACTATTTTGCCCTCAGCATCGAAAGGATCAGACAATAAAATAGTTTAGATAAATTCACGTGGTTGTGTCTCAAACTTCTTCTGCAAATATGAATTCTAAACTATCTTTTAATATACCCCTAATTCTAGCTAGTAGAAATCTCAAAGTAAATAGTCTCAGTAAGTCGAAATCTGGGAATACCATAAACATATTTATCCAAAGTTTTATGCTTTAACTCTTTCCGGCGCGGAGTAATTCTGTTTATAAACTGATGAAATGATGGATTTACACCAGAATTTATAAGCGAATTTCTTAGAAAATACAAGATTGCCTATTTTCAAGTACGACGAAAGAAAATTTTAATCAAATATTATGGGTGTCAGTGAAATAAAAATTAGCTGTCCCTTTTTAAAGACATCGCCCGCGAAAGGGTTAACCTAGTGATGGGCAGAATGAATGATTTTATTATTTGAATGAATCATAAGGGCCTTCACAAAAGCCTAGCTGAAGCATATATATATATATTTCAATTGAGTTTCGACCAGAAATTTTGTATCGAAAAAAGAGTTTCATATTTTAGTTAGAATTAATATAAGAACCCCATAAAAATGCAAAAATTTTTTTTGTCTTCAAAATTTCTGATGATAATTGATTAAAAATATTACGAAGTTTGGGAACAATGCTTTTGTTTGTTTTTCTTTTACAAAATTTCTGGTAGTAATTGATTAAACTTATAGGGTAAATGCACCAGTAGTGGGCCACTTTGAGATAAAATACGTTATGAATTGCTTATTTTTGATTTCAAATGAAATATTACAATCCCCCTATATATAGCCATCCTTTATACGTCATAAGCCACCAGCAAAGAATTGTGGGTATTTTTATTGCGTTAGTAACCAGCCATATTTTATTTGGTTGCGGTCAAATAACCGTTTTTGCTATTTTTTTGTTAACTGATGACAAAATTTTTAAAAGACTAGTATTAATTTATTTTTTTATTATTTTCTAAAATTAGAAGACTCTACTATTAAAAAGTTTAATAAACTAATGTTTTTCAGTATCAAAATTCAATAAGTGTGTTTGTATTAATTAATTTTAATGTGGCCGACTATTGGGTATTATATTTACTTACATGTTCAGTAATCGGCCACCACGGTTGACTACTGGCTAAAAGGCTATTTCACTTTTTTGAGTCTACTTTTAATAATTTGATTTTTTTCTTAATTTGATTATCGCAATTTGAGATATATATAACCTTTTACTTGCATTTTATTTTATGTACACTATATATAAGGTGTTCTGGGGTAATAACGCCACGTTAAGATTCTACCAATTTTTACGGCTTAGTTTTAGATTTTTTTCCCCCCAAACAAATATAGGATTTGATACAGTAACTTATTGATTATGTATACAAGAAAGACTATTTTAGCAGATAGCTATTCATAAAATATAGTGGCATGATTTCTTGACCAATGCTATTAAGCGTTATTACCCACCTGTTGGGTAGCAAAATAGCGTCTAAATCGCGGCCCTCAAAACGGCTCATCACAAATGCGCCCAAGAAATTCCCTTGCACTTTGCCCTGGCTCATACGATGTCATTATTATTTACTTTAGTGTTGCATTTTTAGATTTCATAGTGTTGTCTTCATACTGTTTAGACTTCATAAAAAATGAGAACAAGTAAAAATTTAATTTAAAAAATCAAAAATCCCGACTGCGTAAAAAGCGAACTAATTAATTATTTCCCATCTATGTGAAACTATTTTTATATTACTTACCTATTTTTTTTATTTACTTGGATGGATGACTTTTAAGTTGTGTTTAATTGTTAGTTCCTATCTATAAACACTGTTTTGATGAGGTCTATAGATGTCTATGATGGTTAGAGTTGCAGTCAAGCTAAAGATCCTACCTACACGACTTCCAGGTTGTGTCATATTTAAACGGAGCTTCTGACTGTAAAATAGTCAATGAAACATCGTCTTCATTTTGAAAGACCTATCCAATGGTATGCCACTCAATAGGGTGCGAAAAAAAAATTTCGTCTCTACCGCCATTTTTTATTTTACGGCTGCCATTTTGAATTGATAAAAATAATACCTAGCCTATAACCATCGGACGGTTAAGACGAATCGATAGAGACCTCATTCATTAAAATCCATACTGCAAATAGAAGCGTCTCAAATTTAGACACATATGTGACTGAAAAAGAATTTTAGACACTTAAGTGTCTTAATCTGAAAATTAAGACATTATAGATGTCTTAATTTAAGATGCATAAGTGTCTTACTATGACCATGGTGTAAACGAACTGAGAATAATGTCTAAAATATCCGCAAACGTCTTATTTTAAGACACTTCATTGCTTTAAACGTGTCTTAATTTAAGACGTTTTGATTCTTCCGACGCAATAACCACCAGGGGACACTCCCGCGCATGCGTTTTAGATGTCTTCGTTCGAAGTGGTATACGTTGTAATTCAAACAAAGTTTGTTTTTATGTACGCGTGTATTTTAATTCGTTTTTTGTGAAATGTGAAGTACTGTGATTTTAATTCGTATTAACTTGGATTATTTATTTATTGAATACATACATCTGACGTGTGTACTTGACATCAAATGTCTCTTAGAAGCTGTCGTCGATATAAGGGCGGGATAGACACAGAACAGAAGTAGACGACGGTTGAAGATTACACCCGGAAATTCTACAAAGCGTGTGCAATGGGCTTAGTGTTAACTCGTATTAATTTATATCAATAATATTATGTTATTCATCTTCGTCCTGTCGAAGCTGACAAAAAACAGAAACTTTTGTCTGGCGGGTCATGTTTTCAGGATGAAACATCTCATTCTTTAAATATGGCTAGTCGGATGTAATATGGGATTACCTTTTAAACTGATGCAAGTCTTTCTCCCTCACTGTGGTTGTGGTAGTTTTTAAAATTTCAAATCGAGGAATTTTTCTTACCTCTTGCAAACAGCGATTGAAGTAAGTGTTATAATTTCTTTATAGTACTAAAAATAGTGCCTTTTATGATTTTATTTATTGTACTAAACAAATTCTTGCATGAAATTTAATTAGTTTTGAATCTTTTTGCAAAACAAAACACTAATTCTAGAAGTATATATTTTTAAACTTATGACGTTGTCTTTTATTACAAATTATGTATTATTTATTCTCATCATTTTTCTCAAATTTAAAGTAATAACATCACTAAAAAACAGACAAATTTTAAGTTAAGTTCGTTCTCTTGTTTTGTTTTGTTTTCAATATGGCAGTTCTTAGTTTCAATGGCTAATGCTTATCTCATACTAAACGACCACAAGGAAATAGAAAAAAAAAAAAAAACTTTGAAAGATCTCCTAAAGATTTCTTACTTCCTAGCTAGGGATTACAATCCCGGGATCCCGCTTTAATTTTAATCCCAAAAATCCCGGGATTTTTACTGAAAAATCCCGGGATTTTCGGGATTGCCCCCCTTTTTTTTTTCAATTGAACAATATTCAGCTGAAATTAAAAAATATATTTATAGACTTTCGCTTTTGGAAAAAAAATAAATTGATTTTTATGAAATTTATATATAATTGAAAAAGAATATTTATGTCAAGTATTTCTTAGATATATTTCTAAAGCTATTAAATCTTTTAATGTGGAAAACTTTTGACTTGGAAACATAGATGTAACCCAGTCAGGAAAAAGGAAATCATTTGTTTATTTCGTTTTCGCTTCGTGTGTAGAAAATATATTTCACTTCGAAAGTCATTTTCCAATTAGACTTTACTGATAAGCATTGCAAATGTGTATCATAGTGATATCATGTGCTAGCTTCTTTTTTTTTGCGGCTTTATTTTGCTTTAAAGATGTCTTGTTTAGTAGCTCATAGGAATGATAACAATAAGCCCATGTTGCAATATAAATTTTTAAAAAATCTTATTTTTAAATGATAAGGATTTTCATTTTTTTGCGGGGAGGGGAGGAATTTTGTATGAAATTTTCGTAAAGCTGATACCTGAAATCTTGCACTGATTATAATGAAAGTTTTGAACTTTTAGAGTAGGACAAGATTAAAAACACAAAATATAAATAAACAAAATACCGAAGTAATTTTTTTCTCAATAGTAACCCTTTGCACTCGAGGGCTCCGGAGCGGAGCCATTTAAAATTTGTCTTCAAACTCGAGGTCTCCGCTACGGAGACAATGCAAATAATTTTGTGATACCATGTAATCTTGGCTTTTCTAGACAGGTATCACAAAATTATTTGCATTGTATCCGTAGCGGAGCCCTCGAGTTTGAAGGCAAATTTTAAATGGCTCCGCTCCGGAGCCCTCGAGTTCAAAGGGATAAAGTAGAATATTTATTTATTTATTCATAGTTAAATAGCTGTTGTGATTATCATCTGATATCAGGGCTCCCAAATGGTCCGCCAACTGAATACCAATAAATTTTAACAGAAAATTTTATGGTAGGTTTGCGCTCGAATCAACTTTCAAAGGTGCTTTTGGGGCGATTTCTAAGAAAAATCTAAAAAGAAAATTTTCCTAAAAAAATATTGGTATTCAGTTGGCGGACCATTTGGGAGCCCTGGATATATATGTAAAATTGCCTATGTGGCAATATAAATTTTTAAAAAATCTATTTTTAAATTATATGAAGTAGAGTAGGACAAGATTATAAGAAATATATATATTTATCCCTGTACTTTAAAAGCCCCCAATAGCCCTTGCCGTTGAATTTGTCCGATAATCGGAGATGTCTGCTCTTGTGGGGTAAAAATATACAAATATGTATGCTATGCGGATTAAAAAAAGTATTCGCTAAATAGATGTTTCAGCTATTCGGGAATGTCCATTAACCTCCACAACGGATACTCCCGAATACCGGACATCTCAATTTAAATAATAATAATGCAGGGTTGCATTTTTTGCAAAAGAACTTCTTGATTAAAGAATGGGCATACTGGGCCGTGCCCCGCCCCCCTACGATTTTAGTGCCCACAAATTTGATGTGCAATATTTGTAAAGCTTATATTTTAAATCTGTTTCGAAATTGTACTGCTTATAATCAATATTTTGAACTTTTAAAGTAAAATAAGATTAAAAATAAAACAAATTTTAAAAATCTAATATTTAGATAAATATTTTTTGTTTTACTCTTGTTCTACTCCTGAAGTTCAAAATATTGATTATAATCAGTAAAATGTCGTAAAAGATTTAAATTATCAGCTTAATAAAAATTGCGTACCAAAATTGGGAGCACCAAAAAAATCAGGTTGTAGGGGGGGGGGGGGGGGCAGGAGCCCAGCCAAAAAAATTTTCAGGCTTCAACGTGGTCAAACATGGCTACGTATGATGCTTACAAAAAAAATGGATGCTATTAAGACGTTTGAAGTGTCTGAAATTCAGGCACAAAAAGTGTCTGAAAAAATTCAGACATTTTAAAATGTCTGAAAATTGAACACTCCGTTTCAGACACTTAAGGGTGTATTCGAAAAAATATTTTTCCACCCTCAACAGCTCGAAATTTTCTGAGACATTTTCGGACTCATTTTTAAAAGTAAAAACACGAAACTTGTTGGTGTGATTTCTGAAGACATGTTTAACATGCCGTGTGATTTCATTTTCAGCTCAATTAATTAGAATTTGATTTTTAAACAATTATTTTCTCAGTATGACCATTTTTTTCATTCCCAGATCGCCCGCTTCGGAAAATTCGGTTCAAAACGTCAACTTTGACAGCGTTTTTTACAGTATTTTCTGCATTTATCAAAAAATTAAGAAGCACGGCACATTATATAGTTTCTAAATAAGAGAATTTCCCAGTTTGATGCGTTTGAGAGCAAAAATGAATTTTAAAATGAATCAGAAAATAAGCAGTTTGGATCGGAATACACCCTTTTAAGTGTCTGAATTTCAGATATTTTAATTTACAGTGCATCCAGCCGTTGGGATGTTTCGAGGGTATGAAGAAATCCACATACCCAGATATGCGTGAAACACATAACCCTTCTTGGCAGTCGGGTAAAAAGACTTATAAATATCATTCATGCACAAGTTAAATGAAATTCATTTGCACTGTTACGTTCGTCACTGACTGCAACGTTCACGAATTTCGTTCGTTTGTGATCGCGGATTTCGCGAATTTAGTACGTTTTTGAGACTGCTGCATCCAGTGAATTTTTTTTTGTTTTTATGAGTGCTATGCGCTCATTCGTTCGTTAGTGTTTGCGACGTTAACGAATTTCGTTCGTTTGAGATCGCGGATTTCGCGAATTACTGCTTTTTTGAGACAGCTGCACGACGAGGTTGTTGCACCCAGTGATGTTTTTTTTTCGGTTTTCAAGAGCGTTAAGCGCTCATACGCTCGTAACTGATTGCAGCGTTAACGAATTTCATTCGTTTCTGATTGCGGCTTCCGCTAATTTAGTGCGTTTTCGAGACTGCTGCACGACGAGTTTGCTGCATCCAGTAATGTTTTTTTCGGTTTTCAGGAGCACTATGCGCTCATACGTTCGTTAATGATTGCGGCGTTAACGAATTTCGTTCGTTCGTGATCGTGGCTTTCGCGAATAATTGCGTTTTATAGACTGCTGCTCGACGAGGTTGCTGCATCCAGTGATTTTTTTTTGTTTTCATGAGCGCTACGCTCTCATACGTTCGTAACTTATCGCGGTGTTAACGAATTTCGTTCGTTTGTGTTTGTGGCTTTCGCGAATTTAGTGCCTTTTTGAGACTTCTACACGACGAGGTTGCTGCATCCAGTAATTTTTTTTCGGTTTTGATGAGCACTTTGCGCTCATACGTTCGTTACTGATTGTGGTGGTAACGAATTTCGTTCGTTCGTGATCGTGGCTTTTGCGAATTACTGCGTTTTTGAGATTGCTGCAAGACGAGGTTGCTGAACCCAGTGATTTTTTTTTTGTTTTCATGAGTGCTATTAGCTCATACGTTTTTTACTGATTGCGGCGTTAACGAATTTCGTTCGTTCGTGATTGTGGCTTTCGCGAATTACTGCGTTTTAGAGACTGCTACACAAGTTTGCTGCATCCAGTGATGTTTTTCTTCGGTCTTCATGAGCGCTATGCGTTCATACGTTAGTACTGATTGCGGCGTTAGCGAATTTCATTCGTTTATGATCGCGGATTTCGCGAATTTAGGGCGTTTTTGAGACTGTTGCACGATGAAGTTGCTGCATCCAGTGATTAGTTTTAGTTTTGAGGAACGCTCTGCGCCCATGCATTCATCACAAAAAAAAGATAGCAAAAAACAAGATTTTTTTTTATAAAATCGCATAATTATATCAAAACGACTGTTACTATAAAATCACAAATCTATAATAATAAGATAACTACTAAAATAACAAAGATAACCAAACGATTGCTTTGTCACATGTATTTAAAATATCGAATAGGGGAAAACAACTGAACAAGAAACCATATTTCCCCTTAAATAAGAATTGGCGCCTCATTCTACTCATATTGTTCAAAGATACTACGAGACAGACTGTAATATTTGTAATGTACTATTCGAGATATGCAACTTATTAAAATTACATTTCGAAACTCGATTACGAGATAGTAACGCGAAAATGAAGAATTGGCGCCGCGTTCTGCAAATATCTAACCACGAAATCCCAAGATAAACTGAAATATTTGCATTGTACTAGTCGAGACATGCAACATATTAAAATTTCATCCCAAAACTCGACGACATGATAGTAACGCTAAAATGACGATTTGGCGCTCCCTACTGCTGATATCACAATAAGATATGCATCGACAGATCAGACATTCATGTTCTGTTAATAATCTTGTCCTACATCATAATTTCATTTTGAAACAGGGTGACGTAATAATTTTTTCTCTGCCCACAGCCTAGTCTACGATGGTTAAACAAAAAATTTGAAAGGCCCACTACTAGATAATTTGGCACTTTTAACTTTACTTTCCATATGAAACAAGAATGAAAAATCTTGCATGAAGAATAGATTATAAAAGCATTTCCTATTACTTGGAGAATTCTTCAACGAAATTGAGCTGCTTAATACCGTAAAAAAAGTAAACGTTTTAGAAAAGGCATAATACTTTTGAAAACCAGATTATGGTCCCTAACCGAAAAAGTAGTTCAATTCTTTTGCGCAGTCCTGTATTTAATCTAAAGATTTGCATATCATTCTATACATAGTATGATAAAACTTAGTATAGTAAGAAAATGCATAACAGGTTGAACATTTACCTTCAGCAATTTCTACCCCTATACGGAAACTTACTTGAATTATTTTGTACAGCCCTGTATATTACCAATAGATTTTTATATGCCGCACATATTAAGCTAAAATTTAATTAAGGCTAAAACGTGGTTAAAACTACTGAAATGATACTTCCACAGATTATTATCCCTGGGAGTTCATGTATTCAGTTCTTTGCGTGGCCCAGTATATGTTTTATTTATATTATACAAACATCTTTTAGTATACTAAATATAGTTCAGCTTGAAAGAGCATAAAAGCCTCTTTTAAGCCATTCACGCTGATACTCCACAAAGCTTACAAACTCTTTTGTGTAGCCTTGTATATAATCTATATCAGTTATACACACCGCATTGTAAGTTAAGGTTTAATTAAACTTAAAAACGCATGTCATAAACAAAATCACACTTACAGCAATTATCGCTAATAGAAAGATGCAGTACTGTATTCGAATTTTTTGTGTTTCCCTGTAAATGAACGATAAATGCTATGCATATCATGTTATACAACGAGTATTTTGTAGTAAGCCTCAGTAATGTTGTATATCAATTTCATTCTATTTGATGTAGTATAAGAGAAATAAAATACGCTGCAAACTGCTTATCCCCTGACACTATTATGTAAAGGAATTCTTTTGCGGGGCCCTATAAATGAACAATAAGTTCTTTGGACTCCATATTGTCTAGAATGCGTAGTTAAATGCACTTCATAAATGCATATCAATTTCATTATATTTGAAATGGCCAACATCATTAAAATAAACTTGAAGCAATTTTTTTCATTGAGCGTAATGCATCGGGACATTTTTGACTGTCCCTGTAGATGAACTATGAATTCTACACAGTTTATTTTCAATAGCGATCGTGCTATTGTTAACGTCAAAAACATACAAAAATTTCAAGGAGATTCGAGTATATTTGCGAGTGTTAGAACTCGGACAGACTGAAGACAATCCAAATTCACAAACACTTTTAAACTATGTTGGAAAGTGTTAAATACTATTATAATATTTTAAATTATTACAGCAACATTATAAGAAAAGAATAAATTAACACATTTTATCATTAAAATGTTGTTCTGTTTATAAAAGTTATACTTTAAGTTATTTAAATAATAAAGCATTTAAGTGGCCGACTACTGGTCCAGTGATGGCCGAACACTAGAATTGAGTGGCCGACTACTAGACCTTTGCTACTTTTAAGTTTAACTTTTTATAAATAAAAACTATAATCAGTTTTTTTAAAAACAATTGCTGAAACAGTACAAGAAAAGTGTACATTAACATGTGTCACTGTTAAAAATGTTGTATTGCTTTTTAAAATTACGCTTTGAGCTATACACTTAAAGAAAGCGCTTAAGTGGCCGACTATTGGTGCTTTTACCCTATATAAAGGTTGGAAACTAATGTTCTTGCGCATGCCCGAATGATTCATTTGATAGTAAAATCCATGGAACTATTAATATAAAGGAACTGACATATCCTTAACACTAGAACGCCCGGAAATTTTACTTAATTTTCATAAAAATATTTGACACCAGAATTTGTATTTAAAATTATTTGACTGATTTATTTAACGTAAATATGCCTCATTCAAATTTAACTTATTTTATGAAAGAATTTCTGGTTTCAGTTGACATTTAATCATGTGGTCGGAGTCGGACCGACTCCTTCCGGGCGTTCTAGCGTTAACCCCTTGAGGGGCACCGGTATATATTATATACCACCTATGATTAATAAAGTTTTACACCAGAAAAATTTTATTAAATTTTACTTTTCTAACTTTGGTGGAAAACAGCCGTAAAATTGCTTTTACTTATTTTGAAATAGAATTTTTTAAAGATTCCAGTGGGAATTCAGCATTTCACAAACGTAATTGCTTGCCCCTCAAGGGGTTAAAGGGGTGAAGCTTCAATTGTAACCACTTTCACAGGGGTTGAATACCGCCGGGGAAAACTTCCACCAGTAAATTTAAATAGAAATTTTCTCCTTATTGAAACTCTTTATTAATTCAAAATTTCTGTGATAAATAATGGCACAAACATATATTCATTTTTACTGGTGGAAGTTTACTTTAGCAGTAGTCGGGACCTGCGTTTCCGCCATATTGTGACAACCTAGACAACCTCCTGACAGTGTCAGTGAAAAAGATTATAATACATGGGTAAACTGACACCAGTAAAAACAAATAGAAAAATTTTACCATATTTGTAAGGAAATACTTCCATGAATAAGGCGTTTTAATAAGACGAAGATTTCTATTCAAATTTACTGATGGGAAGTTTGGCACGATGGTAATCAGAAACTGTTGATCCGATTTAAATAAACAACCGCCATCTTGTGACAACCTCCTCAGTTACTTCACTCGCAAGTGGTAGACGGTACATTATATGTCTCCTCCTCTTTATTCGTAACTCCATTGTAAAATCATCCATTCTGCCCATCACTACTTTAACCACTTCGGAACGAGTCCTTTTATACTCCTTTTAATTCTTTGGCACCAGTTTTGATAAATTGTACATTTTCCTTATTTAATTGCTGAAAGTGTGGGATTAGATGAGCCGAAATGTGTTTGTTAAAATACTTGTGTTCAAAACAAGGAGTTTGTGTACCATAATTGGTACGTACAAACGTCGCAAAGGGGTTAACAAGACAATACTTTTAGGTGTTGTTGCCATTTCTATTTCAAAATCACCAAACTCTCTGTTTTCTAAGGTAGGAAATACAATTACAGAAAAAATCGTCTGAGTGGCGACTATTATCAAAATTACTTACTTTAACTCGATTGACTCAAAACTACTGGAAATAATTTCATCGACTTTACAAATGTTAAGATTATGCGATAGTATAAAGTAAGCGATAGTATAGTATAAAGTATGCAATAAAGTATATATATAAAGTATGCGATAAAAAATCGTAAAAGTCATTTTTTAAATAAAACATGACTTAACATAAACAGAAATAAAACACTTTGTGTATTAAAACATTAAGTAACAATGAAAATATTTCTATGTTTCGAAAAATCGATATAGCGATATTTTTTGGATAGCGATATCTATAATTTCTATCGATATTTTGAAATTTTTTTCCATCACTATGCATGAAAGGGTTAAAAACTTTACACAAACACCTTGCTCAGACTGCATTAGTATCGATTTTGCTAACAATGGTTCCATGCTGATACTGCTTATATTTCTGGCCGGCAGGCGAACATTTGCATTGTGTATGCTCCTTTAGGTGCGTTCGTAATTATATAAATACGTAGCACCTATAGTCGTCGTTCAGTCCGTCTGTCTGTCCGTTCGTCCGCATATAATAGAGCAAAAACTACCCAACCGAATGGTCTGAAATTTTAAATATATTATTGTTGTAAAATTTTGTCGAGCCATTTCAAATTTTATGAAAATCGGATGTATAGTTAAATTACAGGGATAGTCAAAAGTTTTTCTTTACATTACGGCCAATGGGAAAAATTATTGCACGTGCATTTTAATGATGTTAAAGCTTTCCGAATGGTCTCAAATTTTAAACATATAATTATTGCGACATTTTGTCGAGCCATTTCAAATTTTATGAAAATCGGATGCATAGTTTAATTACAGGGACAGTCAAAAGTTTTTCTTTACATTAAAGCCAATGGGAAAAATTATTGCAAGTGCATTTTAATGATGTTACAGCTTTCCGAATGGGCTGAAATTTTAAATATATAATTGCTGCAAAATTTTGTCGAGCCATTTCAAATTTCATGAAAATCGGATGTATAGCTTAATTACAGGGACAGTCAAAAGTTTTCCGTTACATTAAGGGGAATGGGAAAAAATTATTGCAAGTGCATTTTAATGATGTTAAAGACTAAGCACTTATGAATTGCAAATAAATACACATTCAGTACAATATGGGGTGCAAAAAATAATTATAAAACTAGTTATAGTACGAACGCACCTCATTTGCCACGTTTGACGAGCAATTTCCAACTTGTTAAATTATGGCTTAACAAAAATGGTAGAGTAAGGTGGTCAAAGTCCGCTCCGTCCCCTAAATTCGCCCCCGTGTTAATTTTGTGCAAATTGCTGTTACCTCTTGGCAATCTTATGAAACACTTCTGTATTAGAGATGAGACGGGCTCAGTTTGAGCCCGGGCCCAACAACGGCTCGGGTTCGATTTTTATACCAGTCTTCGGGTTCTAGCTCAAAGGGAAAATTTTATTTATTCACAAAATTTAAAAAGAAACCTTGCTATTTGAGCCATTAACCGCCAAAACTTTAAGGTTAAGTTTTTAAAATTTTTAGCTGAACATCGTTTGCCACTACAAACTCTGAAAGATAATTTTCCCTTTATATGACTTCAAATTTTATGTCTTTAAATAAGGCCAATTGTTTAATTGAAAATTAGTGGTAGGTATGTAAATAATTTAAATATGTGCATTTATTTTGACCGTTGCGTGAACGCAACATCAGCGGGTAATGGGTTAACCGTTTAGTGCGCAGCTTTGCATGTATGCAAACAAGAGTGTTTTGAATTTAATAGATTTTTTTATTCGTATATACCTAATTCACACCAGAAAATTAAAATATAAATATCTGCTTTAATTAATAACAGACATTCCATATTTAAATAAAGCGAAATTAACCATTGAAACTTTCTGGTGTAAAGTCAGATTCTCTGAACTACGTAATTTCTAGAACGCATTCTATCATGGGTATTAAAGGGTTAAATGTTAAGTTTTATAAAATAAATAATTATATAAAATAAGGTATTAGGAGACATACTTCTTAAAATATTTACTAATTTGCAATATTTTAGCGTAAAATAGCCATACGACAGTAGTTTTTACTTGTATTGCAGATGTGCAACAGAAGAAAAGATTGATGTATTATATGAAAAATGTATCTCTGATTTTTTTCATGATTTTTCCTGTGTAATAAACCTTCCAGGGAATCATATATAATTTTTTCGAAACAAAATAAAAAATCACGCATTTAAGGGTTGAGGAACATGAATGTAGTCTAAGTTGCTTAAAGTCTTTAAAAAGTCTTTAAAAAGCTATTTGAAAAGAAATTGTACTATTATTGATAGGCTATAAAGAGAAACATTCTGATTCTGAGGCTTCTGCACGGTCAGAGTTAGTAACATAAAAAAGCCGTGGTATATCCCTCCTCTATGCTTGCTCTCGGTTTGAAGTCTTTTTACAGAATTTCCGGAAAAGGGAATTCATGTCTTTCTGTCATAGTTGTACAGTGATATTTAAAAAGAATAAGAATGATGACTTTTGCAGTTTTCTGTCACAGGTTGGGTTTAAATAACAAATTTGCTATTTCAAACAGAATTTCAGAGACATGAAAATCACAAAACGTTGTCATGATGAGTTCTTTTGGAGTAATACTTATTTCTACGTAAGAAGTGAGTTTCAAATAAGAAAATTAATCTCAAAACAATTTTAAAATGTTATTATTATTATTTTTTTTACAGCTCACCTTCGGATTCGGGTTCGGCAGGGTTTGGATGATACAGTCGCCTCAGATAATATAGTCGCCCTTTAAATAGTCACCTCGGACGGGCTCCGGCTCCAAATAAAAGAGCCCGAACTCATTCATTTCTTTTCTGTATTTTCCAATAAAGCATTGGCAGTAAAACGAAAAAGGAATGCCTTTAGTCGCTGTATGTTTCAATAACAGTTTGATAGGTTCTTTATAGTTTTTATTCCACTATAAAGCATTTCCCTAATGCCTCAAGGTACGTTTTTTAGAATGCGTTGTAGATATTTGCAAACTGGAGCATCTTTGTCACGTTCAAACTCTCCGAGATTTATAGTTAGACCAAGAGGGCTAACATATTTTTAGTATTTATAATCCTATATTGGCCTCACCCCTCCTAAATCCCATAATAAAATAGTCGACCAAAAGTGATTAGTCCAAAAAAATATCAGGCAAGAGCCTCCAGTTCAACATTTCACCTCTGTTAGAATTGACACTCTATTTTTCTCTTGGACAGGAATCTTTCTATAAGGAGTCACTAAAATCTTCACAAAAAGAAAAACTGCAACTTGAAGAGCACCAGAAGAAAGAACTAAATGTTGAAGTTATGATTCGATTAATAAATTCAATGAAGTGTAACTAGTAGTACGAGGCTGCCTATTTTATTTGTCCTCTATTCTCAGAGATGAATATCGTTAAAACGGTTATCTAAGGATTTAGAGTTATTTTCTGTATAAAGAAATATATTATCAAGATAAAATTATCTTTTCATCTGAATTTACAAATTTAAACAGAAAAGAATATTCGTCAGTTTTCTTTAAAACAGGGTTGTCCAATCAGCTGGCCTCTTCTTAAACTATTTCTGTATAGGAATTTTCGCCTTTTTTAACTGCAAACGTTTTTGACTTGTAAGAGGACTATATAGTCTATTTCAAGGGTGGCGAAACTACATGTACAGTAGTTTTGCGCCCTATTTAATCACAGACATTTTAACAGGCATAGAGACTATAGTCTATTTCAGGGGTGGCGAACCCGCGTGCCATTCTGGTCAGTTAAAAAAAGAAGTTCCGAATTGTAATCTTCGCCCTATTTAATAACAGAAACTATGTGATCAAATTGTGCGACGATGTTGCGATCAAATTATGCTATTTGAAAATAGTGGTGATAATTGGGCCTCTTTCATGCGCGTTCTTCAACCCTGGTCTACTTAATTGTTGAATTTCTGCGGTTGATTAAGACAAAGAATACTAGGAACATAATTTACGTGGACACGCCTGGGTAAAAAAAAAAAAATGTATAATAAATAGTCTTTGTGAAAAAAATGTTTACTTCTGAGATTTATTAATAATATTTTTCTATAAAAATGTTAATCAAACACACACACACACGCACGCGCGTGCGAAGTTATTAGATTTGCAATACATAGGTTTCTTGTTAAGTACAGGATCTTATTGATATTTTAAACTGAAGTGGTATTTATATTCAAATTGCGGCTTTTAGATTCGAAATCTTTGCTTAATATTTATTTTCCAGATTAAAAATCTTCTGCGATTAATCAGAATTTGTAATGTTTTTTCTGCGCTGAAATAAGACGAAAAATTCTATTCGAAAATTGTGGTAGGACTGTATGCATCCTGTAATTGCTTCTATCTCCCGAAGATTTCCGAAAATTGCTTTTTTAAGATAGTGATCATTTTTTCATTGAAATATATATATTTTTTTGAATGCTCGAGATAGGTACACAGCGTCCTAAAATGGACTGAACGTTTGAAAAATTTAATAACAAGTAAATGATGACATGGCAGTTATTAAAGCTATTCTTGCAGGTGAGTAATGTGTGGAGTCTCTATTTTCTTCATTACGCTTTATTGTTTTACTTTCACATATCACGGAAAGACAGCGCTGCGCTGCTAAAACTGTAATAATGCTAAAAAAAAAAAAAAAAAAAAAAAAAAAAAAAAAACACGCTTGCATCCTCAAAATGCTTTACTACGCTTCGTTGTTTTAGTACTAATAGATGGCGCTACACTGTCTTAATCTGTAATAAAGCTAAACTAAATCTTTTCATAAAAAACCCCTCACTCTTACATCCTTAAAACGCAAACCATTTTTATTTATTTATTTATTGACGCTTCTATATCTAAACGGAATAAAATGTAAAAACTGAGTGCATTTTAATCCATCTTTATATAGCAGTTTGAGCGTTCTAACAGTTTGACATAGTGAAGCGCTATCTATCGGTGATAGTTGGAACATAAACAATGAAGCGTAGTAAACAAATTCCCGACTTCACACATTATTATCCTGCAATAAAAATTTCAATAGTCATCTTTTACTTATTATAGAATTTTAAAAGCGCACAGTCCTTTTTAGAACATCTTGTAGCTATTCTTATTACCATACCGTACATCGGACATCACCATTTATTTAACTTATACATAACATTCGTTTTGAAGAATTTAGATTACTGATATTTTAACATTTTATAGAACAAAACTTAATGGAAGTTGGAAAAAGAAATTATTACTCTGTTTCAAAATCTTCTTTGCGTTATTTAGTTCAATAAAACGGTACAAACTCTTCTTTATCAGGTACCAGTTGAATTTAATAATTTTTACCACTTATTTTGGTTTAGCATTCTCCTACATACGTTATATGTTTTCATTTAATATCATTTTCCGTCATTTGACAAAACTCGTGTACAAAATTCGTCGGAACTCTTTCACTCCCTCTTAAAATTCAAGTGATTCATCACTTCAGTTTCCGCACTTCTTTATCATAATAGTCAGTAAGAGGTACTTCGGGTAGAACTAAATGTGTTAAATATTTTGTTTGGAACCCTGAGTTTTCCTGTTCTGTGTATGTGGTTCAATCTTTGTGAATTATAGTTCTTTTTACAAGCTTTTCTAAAGATCTATTGTTTAAAGAGAAAAATTAATAAACCTTCCATTCCACAGATTAGACAAAATTTATCCAAGAGCTTTTTTCGCTCTTCACACCACGGAACTATGAATAAAGAGGAACTGATATATCCTTAAAATAGTTCAGTTTCAACTGTAACCGCTTTCGTATGGGTTGATTACCGCCGGGGTAAACTTCCACCAGCTAATTTAAATAGAAAATTTCTTCCTTTTTAAATGTCTTATTAATGCAGAATTTCAGTCATAAATTATGGCGAAAACAGATATTCATTTTTACTGGTGGAAGTTTATTTTGGCGGTAGTCAGGCCCTGCGTTTCCGCCATATTTTGACAACCTAAACAACCCCTGTCGGTGTCAGTGAAAAAGATTATACTACCTGGGCAAACTGTCACCAGGAAAAACTAATGGAAATTTTTACCACATTTGTGAGAGATATTTTTTTTATGAATAAGGCGCTTAAATAAGACGAAATTTTCTACTCAAATTATCTGGTAGACCACTGGCCCGAGCAGAAATTAGAAACTATTGATCCGATTTAAAAAAAAACAGCCGCCATCTTGTGACAATCTCCTCAGTTACTTCACTCGTAACTGGTAGACAATACACTGTATATCTCTTCCTCTTTATTCATAACTCCATTGTCATTGTTCACACTGAGCGATGTTAAATAGATATTGTTATTGCACTTAGAGTCTTTATACTCACGAAAATCTTTTTTCTTTTGGTAATCGGTATCGAAAGTGAAATAGCAATTTTGAATATTTAAAAATAGAGCGCGCCAGAGTAACGAAAATTTAAAATTCTTTTTTGTCTGAGAGCAACATTTTCAAAATCGGTGGGCACTCTTAGCTTCTCCAATTTTCAATCAATCAACTTAAACCTTTTAAAAAATTATTTGCACATATTTTTCTAGTGAAATACATAGGATGTTACCGTAATATCTTTTTGTAAGCACATACATGTTCTAAACTGAAATAATTTGAGATTATTTCTAATAAATAAATAAATGACCACCACCAACAACAAAATAACCACATGAAGAAAGTATCTGTTTGTAACTATACATGCGCAAACTACTTACGGAGATAATGCAACGATCACAATTTCAAAGTCGTTGGTCAATTTGGCTGGCAACTACATCTTTAAAGTTACATTTAATTATTTATGAAACCTTCCACATCTGCGATATATGCTGTTATAAGGAATGTTACAGATACCTATTGTCCTTATGTGATGGATTTTTCCAGGCGTTTATTAATTAATGTATTGTTTAAGATCTTCAATATTATATTGTGCCTGTACTTGTCAGGCTGGAGTGTTTAACTGCTGAAAACTCTGGGGACCTTTTTGGTCACAGAAGAGTTGAAACAGTTCAAAGGCACTCAAGAGATGTGCGAACCGTGTAAGGTCGAGCATTGTTTTTATGGAAAAATGGTCTGAGTGTTATGTGCCATGAAAGGTAACACAATTGGTCGTAGTATGTTATCAACATATCGGTGAGGTGTTAAAAGTGTAGGTCAGTCGGAAACTTATTCACATTTTGTCTTCCAGAGAAAAAGATGTCGCCACTTAACATGTCAGAGGTGTGAAGAAGCAATTAAGGATCCTTTGGAAACATCTCTATTCAAAAACTTTCATAGTTGAACTCATTGACTCTTCTCAATGAGGTGTGACTTCTTGCGAAATGATGATCACCTTAGAAGGGGAAAGAACTGAAATGTGAAAACTGAAAAAGTATATATGAAAAGAATATATATTTTCCTAATTAATCAAAATAAAATATTTTTATCTTAATGCATAAATTAGAAAAATTAGTTTTTGTTTTATTTTTAAAAATTTTGAAAATATCAAATAGCACTGAGAAAATTGCAGTTTATTGAGGAACAATCTTATTCTTTTACCATGCTCTAACTGTTTTACACAAAATGAAATATTTAAATTTATTTTTAATGAAAAATTTAAATGGCAATAAAGAGCAAAGTATAAGCAATTGCATACAAAAACAAAATTCGAAAACAAATTTTTCCATGAGCTATCCTTAGAAAATGGAGGTACTTCGGTCCCATAGGATTAACACGGAGATATGAAAATGAAGATCTGACTGATATGAAACCTAAACAGATGTGCGCCTGACCCCCTAGGGGGGACCACCTGTTATAAGAAACAAAACTTCATATCTTCACACTGGGTTTATCGCGCCTAGAAGATATAGTCTGGAAATCGGCTACTTCAGTAATGCTCTAAAAAGGGCTAAAAAATTGAATCCTATAATTATCGAACAATGCTGAGCTATAAATGTTGATTGCGGTGACATCCGCTAGCTCTTCAGCAGCCGAAACGTTTTCTCAATTCAATCCGTACACAATCTTTACGTTTGAGTTACCATATGTCGTTGCGATTGTCATTTATCGTCCAGCATCGTTCGACATTTATCGGATTCAATTTTTTAGCACTTTTTGGATAACCAGTTGCCTCACTATATCTTCTAGACGTTATACCGGGATATAGCGTGACCAACGATAGACAAGGCCAGTTCATGTCCTTAATGACGTCAAACAGACCGGATCCTCTAAACTCAACTTCTCCGTAATAAAGCATTAAGAAAGCGCATAACGTTTTTAAATGGTGATTTTTTTGCAGTTTTCTAATGGGTATGTATTGTTTTTGTTTATAATCTTTAAAGTTTTGTTTTAATTTAGACATATTATTTTAAGGATTTGGTGAATTTTTTATTAGTTAAATTTATTACTATTTTTTGATCTGTCATCGTTGTCCTGAGCTTGATACGGGTGTTTAAGCCTAACGATGAATTGCGATGAATATCGTGATTTATTGACGATGAATATAGTTTCATGTTTTCAGTTCTACATTTGTTTCATTGTTTGTCTTATGCTGTAACCTATTTATTTTATAGGCCGAAAACGCTGTTTACAGTTTATTTTTTCTTTCGTCAAATAATTAAAAGCTTTAAATTGTGCATTCTATTAAATGTTATATTTTGTAAGTTTTTTTAGCGTGTAGCTCATGTTTACTTTTAATTTTCTCCCTAAAACATTTCTACACAGCAATCTAACGAAGTAAAATTAATTTCTAATTAATAATTCTAATAATTAAACATATTTAATTTCTCATTTCGATTAGATTTAATAGTTTTTATATAATTCAGAATGTTACTGTACCTTGACTTTCTATCAGTCTTCAAATTGAGTTTTAAAACTTAAGATAAACTTCAGATGATATTTTAATAGTACTGAAATATATTCTGCATTAAAAAAAAGTATTTCTGAAATACATGCATATTTTATTTGTTTATCAATAAGCAAATACGATTTCATTTAAGTTGCTGTAAAATAGATTTTCACAATCCTTCACAAAAAATACATGTTAAAAAAGGATTTTGGATTTTTCTTTTACATTTGATAAACATGCGATGCTGCATTTTACTAAAATAATTATATGCAAACAATAAACACAGCTGCTAGCATCCTCATTTCTTTCCAATCAAATAAACATATTATGAACCAGAAGTGTTACTTAAATGAAATTTAAATAAAGATTAAACACATTTTACATTTTTTCTGCATTTAAGTTTATAAACTATGTGCAACATAAAATCTAGTTTGTGTGTACTTTTAAATAAATCCTTGGAATGCAGTAAAACTCTTTCATCTTAACCCTCCGTCTACCAGACGGGTCCATTGGACCCGACAGGTACATACAAAATATTCATTCAAACCAGAAATTTCTTTAAAATAAACTAAGTATATAAACCAGACAAAAATAAGGTAAATAAATAAGTTAAATAGTTTTAAATAAAAATTCTGGTGTAGAACGTTTTATTAAAACTTGAATAAAATTCCCGGTAGATCTAGGGTTAAACCTAGATAAAAATTTGACTGTAGAGTTCAAACACTTATGTTTTCTTTTCAGAATCTTAATTGTATGATATTTAAAACTCGGTGAGAATGGTCCTCACATCAATCTGACATGAACCTGTCATCACATAAACCTTTTGTGGCCCAAAAAGTGTCACAGAGTGCATGCTGAGTATTTTTAACATCACATTCCTCAGTGACACTTCTCTGGACATATTTTCTGCAATATTTAAGCATTTGAGCTCAATGGTTTTTTTTGTTCTCCCATAACCAGTTCTTCATGATTACATGACTCAGTTCAGGTATGTCTTAAAATATTAATATATTCGTTATTTTTCATCAGATAGTTTAAATTATATTTGCTTCCATTCTAATAAGCTTTTTTTAATTCTATATATATATAAATATATTTTTATTATAAAAAGGCGCAATTGAAAAAAAAAAGTTATTCTTAAAAATTTTTATTAAGATCTTAGAGTATAAAGTAAACAATTATCAGTAGTTTAATGCATTTGAGTGATTTCATGGGGGTGACGTCATTACCTCGACGTCACACCATGAACTTACCTTGTATTTCGTTGGTCACGGATATAACGTCTGAAGATATAGTGTGGAAACTAGTTATTCCAGTAATGCTTTAAAAAGTACTAAAAAATTGAATCCCATAAATATTGAACGATGCTTAACGACAAATGTCGATCGCAACGACATGTGCTAGCTCTTCACTGGTCGAAACGCTTTCCCAATTGAATCCTTACATAATTTTTACGTTTGAACTACCAGATATCGCTCCGATCGAAATTTTTCGTTCAACGTTTATAAGATACGATTTTTAACACTTTTTGGTTGGCCGATTCCTGAACTACATCTTCTAGACACTATAACCGGGAGTAATGCCCATGAGAGAAGTTGCCCACAGTAAGGCAGGGGTGCCATTTCAAATCCATCTTGAGGGCAGAAAGTTTTATTTGAGGGTGCAGGATTCTTTTGATCTTGTTGTGTACAGCTGGGAAGCAATTGATACAGTTTTATTCTCACACATATTTTAAAAATTGGACAAAGTTCTTAATTGATAATGTCCCACTTTGAGAATGTTGCAATAGCAAGGCTTTAGCAAATATTATTGATTTTACTAATTTCCGTGCTTAACATTAGAACCGCATTAAATTTTACTTAAGTTTTATCAAAATATTTCACATCAGAATTCATATTTAAAACTATTTAGCTTATTTATTTAAGGCTATTCTTAACTGCTCTGTTCAACAAGCGCAAAACGTTTTGACAGATTTACAAATTCATTTTTTAACGGAAAATATAAAATTGGTAAGCCTTGCCATGGAAGCGATTTGGAATTGAACTGTTTTTTCCATTTTTTGATCAATCAATTACCTATTGAGTTATAAGCGAATTCGATCACGTGACAAACACGTTTTTCACCCGCTCTTGAGTGCTCTTTCTTCCTTCACGCGGAAATTCAGTTCAAAACGTCCACTTTGACACTATTTTCTGAAAGATCTATTGCGTTTGCAAAAAAATGGAAAAAACAGCTCAATTACATAGTTTCTGAACAACAACACTAGCTAGTTTCATGCATTTTCGAACAAAAATAAATTAAAATATGTGTCAGAAAGTTGCCCTTTTGGATTTGAGAACACCCTTAAATTATTTTTGTGCAGCAAATATTTAACTTATATTTTATAATTTATTTTTAAGTCATGAACTGGCCTTGTATGTCGTTGGTTACGATCGCATAGTGATTTCAAGACACATGCAAACTGCAAGAGGTGCAGCTCGTGTATTGGATATACCGAAAACAACGATCCTAAAGCTAATGCGCTCTGTAATCCACATGTTCCATACCGGTACCAGCGCATCCAGATGTTGGACGTGGAGGACTCTCAACAACGTTGGACTTTCCAAATGAATTTCTTATCCGATATGATGGCGATAACGACTTTCCTTTTCGCATACTGTGTGCGGACGAGGCACATTTTACCTTAAGTGGCAACGTCAACAATAAAAATTGTGAGCACTGTGCAGACACGAATCCGCACGCTGTGGCACCAGTACCTATATACGACGCCAAAGTTACCGTGTGGTGCGGCATTGCAGGTACAATCGTTCTCGGCACGTACTTCTTTGAGGAAGCGACCCAGATAGCCTTTTTAATTTTCCGAAAATTTGCCTTGAAAACCTGCAAAGTTGTAGCAAGCTCAGCCTGACAAGACTGAAAGTTCATAACAAGACTGCAGCAAGATAACGCAAACGCCGAAGTCACCACGCTTTGAACTTGCAGCTAACTTGTCGTGCAAGTTAAATTCATATTGTATCAAATTTATTGCAAATTAACGGCAGACAAGTAATTAAAAATACTGCAAAGTAATAATCTTTCCACACCCCACTATCTGTTTACATCTGTTACACTGTAAGTTTAACCAGTGTTGCCAGTAGTCCAGGGGTGTAAAAATCTGGCCGCCAGCAAGCAGTCTCCCACCACTAAATTTTATTAGTTTTCTTCGCATAAATTTTATTAGCATTCTCACAAAAAATTTAGACGAAATATTAGACGAAAAATAACGAATAAAATTTAGTGGTGAGAGACTGCCCGCTGGCGCCTAGATTTTTACACCCTTGCAGTAGGCTACTTTTTTAAAATTCAGATTTCTTTTTGTCACCACTTTTCTGAAATGGTAAAATTCCCTTGTTTTCGCCTTAATTAATATATTGTAATGGAGGCCGGTGTCGTAAGGTGGTGTTGTAGCGTGTAACTTCAATGGTCGAGTTTCATTAAATTCAAAGAGATATTTATTGCAATATAAACAATTAAGTGATGAATTCTCTGGATTAGATAAGATGCATACAACATTAAAAATAGGTTTCTTTAACAGCTTTCAATAAATTGTCAATTAAATCAAGTCCAGTCACCGAGTGGCAGATCGCTTTGCAATGAAATGGTTTCTGTTGACTTAGAGTCCTAAGTTTTTGTCAGGTTGACGAATAATCGTGAAAGTCTCTTTGGCTCCGAATAATTTCTATTCGTGGGTAGGTAGAGTCTTAGACCCACGACAAAGTGTCGCTTCACTTGTCTGTTCACAACTGGGGTCGAGGAACCTCCGGGTTTCTCCGGAGTGGAGAATTTTAACAGCCGCGCCCAGCTTTCACTTGTACCGTGCTTCGGAGATGATCCAAAGCCGCTAAACCTTGAGAGAGTTCTACTCTGCACGGCCAAAATATCGGCTTGAAGTATCAACTTCAAAAAACTCCCGCGAATGCTCTTGCATCTCTCTTTATTAGTTTCGTTATCCGTCAAGAACAAAAGCCACATCCTCTAGCCACTCAAAATCTCTAAATCGTGATCTCATAAACAATGTCTCTCTCTATAGGACGCAGTGAGGAACATGGCGTCAATGTAAGATGCAGTTTCACTTTTTCGTTCCCATGAACGCGGGTGGCCCAGAGGTCACCGCGTGAGGATCAAAAGAATATTTTCTCTCTCTAAATAAAGGAATACCCTTCATGTTAGTGCCAACTGTGAAGATCGATAATATCGATCTATTTGTTTCATATTTTGCGACTCTTTCTTGGACTCTGAAGAAATTCTGAGTCTAGGAGACTTTACATTAGATTCCCTATACTGGTTTTTGCCTTGTAGCACTGGTTTTTGCCTTGTATTGAGAGTTTCAATGCGAGATATTGTCGAATTCTCACAATGTCATTAAATAAAGCGAATTTTACTATTTCAAAAAGTGTTGCCAATCAAGAAAACTTAATTTAAGAAAAGTAACCCACTGGAAGCACTGAGTTTAAAACCTTCGGAAGGGACCATACATTTGATTAGGTCTATTGATGCGAAGGCATCGTCAGAAAGTGCATGCATCGTTTGCATCGCCATAAACAAGTTAAGGTAATATTGGCACATTTCCAACGCGACCCTTTTTTTTGGTATTTGATAAGTATAGTGTATAGAAAAAGCGGTGCCAACTGAATAAAATTTCTGTGTATGTGCTGATTGCCTATTCTCTCATCAGAATGATTTTTTGCTTTCGTCACTTTCGTAAATAAAAGACAGTCTTGCCATCAGTTTCACAACAAACTACTCATGCAAGTGGGGGATGGTATACCTTGCGGGAAATTTGCTGCGAATTTCTCAATTCAAATTTGTCACGGCAAGATAATGTCAGAAAAAATCAAACTTGCTTCTGATGTTCATGCTATCTGGGGACACCAATGGGGTTTGTAATGTTCTCTTTGACAGGATCTCGCTATACAGCCATGCTGCAAAATTACGTCGTACCAGAATTGCTGCCTCGAAATGCACCAAATGACATCGTTTGGATGCAAGATGGCACACCTCCACATATAGCGAAGTTTGTTCGCAGGGCCCTGGAACATAGCCTTTTGTCGACTACGTCATCTCACGCCACTTTCCATTTCCGTGGCCTCCGCGATCCACCGACCTCATTCCTATGGATTTCTGGTTCTGGAGATATCTCAAATTTAGAATATACATGTGCAATCCGCAAACTTTACCTGATGTGAAAGACTCTATCAAACGTGAGATTGCAAACATCCCTCAAGCTATGTTATATTCGGCTGTATTGTCCACAGTCTCCCACCTGCAACGCGTAATTGCCTGTGATAGCACCCATGCAGAAAATGTGTAATCAAAATACAAGTTTTCTTTTCTCCGATCTGTGTTGTAATCAGTGATTGGTGTATTGCCTCTGTCATATCCAAATTTTTTCCGCGTTTTTCTTTTTTGTCGTTTTCAGAGCTGTTTCTTGTGAGTGCATAACGTGTTTGTTTTTTGGGATACACGTACCGTTCCAACGCTCTTTAGTGTTTTCGCATGCGCTGAGCATTTTGCGACGGGAAAAACGGGCGTAGCCATTCGAATTTCTGTAGCTATAACCGTAACCATTAGCGTCACTTTGTTGCCGTTCACAGAATCCCGAGCTCATACCTCTGAATAACTATATCTGAAATCTCATCTCGATCAGTTGAACGGATCGGCTGCTGGGGTCCATATATTGGCAAAGTTTTTTTTATAACCACCCTGTATGTATATATAGAATTAAAATCATATGCATTTTATGGCCAAATAAATGTCATAAAAAAGTGCAATCTTGAGTATTTGAAGCATAAAAACTAAAATTGCATTATCTCACCGTATCACTAATTTTCATTTCCACTTATATGTCGCAATATTTATGTATGTACGATTGTATTTAAGCATTTTAAGTTTAATTATGGATATTATCAGTATTGCGATTAATGCATTTCAGAGGGATCAACCTCTTGCGCTGGAAATTAATTAGCAGAAGTCCGTGACTATCCCGTCCATATTTTAAAAAAATATTTCACACCAGAATTTTTATTTAAAATTATTAACTTATCCATTTATCCAGTTTTTTTTTCTTTGTATCTTTTAAACTAGTTTTATAAAACAATTTCTGGTTCGTATTCATTTGGTAGCAGTCAAAATGACTGCTCGCGGTCTTTCTAGTGTTAATCCAAGGCGACGTACATAGCACGTCTTTCCGGGTCAAGAGGTTAATGGGAACATAGCTTTATAGGTAAATCATATGCATTTTAGAGGGCTTCCACTGGTCCGTTTTTACAAAACCAGTATGTTTTAATACTAGAACGCCCGGATGTAGTCGATTCGACTCTGACCATATGATTAAATGTCAATTTGAACGAGAAATTCTTTCGTAAATTAAGGTAAATTTAAACCACTCAGATTTACGTTAAACAGTGACAGTCACTTTTATAATAAGAAGAATTATATGGGTAAAAAAAAAAAATTATGTCCTTT
This sequence comes from Maratus speciosus, assembly GCA_963932465.1. Classification (NCBI taxonomy): domain Eukaryota; kingdom Metazoa; phylum Arthropoda; class Arachnida; order Araneae; family Salticidae; genus Maratus; species Maratus speciosus. The sequence continues at coordinate 422,386,691 of OZ010796.1, read as the reverse complement.
TCCCAATATATATATTAGATATTTAAGTATTCAGTTTTCACCAAATATATTTTTTTCTGCGTTTATGTGTATACAACCTATATAAAATTAGTTCCAGCATAGCTAAATTCATAGTTAGGATAATAATACTGTTACCTGAAAATGCTTTAACCCCTAACATAATTTTAATTCCTAAATGGCACATATGCACCAGAATATTGGAATGAAAAATTTCTTTTTATTAAGTACGTAAACAAAAGCTTTTGCTTATTTTGAAATAAATTTGTTTGTGAATTCTGGTGTCGACATTCATTTCTGCATTTTACGAATAGAATTACCTTGTCCCTGAAAGGGTTGAAGATGAATAGTGTACTGGACAATATCCACTCAATTTAAAACATTTATATTCCTATCAAAATATTATTTCTAGTCTATTATATCATCATTAGTGAATTAGACTTCAATATGTAATTTTATATTCAAATGAAAACAGTAATGTGGATTAATTTATATAACAATATGTAACCCCTGTTACTTGTATTCATCATTACAGCCAAAATTTTCAAATCCCTGTATTAAATATATTTCTAAATGGTCCAATAGCTTTAGTATATTCAAAGAAGAGATGCCTTTTGATGTTTTGGGAACATTTTTTAAGAGCTACTCATATACAACAAGAAAAAAATAGAGAAAAAGTGCGAGTAACAGAAATTATATATGTAGCAACAGAGGTTACATTTGCGTAACAGAAGTTACATTGAGCAACACAAATTAGACAGTAGAAGTGTGTTTATATTAATCTAACAACAATTGCACCACTGAAGCACTTTGATAGATTTTTATTACGCATATGAATTTTAAACTACATTTTTGTTAATTTATCTACATCTGTTGCAAATATGTAGTAACAGAAGTTACAGGTAGCAGATGTTACATTTGACAAAGAAAAAAAATTTGTATTTTCTATAGTTTTATAAAAATATGTAAATCTTACATTTATTTAAATTAAGTTAACTTAATTTCATATAATAAAAATAAAACTTTAATTAAAATGACAGTATTTAACACTAGAACTCCTGGAAGGAGTCGATTCGACTCCGACCATATGATTAAATGTCAATTTGAACCAGAAATTCTTTCTTAAATTAAATTAAATTTAAACCCCTCAGATTTACGTCAAATAAATCAGTCAAATAATTTTAAATAAAAATTCTGGTGTCAAACATTTTTATGAAACTTGAGTAAGGGTATAGCCGGATAAGCATTGGAAACATGCCTTTCAATCAAATTTCCTGATTTTTTCCCCAGATGTGGCTACATATCTGACAATATATATCCCCTATTATCACCCTATAAATATTGATATTTAATGAGATAAAAATGTTTTTTCGATTTAAAAAAAAACAGATTTTCTGAAAAAAATGCTGCGCGGAATTTCATGCCATTAACTGAGGATACATAGATACCAAAGATGCAAAACTGGTATTTTTTGTATAATTTTCTATTTATAAAAACTCTGTGAAATAGCGAAGTAAAAATCGAAAAAAAATAAAAATCATATCTTATGGTTATCCGAAAATTACCATTTTCTTTAAAAAAATTCTCCATATGTGCCCGTGTATTCTATATAAATGCCGGAAGTTTGCGTTGGGTACTACACATAAATATTTACAAAAATGTATACTAAAATTATTGAAATTCATTTTAAGGCGTTATTTGGGGCAGAGCTACTTAACCCATTTCCCGCTGGTGTTGCGTTCACGCAACGGTCAAATTAAATGCACATATTTAAGTTATTTACACACCCACCACTATTTTTGAATTAAAAAATTGACCATACTTAAAGACATAAAATTTTAAGATCGTATAAAGCGAAAATTATCTTTCAGAGTTTGTGGTGGCAAACAACGTTCAGCTAAAAAGTTGAAATTTTCAACCTTATAGTTTTGGCGGTTAATGGGTTAACTTTGACATCCGAAGAATATTTGGAACAAAGTCAGTAGACAATATGTCAACTGATGTATTTTAGATTCCATTAAGCATATAAGCCATGTTTTTCAACTTCATGTTCATTTTGATATCGACAGCGTTGGGCGGTGAAGCTACCGAACGACTCCTGCTACTTCGAGCTTATTATTAGTTAATGTTGCTCATGTGTTCATTAAAATTTAAAATACAGCAATTGTGTAAATGTTTATTCCAAAAATTCTTCGGGTGTGGAAGTTGAATAGCTCCGCCCCAAATAACGCCTTAAAATGAATTTCAATATTTTTAATATGCATTTTTGTAAATATTTATGTGTAGTACCCAACGCAAACTTTCGGCATTTATATAGAATATCCGGGCACATATGGGGAATTTTTTATAAGAAAATAGTAATTTTCCGATAACCATAAGATATGATTTTTATTATTTTGTTAATTTTTATTTCGCTATTTCGCACAGTTTTTATAAACAGAAAATTATACAAAAATTACCAGTTATGCATCGTTGGTATCTATATATCCTCAAATAATGGCATGAAATTCTGTGCAGCAGTTTTTGAGAAAATCCGTTTTTTAAAAAATCGAGAAAACATTTTTATCTCATTAAATATCAATATTTATAGAGTGATAATAGGGGAATTATATTGTCAGATATGTAGCCACATCTGGGAAAAAAATCAGGAAATTTGATTGAAAGGCACGTTTCCAATGCTTATCCGGCTATGCCCTTTCCGGGCGTTCTAGTGTTAAGAAATATATTCCTGGTAGGTTTTCAGAACAATCACAAGAAAAATGCGCGTCTCGGTAAGTTTCTAGGAAATTTATAAAGAAGTTTTTCTTTGAAAGAAAGTGGTGTTAAAAAACGGACCGAGTGGGAGCCCTGATTTTATAACAAACAAATGCCATAGAAATAAAAGTGCAAGGTGCATTTGAAGCATAAAAACTAAAATTTTCAGTTATACCATTTCTTATTATCTTACAACAATCTTAAGAAAATCTGACATTTTTCGCTGACATAAATAAATTCATGTTTAATAATTAAATATTAATCTTTACATCTGTATATCATTAAGAAATGTCACAGGAATTTTAGAATTTTCAAAATATTTCACCCCACAGTTTAAAAGAAATGCACATGCAAGCAATATATTCAGTTATATTCATTTTTTAATTTCACTTTTTGTTAATAAGAAAACAAAAACAAAAATAAAAACTTAATACTCATAAATCAGCAATAAAAATTACTAATCTGAGATTGTTTGGTTGGAATATAGTGCTTCCGATAAATAGAAACCTTTTCAATCCTCCATCTTTTGAAAGCCAGTGTTGCTACTTTAGGGCTTGTTTTATAATTAGCCCTACAAAAGAGTACAACACATTTATGCGACCATATTAAAAAAAACAATAATCATACATAAACTTCGCAACAAATGTTCAAAGCTAATGTTGTTTAATAGCACGAATGCATACATGGCGGCTGATCCACAAATACGTCATTCAATCCAGTGTAAATAGTCCTCAGGTATTATCGATACCTAATGTTGGTTGTATTGTATCGTATGGATAAGGTGCCTCTATCTGAGTGTGCTAAACACACGGGTTAAAAAAATGCACATGCATAATGAGCATTTTTTTGAAGAATAAGTATGATGGTGCATAGCTGCTAACTTTTACGCTTTTTTCCTACCACTAAAATTTAATAGAAACATTTCCCTTATCAAATCATCGAAATCTGCTATTTAAATAAGGAGAAAATTTCTGTTAAATTTTAGTGGTAAGAAAAAAGCGTAAAAGTTGGCATCTATGAGGGTGCATGCTAAGACTGTGCTCAGACAGATGTTTTTGCCCAAACTAGTGGCGAACCTTTATTCCAGAACTTGGCGATACTCGCTTGGACGAGCTCGATTAGACGAGTGAGACAAGTTAACAAGCATTATCTTGGCGATAATGGGAGGCTTGACAAGATGCTTGTCGATTGGCTTTTGTTCAAAATCGTCTCAACTAATAAATTTTATATCCTGTATGCAGGGCTCGCAGCGTTCCTAAAATTTTCGCACTTTGCTACCACTAAATTAAAACGATAATTTTTGTTGAATACTTCTATGATAGATGTTAAAGGAATCTACCACGAAGAATTCTTATTTAAAATACTGGTAGCAAAGTGCGAAAATTTTAGGAACGGTGCGAGCCCTGTGTGTGTCACTACTCTCGCATAGAGGCACCCTAATCAGGGACAATGTTGAAGTTCAGGCTTGTTGAACAATGGAGGATATTCCATCTCCGTTTTGATCACGTGGTCAAGGTAAAAACTTCTAGCGTAAAGAAGGGAAGGCTCCGTAGATGTGTAATGTAAATCCCCGCTAGCCAATGAAACAGTTCATGAGGCAAAGCAGTAGTATCTTCCCTTCTTATCAGTAAGAAGTTCCTTAGGTAAATGAAGGATATTCCATCTCCGTTTTGATCACGTGGTCAAGGTAAAAACTTCTAACGTAAAGAAGGGAAGGCTCTGTAGACGTGTAATGTAAATCCCCGCTAGCCAATGAAACAGTTCATGAGGCAAAGCAGTAGTATCTTCCCTTCTTGTCAGTTAGAAGTTCTTGTGTAAATTACCGGTATCACTTGACTTCTTTCAGCCTCGAACACATATTTGGAATATCCTCCATTACCGGTATCACGTGACTTTTTTCAGCCTCGAACCCATATTTGGAATATCCTCCATTATGAGTTATCTAATCATTTCTCGCATTACTACACATTGGCTTACCAGAAACTTCAGTTCATCGATGGTAGTAACCACAGAATAGCAAACAGTATAAATAAAAGAGTATTTTATAAAATAGGCTTCAAATGTTCGTAATATGCAATTTTTAGTTGTTTTTTACGATGCTAGATGCACAAAAAAATACACGAAACGGATTGAAGATCATTCATTGGCCATGAAATTTGCATACTTGGAGAAATTTTGTCCCCTTTAAGTGTTGATCAGATTATATTTTGAGGGTGCTTTATTTTATCGCAAAAGCGCATACAGGGTGCGTCAGGTATTTAAGAACAAATCAACGCTTGCTTTCAAACAGGAATATACACAAGCGATACAGCATCTTTTTTAACGTTCTGTACAAGTTACCACATACACATTGGATGCAATCATTCACTGAAACCACTGCGAACCGCAATAACCGCCTCTGCAGGCTGCCAAAACTGACTGGAGATAATGATCGGATGAGTGTCGGGAACATTTGCCACTGCACACACAACGGCTGCATTGAGGGCTGCAACACGCTGTGTCGATGACTATTGGAGTCCCTCTAAATGGAGGATATTCCAAATATGGGTTCGAGGCTGAAAAAAGTCACGTGATACCGGTAATTTACCCAAGGAACTTCTAACTGATAAGAAGGGAAGATACTACTACTTTGCCTGATGAACTGTTTCATTGGCTAGCGGAGATTTACATTACACGTCTACGGAGCCTTCCCTTCTTTACGCCAGACGTTTTTACCTTGATCACGTGATCAAAGCGCAGATGGAATATCCTCCATTGCGCCACATATCTAATAGGCCATTCGGCTAATACCTGTGTAGCTGGAGGACCAACAAGTTGAGAATGAATGTTTTAGTCATCCATTTTCGGTTTGTATCGGCCGTATGGGATAGTGCAAAGTCTTGTTAAAAACGTACGGCCTCCCAAGTGTTACAGAAGTAATTTAGTGCTTTAGCACCTCGGTATAAACAAGGATGTTGACTCTGGCAAATTGAAGAGAGAAATGTGGATGCAGCAGATCGTCTTCGCTTCTCAGGACCCCCCAGAATCATCAGTGAGGCTGGAAATTTTCTGCACGTGTCTGTTAAAGCCTCTTACAGGATTTTACACCATCACCGTTCTTTTTGCGGTTCACTTTCTTGACCTGGGCAAAGTTTTTTTCATTGGAAAGAAACAAGAGTATTCCTGGCTCTTCTTGATGTTTCATCTTGTTAAGGAGGCGCTTGTCTCGGGTCAGGCAATTGTTCCTCTTTCTTTCGGCAAGAACTGTACTTTTCTCATCACGTACGACCTCTAACGAAGATTCTCGTGAATCACACATCAGATTGTGGCCTCCTCAACCTGCATCTCCCGAGCGAGTGCTCTTATCGGCTTCGTGGGATTTTCCTCAAATTGAATAACGAATTCTGGTGTTTTGATGATTTCATATTGCTGACAATGTTGTTTCCTGCATGAAACGTTTATCACATGAAACCTGGAAGCCTTCAGTGCACTCCTTACATTAAAGACAAGTGACCGGGCGAGTTTCAAGAATGCGGCAATCTCTAAATCGAAGTATTCTTCAACCAATGAACCAATGACAGCATGCTTTTACATTTCCTGAGTTAATCTAGGTTCTGACATGTTTAGATGTAACAGAAAGAGATTTGTAACTATGAAATACAGTGTGATATTTCACCTATAACACGTGTTCTCAAATACCTGATTCACACTGTATATTAAATAATGTAGTAAGTGGTTATTAAGAGCGTCGTATATTTAAGTAAAAATAATGCACATGCATGCACTAATGCAGACATGATAGCAAAAATGGACACATTTGATCCGGTGGTTAAAGTATTAAGTTTCTCTTTTGTACCAGGTGGTCATAAAAAAACTTCCCCGATATATGTACACCTAGCGACCTAACCACTCAACCAATCGAAAGGAAATTTTAGATTTAGTTATTTGAAGGTATGCACTCGAGATCGTGATGATTTAAAACAATAGAGCTCTCAAGGTTACGGTTACAGTGAAAAAATTTCGAAATTTTAGAATGGCAACACACTTTTTTTCCTGCGCAAATTCATCAGCGCATTGAAAAACCATAAATGGCATTTGAACGATACACGTAGGACTAAAATTACCGATGTAATATCGTGGCACTGAATTCTGATCAGTTCCTATGTAACTTAATATTCAGCAGTCTAAAACAAATGATTTCATTTTTACTTTTACTATGTGTACACAAAAACAACTCAAAAACACATTTTAAAACAAATCTTACAAAATTACTCAGTTAACATGTAAAAAAAAAAAAGAAAAATCGGCTACTGAAAAACATGTCTTGCAGCCATTTCTTCGTTCCTTCATGTCGCATATCGAAAACGTGCTCCTTCGGTACGATAGTGAAGTCAGCCAGACGCAAGTTAAAAGGACAATTCAGGAGAAAGTTCTGCTTTCGTATCTGATGGTGTATCCAGAGTTTATATAAGGTTTCGCATCTTACGAAAAATCACGCATTCCAAGGGATATTTATGGTCGTTTCACCGGCATAAAACATTTGCAAAAAAGAGCATTGTAAAGGACCAATGGCAATTCAAAGACGAAATGAACTGATGCACTTTGCATAATTCACAGGAATAGATAGTGTAGAAGCACCAATCACGGAACACCACATGCAAATCATTGTGTGTAGAAATTTTTTAATAAACAGTGTGGGAAGATTGTTTCTTCGATCGGTTTGTTTGTACGTGCCAACAAGATGACACTTACAATAAAATAACGAGGTGAATTGATAAAGCTGTTTTATCTGAACGGGAAAAATGCAGCTGAAGCAGTGCGAGTTTATTGCCGAAATCATAAGTTACGACGAGGTCCATGTTCCGTAAAAACTGTACGTGATTTGGTGAAAAAAATTGAAGAAACTGGATACACATGTGGTGGACCACGATCCGGACGACCATCTGTTCCTATTGAAGTTGTTGCGGAAGTGCATAACAGTATTACTGCAGATCCATTGCATACTGCAAGAAGTGTTGCACGCAGTTTGGATGTACCGAAAATAAGAGTCCTTAAGATTCTGCGCACTGTTCTGCGGATGCTTCCCTATTGATTCCAGATGTTGCATCCAGCGCGTCCAGATGTTGCAACCTGGAGACGAGCAATAGCGTTTGGACTTTGCAAATTGTTTTCTCATCAGATTGGATGAAAATAACAGCTGGCCATTGCGAAAATTGTGGACAGATGAGGCACATTTCTATTTAGCTGGGAACGTAACCTCCAAGAACTGCGGTCATTGGCCTGATGAAAATCCTCTCGATATGACACCAACGCCTTTTACACGAAGCTAAAGTGACTGTGTGGCGCGGCATCGCAAACACATTCCTTCTCGGTCCGTATCTTTTCAAGGAGATCATTTCCACAGGTATGAAAACGTCACACAATTGCTCGGTATACAACAATGTTGCAGAATTACGTAATTCCAGAATTGCAGAAGCAATTGTCGTTAACGATATTGTATGGATGCAAGATGGTGCTCCTCCACACGTCGCCACATCTGTTCGAGAAGTGCTGTAACAGAACTTTGGTAAGAGAATCATCTCTCGTAACTTAGCAGTTTCTTGGCCACCACAATCCCCCAACCTCACTCCAATGGATTTCTGGTTCTGGGATTATCTGAAATCAAATGTGTACGCATCGATCCAAGAAATTTGTCAGAATTGAAAGATGCCATAAAACGTGAAGTTGGACAGATTCCTTCTGCGATGTTACGGTCGGCATTGTTGTCAACAGTCTCACACATGCAATGTGTTACTGTGTGTGAAGGTGGACATGTTGAAAACTGCTAATTCCAATAAATGTTTTTTCTCTCTTGTATTGTCATTGGTCCTTTACAATGATCTTTTTTGCAAGTGTTGTACGCCGGCAATTTTCATCGTACGTGTATCATTCAAACGCCATTTAGAGTTTTTCAATCCGCTGATGAATTTGCGCATGAAAAAAATGGGTGTTGCCTTTCGAAATTTTGTTATTGTAACCGTAACCGTGAGAGCTCTATTGTTTTAAATCATCACGATCTCGAGCGCGTACCTTCAAATAAGTATATCTAAAATTTCTTTTCGACTAGTTGACCGGTTAGGCCGCTAAGGGTTCATATATCGGGAAGTTTTTTTTATGACCACCCTGTATATTCTATGGTGTGCTTTAATGCGTATAAAATTATAAGCTTTGAAATGAGTCTTCATTTTAGGGAAATAAAAACATATTTTAGGTGTCAAATCTTAAAAAAAAGCAAGACAGTTATAAACTGATACTCTTTTGTTTTTGCAAACGAACTTGGCCATAATAATATAAAAGAAGGTTATCAATAATATCAATATGATCAGGATTCAGAGTCACGAAAGAATAAAAATCTAAATAAAAGAACAGGTTGTTACTTTGTTTTATGTTAGTCAAAATCATTATTTTGACAGTCAGAGTTTTAAGGGAAGTAAGATACGCTGTATTCAGGGGCGGATTTATTAAGTGAGGGGCCCCTCTCACTGGAACTTTTTGGGGGCCCTTCCATCTTGAAAAATTGGGTATATTTATAATATATACTAATAAAAGAAAATTTCGCTCTGTGTGTGTGTATTCGCGATTGCTAGCAAAATCTACCGCACGTACAAAGCAGAAAATTTTTGTGAGGATAATCCAAGGCCTTTCCTGATACATCTGAGACTCAGAATTCTAAAATATCTACTTATAAGCTGAGTTATTCATTAACAATCGCAACGCACTCTCATTAAAAACTCATCTCAGTCAACGAGAGGGAAAAAGCAAGTCTTATTTACGCATCATGAGAAAATGAACATCGAAAAGAAGTAATTCCGGGTGGGGGGGGGGGGAGTATTTTGTCATATTAACTTCCATCGGCCAAACCGCTTACTAAAGTTACAAACAGAAGACATATTCTAAAAGATCGTACCCTTATGTATCAAATCTCGTAATCAATTAATATATATACATATATATATATATCGCGGTTAACCTTTTGAAAAAGAAAATTCAAAGAGGGTCATTTTTTCAAAAAAAAAAAGATTTTCCCCCTTATGGCAACACCCCTCCAGGGTGTAATTTTAGAGGTACCGACAAACCAAAAATATGTTCTTGAAGATAATTCTTCCTCTAAACGATGGTGCAATCGGTTTTTAAAAATATGAATTTTAACCCTTTCAAATAACCGGCGAACTCGGGTCACTTCGCGCCTCGCGGAGACGATATTTTTTGTATGCTAAAAGTAACTAAACATCCATATGTACACAGTCTTTTTAGAGAATCTCAATAGACTAGATTTAGATCACCTACAAAAATTATGAAACGTTCGGACGGGTAGAAATATTTTTTACAAAATAAAATGGTGTGAAGTTTTTGGCGAAATTTGTAGAAACTTTAGTGTTTCGTCGCGGTTTCGCCCTAGTAAAAACCTGAGTGTTTCGTCACGGTTTCGCTCGCTTTTGTTAAGCATAGACTCCAAAAAATCTAATTACGCAGAAAATAAAATACCAAATAGCATATTCTTTTAATTCAACATTTTTTCATTTAAAAATATAAATTCAGACAAAATGAAGTTAAAGATATAAAGTCATACAAATTTGAGGTTCATTTAAGAGTCATTCATCACGGGTCTGGGCAATGCCGGGCGGGTCAGCTAGTTTAAAAATAATAGCTATTCAAAACTCAATTACAATAATTACTAACAAATAAATTAAAATGTATTCAATCGTTAACGATTAATTATACGAAATTCATTTCATATTCAAATTACATCAGATTATTTTACATGAACTTACATACTATGACGGATAAATGTGCTAAAATTGTGTATCTTATTTTCCTTTCAATTTTTTAAGAACATAAAGTGATAATTCCAACCAAAATTAATCAGAAACTAAGGAGACAATATTTTAGTGTCTGCTGAGCCTTAACTCAAAACCTCTTTTCGCTGCTTTTAGTTTTTGGCTCATTTATTTCATGAAATAAGATCTAAATGTAATGGGGTTTTAATGCATGGGGCTGCAGCGGTCTGCGCTGCATGACATTATCTTGCTTATAATTTTAATTTCATGTTTTAATAAAACAATTTTAGAAATCAAATAAATTCATCCATTATAACCAAATTAAATTATATTTTTCTCCTTTTCGTTACACAGCTGGGTTCAAAGAATGGCAAGTGCTTTATGGATATAAAAAGTATTCGAAGCTCCATGAGTTGTTTTATAATAGTCCAAGAACCGACAGCACAAACACTTATGTTAACTAGCGCAAGAAAAAGACCTTTATTTTATGGGTGAGTAGAAGTAGGGGAATCTAAAGCCAAAAATAAATACCACCAGTGGTTCACTTGTAGGTTTATCATCGTGTTTGTCCTACAAACAAAGGTAGATCCATGTCCTTTCGGCAGACATGCATCATTAGATTCCCCTACTTCTACTCTCCCATAAAATAAAGGTTTTTTTTCTTGGGCTTGATAACTTAGGTTTTTGTGCTGTCGGCTCTTGGGCTATAACCATCTGCACTGCATTTTTATATAAATACTAGGGGGGTCTGCTCCTGCAAACGTATAATAGTCACGTGTAAATGATTTTTTAATTGAAATGAAATATTGTTCTTTGCGCTGTTTTGACAATTGGTGCTAATTCACCGCCAAGGATTTCATATTTTAGAAATAATAGCTGTGAAATACAATCAGTCGTTGCATAAAATCGTTTCATAAATTTGTTTCATTAGGATTATATATATATATATATGATAGATATTTTTTTAAACACCAATTTAATTAACTAATCTGCATATAAGTTTGTGTGTGTCTTATTAGCGAATGCCATAAAAAATGGTCCGAAAAATGTAAAAGTGCCACTTTCACAACTGTGATTAGCAAAACATCTACTAAAATGAAAAAAAAATTATATCGGGGAAAACTATGGGGGACATTGTCTTTGACAGTCATGATATATTTGATTGTCGTGTGTCCTTTTTGATCTGGATGTGGAGAATTTTATGAGAGGGAAAAAGTATAAACACTTATGATGCAATAATAAACTTCTGCAATAATAAAGTATTGATTACTAGCTGACCCGTCCGGCGTTGACCGGGCCCGTTATAATAACCTTAAACCAAATTCAAGTTTGTATGATTTTATATCTTCGGAAAATCGGTGCCCCAATGCCTTTGGCATCATAGAGTTTTTCAAATGAACTTAGTTTTTCCTAGGCCCCAATAGCTTCGGCCGCGTCGAGTGTGTTCTCAACAAACCTCTTTCCAGTGGCGTATTCAGGGTGGGGCTCCAAATGCTCTGGATACCAGTGATTTTGTAAAGTTCAGTTCGCCTTATCTAATTGGAGAATTTTGTGTTAGTAATCAAGACGAAGAAAACTTTAAAATATTACTGGTATCTAGAGCACTTGGACCCCCTCCCTGGCTATGCCACTGTCTCTTTCTGAACGAACCTGTGACCTAGGTTACCACTGTCTAAGGTAGCGTATACCCGAAGTGCTCCGCACGGCCGAAGACAATCGAAAATCAAGTTGAATGACCCAAACCCCGTAGTTATGGGGCTCATAGAACCCGAGATTAGATTATAATGCTTCCCCTAGTGGTAGAATATGGAACTAAAATCTGTATAACAATCTTAAGCTAAATTGAATGAACCAATTTTCGATGAAATCGAACCATAGAAACCGAGAAACGAATGCCCCGTTAACGTTCGAAAATGGTGGTAACAAAAGTCCAAGATAAACTTTCATAATAAAAAGCCGAGGAAAGAATGTAGAAGGTGACCCTCCATCTACAAATTTAACAAAGTCTCTTTAACATTAACCCAATATTTAATTTACGGATTAAATACCTCGGATCAAGGGCCTCAAGAAGGCGATTAATATTCAAAATTGGTGGTAGCTGAAGTCTGAGAATTTTTTTTGTTGTTCATGGAGTAGCTGAAAAACCTAACAAGTTGTTAGAAAAGAAAAAGCTAGTGAATCGGACTATTTTTAAGGGAGTTATAATAGGGGGATCAAAAAGGTGCAAAAGTGATAGTTAAGAGCAGGGTTCTACGATGAAAACATGTTAAAAGGTCCTAGTATTTAGTTTTTTAGATCTCCAATTAGTCGAAATTAAACATAACGTACAAATTAATCATTAGAATAAAATGTTAAATAAATGCGCTAAAAATAAGGGGAAATACTTAAAAAGGGCCCTAACGCCCCAATAAAAATATGAGGGGTAGGTGGAAATCCTAAAAAGTTGTTAGAAAAAAAGCTAGTGAGTCAGACCATTTTTACGGTCGTGATAATAGGGGTCCCAAAAGGGGTCAACTGATAGCTGAGAGCAGGGCCTTGAGATAAAAACATGTTAAAAGGTTCTAGTAGTCACTTTAGATCTTTAATTAGTCGAAGTTACACATAGGGTATAAATTAATCATTTGAATAAAAATTTAAAGAAATGCGCAAAAAATAGGAGAGTGCTTAAAAAGGGCCCTAGTGCTCCAATAAAAATATGAGGGTGTTGATCCGGGGACAGGAGTCCAAGACTCAATTTTAAATTTATGCATTGACAGTGACAGAATTAGGGGGTGAAAAATGCGCCCAGTAGCAGAATTTTCTGTGTTAATCTGCAGCAAACCAAAATTTATCTGCGAACCAAGAATACTGGGCCAAGCTTACTATCATAAAAAATTATAGTAGCCCATAAAATAAGTAAAACTTGCATTTGCAAAGAAAATACAAGAAGAAAATGCAATAAATCTAGAGACAAAAATTATATTTTAGTTAATTTTCTTAGCCCAGAATTTTTTGAATTTTGTTAGAACTGATCTGCAAGGTATAAAAAAATCTGCAGCACTGTTGCCGTGCTGCACTGTTTCTGCTACAGGGAAAATGCGTGGCGCACAAAATGTTCAAGAGACTCCGGGCCGGGCCCCAGGGAGCTAGGTCCTTCATTAACTAAATGGAAAAGTTCCTTTTAACAAAGATCGGATTAAAAGGGGCAATTATTAACTATTGAGGGCACAAAAACTTCAAGGGACCCTGTACCACGTCCCAGGGGACCACAATCTTAACTCGAATGTAGTTGGATATAAGGAAATTTTTTAGTAGTTTATAAAGTAGCCGGAGGAGCCAAGAACTATGTAAAAGAGAATTGGATTATTTTTAAAGAAGGGCCCCAAGAAAGCCATTAATATTCAAAATGGTGGTAGCTGAAGTCTGAGAAATTTTTTCCTAGTTCATGTAGTAGTTGGAGGACCTAAGAAGTTGTTAGAAAAAAAAGCTAGTGAATATGACCATGCAAAAGAGGCTAACTGGTAGTTCAGAGCAGGGCTCTTAAATGAAAACATGTTAAAAGGCTACTTTGCGCTTTAGATCTTCCATTAGACAAAATTAAGCATAGGGTATGAATTATTAGAATAAAATTTTAAAGAAATACGCAAAAATGGGAGGATATGCATTAAAAAGGGGCCTTAGGGCCCCAGTAAAGATATGAGAGTGCTGGCCAGGGGACAGGAATCCAAAAATCAACTTTAAAGTTATGCATTGAGAGGGTGACACAATTATGGAGTGAAAAATGCATGGCAGATAAAAAGTTCAAGGGCCTCTGGACCGGATCCTAGGGGGCCAGGGTCTTAACTGGAATGTAGAATCTGGGGATAAACTAAATTGAAAAAGGGTACCAAAAGCGAATATTGGATTAAAAAAGGAGAGTTATTAACAATTTATAGTACAGAAACTTTCAGGACTCCGCATCGGTTCCCAGGGAGACAGGATCTTAACTGAAACGTAGAAATGGGGATAACTAAATGGCGAAATGCCCCAAAAAACGAAGAAAATCGGATAAAAAAGAGGCAAGTTATTAAAAATTTAGGGCATAAGAACTTGAAGGGCTCAGGGGGCCCGGGTCTTAAAATATTAAAAATCTGACCCTCAGGTACATCAGGAACTGGCTTAGACTATCCTCACCGAAATGTTCAGACTTCTATGTGCGGTAGATTTTGAGAGCCATCGCACACAGACACACAGAGCGAAACTTTGATTTATTAGTATAGACTAGCAGACCCGCCCGGCGTCCGTAAATAATAACCTTAAACAAAACTCAAGCTTGTATGATTTTATGTCTTTAGAAATTCTTTTAAATGAACCTAATTTCGGAGGCCCCCATTGCCTTCCACAGCGTCTAGAGTGTTCCCAACAAACTTATTTCCGAACGAACCTGTAACCTGAGGTTCCGTTATCTAAGGCAACATGTACCGGAAGTGCTTCGCACGTGCCGGAGACAATCAAAAACCAAGTTGATTGAGCCAAACCTCGTAGTAATCAAGCCCAATTAATGCATCATTAATGTTAGGAAATGTTGGTAACTGAAGTCAAAGGTAAAATTTCATAATACAGAAAGTAGCCGAATTATAATCTAAGTTGAATGAACCAAATCCCGTTGAAATTGGGTCCTTAGAATCCGAGGAAAGAATGCGCCCCCAAGCGGTGGAAAATGCCCCCTCCCCTTGTAAATTTCACGAATTACTTTTAACATTAACACGATATTTAATAAACGGATGAAATCCCTTATCTAAAGTTACCTTTAAAGTAACGCGATTTTTAATTTACGGCTGTAGTTTGTAACCGTAAGTTGATGCTGAAAAAGGAGATTAATGTTTGAAAAAAGTGGTAGCTGAGGTATAAAGACCGGGCCCTGGAAACCAGTGTTTTAACTAGAATGTAGTCGGATATAAGAAATTATTTTAGTAGTTTTAAAGTAGCTGGAGGACGCTAAAACTATGGTAAAGAAAATTGTAATAGAATCAGATAGTTTTTAAATAAGCTGCAACAAAGGCCCCAAGAAGCAGATTAATATTCAAAATTGGTGGTAGTTGAAGTCAGAGAAATGTTTCTGCCATTCATGTAGTAGCAGGAGGACTTAAGAAGTTGTTTAAAAAAAGAAGCTAGTGAATTGGACCATTTTAAAGGGATCTATAACAAAGGGCCCAAAAAGGGTCAACTGATAGTAAAGAGCAGGGCCCTAACATGAAAACTTGTTAAACGATCTAAGTTCTTAGCACTTTAGATCTTCAATTAGTCACAATTAAATATAGAATAATATTTTAAAGAAATGCACAAAAAATTGTGTAAATGTTTAAAAAAGGGCCCTAGGGCCCCAATAAAAATATGAAGGTGTTGATCTAGGACGAAGAGTCCAAGACTCAACTTTAAAATTATGTACTGAGAAGGTGAGAAAATCAGGGGGTGATAAATTAATGGCACACAAAAAGTTCAAGGGGCCCTGGACCGGATCCTACGGCAGCCTAGGGGGTCCCAGGATCTAAACTGGAATGTAGAAATGTGAGACTAACTAAATGGAAAAAGGATATCAAAAATGAAGATCGGTTTAAAAGTAAGCAATTTATTAACCTTCTATTTGCACAAAAACTTGAAGGGGCCCTATATCGAGCCACAAGGTGTCAGGGAGTAGAAAGTAGAAAGAGAGTAATCTGAAGAGAGGTCTGGAAGCTGGAGAGTAGAAAGGTCCCCCAAACGAAGATGATTGGATAAAAAGGGGACAAGTTATTAACAATTTAGTACATAGAAACTTAAAGGGGCCCCGACCCTTAAAAAATAAAAAATCTGAGCCACAGGTGCATTAAGACCTGTCTTGGACTATCCTCACTTAATTTTCAGACTTCTATGGGCGGTAGATTTTGCTAGCCATTCACACACAAACAGACAGACAGGGCGAAACTTAGCTTTATTAGTATAGATAATCAGTAACAAAGTAAAAATTCACTTAAAATATCAGCTTTATGAAAACTGCATACCAAATGTGGGGCCCCCAAAATCAGGGGCCTCAGGTTGACGGCCCATGATTTAATTAGTCCCTCAATCTGTATAATTAAATCTTCATAGAATGTCTCTAACAGTGCTTCTTTCGGCTCAGACCCAAGTTTCCTTTGAATCTCACCCTATCCGTCCACAAACGATCATAGTCCTGATAATTCACAAAGGAAAAAAAAGATAAGGGAAAACTAAAACATTTCTGGGACTAGAAAATGATAGAAAAAATTATATTTATTACATGAAAATGATATTGTAATATTAACTGAAAAATTTAAAAAACAACACTAAGAAAATCCATTTATCAAAACGCCACATTTCTCTTTGAACTCAAAAGAAGATTTGGGGACCCCTTGGGATGCGGGGCTCCTCGCGATTGCGACCATCGCGACCCCTTAAATCCGCCCCTGGCTGTATTAGAACATGCTCATTTTGAGATTACATTTAAAATTGTATATCTACAACTTCCTGTTTCTGAATCTCTAAACTTGGTGCTTTCGAGTTTTCTTTCTGCTTTCAATATGAATTGAATGCCACTTTTTCTTACTACTTTTTCATACAATATCAAAATACTATGGGTGTTTTAAAGCAATACTATAGTACAAGATATACTTGAATGCATTTATCAAGTTTATTAGAGCTAGAGTTGAAGAATCTCGGAACTGAATAGAAATTGTATAAATCACTCCATTCCTTTCCTATTTAATCCTTAAATGCATAGTGATGCATATCTGTATCACTTTTTATTTAACTCTTATCAACCACTATATTTATATAGAAATATTAATCCTGTAAAAATTACAAAAATATGCTATTGAAAAAGTTAAAAATCTATCTTAAAATTTCTGGTATCTAATCCTTAATATAAGAATAAAAAACACAATTCTAAAAGAATAATTCGCGCATTTAAGGGTTAAGTTTTACATAATAAAAATTTATATAAAATAAGTTACACAGATTCATAATTACTATAATTACTAATTTTGCACTATTTTAGTTATGACAGTTGTTTTTACTTGTATTGCAGATGTTCAGCATAAGAAAAGGTTGACATATTATACGGAAAATGTATCTCTGATTTTTTTCATTATTTTTCCCTTGTAATAAACCTTACTGAGAACCATATATAATAATAATAATAAAAAAACAAACATAAATAATGCTTTTAAGGGTTAAATAATGAAAATTTCTTACTTTTTTCTGAAAAACATTCAACAAGACCCTTTAACACCACCCTCTATTATTTTTGACAATATTTCCCTGAATTATACGTTCTAAAAATTAAAATAAAATGACGTAGTTAGAATTCATGAATATAAGAATTAAAAGAAAATGCTTCTACATTTCCTTTCTCTATTTATGTAAATATTTGGACTTGTTTTGATTTTTGATTGTTTTGAAACTACTTTAAACTACTATAGATATATATTGTAAGTGTAATACGTTAATTCGATTTTCATATTAAGACTTGCTGCGGGGATTGCTAACGATTCTTCAATTCTTCAAGATGTGATTCTGACGATCTTAATAAAATGCTTCATGACAAATCACGAATTCCACACATTGCAAAGGTTTTCTTCTTGAAATTTATCATACAACGTTTAACATGTAGTATACCGAACAAGTGCTGAAATAAGTTGAACATTCTATGAAAGTTTACTCTTAATTATAAAATGGTGAACATTATAGTGGTATCTCAGTTTCTATGAACCAAATTTTATATTTTAAGCTAATTAAAAATATATATGTTGATTTGATTTTGTATTAGCGTTGATGAACAATGAACATTTTTATTCACTGATCACACTAACGCCGAAGTAAATCCAAAGAAATGCACTATTCTTCTAGTTGTTGTTGTTCTGCTGTTTAAATTAATATGTTAGAAAAATATAGAAGAAATTTTTGTGATGGCCACAGCATGCTAATTATAATGGTGTCTTTCTCATATTTTCTTTGAAATAAAGAGTGACAGACCTATAAATTACTTGTCATAATTGAAACCCTACTTGGCGGTAAATTTTGGCATTTGTTGGCATGCCGTTACTTAGTTTTATGGATTCAGTTTCCCATGTCGTAGTTGGGAGCACGTGCAAAGCCGAACAAAGCGGCTTTTCACGCCTGGACTGAGGGAGAGGGGATGATGAAGACGGGTATGTGACACCCACACCTGGCTTGGCTTCGGAATGACGTGGGAAAATTTGACTCCAATTAAAGAGTCAATCGACACGTGCTTCTCGAGTGGGAAGGTTTTACGGTTTAATAGTGAAAACGCAAATTTTCCCCCATCTCTACCATCAAACGATTTGAAAACTCAAGCCCAAAAACTCTCTATCTTTGATGCAAGAGACCCCTGATACGCGTACAGGGGCTGCGCGGTGGAGGGGGAAATGGTATTGTTACGATTTTGGCTTGGTAGTGAATTTCATTGTTTTTATTCATCTCTAAGACTATAGGAGGTCAAAGGTGCAATTAATCATCTCTTCGAGCTCCGTCGGAAATGAATTGTCTATAAAATTTTGCGTTTCCATACTTGCATACATTTAATTTCCTTATTTTTACAGAATTAATATACTGAAAATCAGTGTATAGTTACTAAATTTTTTTTTGAAAAATAAACACAGGTCTGTAATAGTTTCGAGGAAGGGGAGAGGGTTGAAACACACACTCCCACCTTATGGCCTTGCAATTTTCTATACGAAATTCTTATAGTGAATTTTAATAATGCATGTTAAGTTCATTATGCTTGATGTTGTATAACATCATTATTAATATGCACAAAATATTACCGTTCATAGACTATAATGTATTCGAATTCTTTAGAGCGCCATTGTAAACAAATAATCAAAAGTAACGCATACAATTTTCAGTAGACTACATGCTGTAGTCTACTGTAGTATTCGAATTCTTTTGAGCGCCATTGTAAACAAATAATCAAAAGTAACGCATACAATTTTCAGTAGACTACATGCTGTAGAGAACTTTAAAATCATATATACAAACTGTGTCTTCCAAGTACATTTATGAAAGTAGGAGTTCGAATAGACAGATAGGCGAATCGAAATCATAAATAATTTTCAACAATGTTGGAAAATGTTCAGAAGTAATATAGTTACAAAAAATTAGAGATGTCTAGTTTGATTTTCGAACGTAAACAAAAACCAAAAAAAAGAAAGGCTTTTCATTAAGACTGACGCTAAAAGTAAAATAAATTGAAAAATGTAGTAAAATAAATTCAAAACAGTCTTCAAATTTTATCATGGAACATTAGCTCCAGCGTCTAAATCTAGCGCCAATTACAGAAAGTTTTTATCGTTTTATACTGATCCCCAGGTCATCGATGATCGAGGCCTATCCAGACGCTGCCATCGAAATATTCAAGGCCAGAGGACACGAGTGTGACGTCATCACTAATCGACCGACTTGTCACTAGTGTTAGAATTCACGCCGGAAAATTTTGAATAGCAATTTTATTTTATTTTATTTGTGGAATATCTATCATCTTATAAAACAATAATAACTATTTAAACTTACCGGTGAGAAAATAAAAATCCAGCCAGATGCGGAATGCTACAGTGTTGCCGTATCTGGCTGATTTTTTGGGGTGGGGTGGGGGGGGGGAATTGCAAATTATCACCAGTAAGTTTAAATAGTTATCATTGTTTTATAAGATTACACATATTCTGCAAATAAAATAAAAGAAAATTGCTATTCAAAAATTTCCTGTGTGAATTCCAATATTAGTAAGAAGCCGGTCGGTTAGTGATGACGTCACACTCGTGTCCTCTGGCCTTGAGTATTTCGATGACAGCGATGGCCTATCAAGCCTGGCTTCTGGATGGTACAGCTGTGGCAACAACTGTACCATCCTTGCTGGTACCTACCCTCTGACTGTACTGTTTAAATTTGCCTGATGCTTATTTTTCGTAGGCGCTTATTGTTTAGATTTTAAAGCTCTGATCATGATACATTTATGTATTTTTAAGCGAAGTAGTTTCATTTTTAAATATCGTAAAACCACAACTACTGTAATTAATTCAAGACAAAGAGAGATTCTTGGTCAACATAAGGATGGAAAATTTACTCTAGGGAGATCCAGTTTTATACTTTTGTCAGCTATTTGTTGATTTATATAAATAAATACATAAATATTTGCTTTTTAAGAAAATCTATTTATTAAAAAATAATATTTCTGCAATTATCACCGTATTTTTTTCTTTCTTTATCTATTTTAAAGGATATAAGCAAAATATTATTTTGTATAGCAAATAAACGATGTTTTCCTTAGTTGGGCGTCGATAGTGGCCAAGACATTGCAAAGGCTACAAACTCGCACGTGTTTTTATTTATTTTCAATCTCTATTAATTTATAATACACATTTTAAATTTTATATTAGAAGTATATTATAACTTTATGCCGAAAAAAATATTGTAAATTATTATTACTTTTTTAAAATGTAAGTGCTGCGTACTATTTTCACTTTATTTGTTTTTAGACTTATATAAGAATTTCATTTTTTTTTAAAATATGTTATTGTGAGAAAAATTCTCCCTTGTTATTTATAGGTAATTTTAAATTAAGTTAAAACTTTAACCTATATCACTCCTTAATGATTTGTTTTTTATTAAGAAATATACTATTCAAAACTGAGTAATAGGTACCGTTTAAATCTTCACAATAATCAAATATTATGTAAAATAATTTGTATTATAAAAGTTTATATTTAAAAATATCCAAGTTTTTCAATATCTTCCTATTTTTGTTCGTCGGAGCTTTGTAATTCTGCATCAGCATTATCCTGTAAATCTATCTCGTGATAATTTCCAATTAAGATTTTGTATTACACTGGCCTCCAAAAGTTAAGGTACAGGGACTGGATCCTTTCGATTGTACACGGTTTGTCGAATATCTATCAACATTATTGGCGAATTATTCTTGAACTTCTGCGATGTAAAGAACATGTTTGATTTCATATTTCTCGGTGAAGATTTATCGGGGGTACAATTAGGGGGCTAATAATAAATTTAATAATAAAATGATATTTGCGATCACCTATGTAACAGAAAAGACTGGAAATGGTTTGTCACTGTGGTAAATGACTATTTGCGTGTTGTTCAACGTTTGTATGCATTTGTGTAAGCATAGCACCCATATTCGTGAAGATGTTAACGTTTTTGAGAAATATTCAAAATTTTTTTGTTTATAGCATACAGAGTTTTCAAACAAATTTAACACAACTTTCCAAAAACCTGACAAAGAACAGTAGCAACAGTATACTGCAATTAAAACATGAATATATTGAATATTTGATGAGATATGGGCACTTGTATGAAATAATTTTTAACTGCGCATGCGTGTAAGATTTCAAATTTTTTATTTAATAATTTGGGTAACTATTGTAGAAAGTCCAGTCAAATATTGTGAAAACTCAGAAAGATATAGTGAGTTGATTGAAAAGTTGTGGAAAAATCCTTATAATAAAGCTATTTTTAGAGAGAAACTCACTATATCGCCCCTATCTTTGTGAAATTTCTCGATATTTGAGTGGACATTTTAGATAAGTTTCCCTACATAGCTGACTACCAAATTATGAAATAAAAATTTTGAAATCTTCCACGCATGCGCAGTTAAAAATTATTTCATACAAGTGCCCATATCTCATCAAATATTCAATATATTCATGTTTTAATTAAAGTGTACTGTTGCTACTGTTCTTTGTCAGGTTTTCGGAAAGTTGTGTTAAATTTGGTTGAAAACTCCGTATGCTATAAACAAAAAACTTTTGAATTTTTCACAAAAACGTTAACATCTTTACGAATATGAGTGATATGCTTACACAAATGCACACAAACGTTGAATAGGACCGAAATAGTCATTTAACGCAGTGACAAACCATTTCAACCATTTTCTGTTGCATAGGTGATCGCAAATATTATTTTATTATTAAATTTATTATTAGCCCCCTAATTGTCGGCCCGACTAAATCTTCATCGAGAAATATGAAATCAAACATGTTCTTTACATCCCAGATGTTCAAGAACAATTCGTCAATAATGTTGGTAGATATTCGACAAACCGTGTGCAATCGAAAGCATCCAGTCCTTGTACCTTAACTTTTGGAGGCCAGTGTACCTTACAAAGGTACGTACTGTCGTAGAAGAAAAAAAGTAAACCCCCCTTACTAACTCTGCAAAAAATTATCGTACAGAAGAAAGTTACTGGTACCACACGATTGGTAATAAAGTCTACTTTTAAATTATGTAAATAAAATTTGCTTAGGGGGGAATCTACATATTAAAACGAACCATAACTTTGTTTTTTTTTCAATAGCAGTACACAATTCTGACAATATAAAGGAACACTATACCCTTCAATTAGTCTAAAAACAAATTTTTATTCAATTCGTATGATAAGTTTCCGAGAAATTAATTATTTTAAAATGAGCGTAGTTTAGAGGCTGTATCCAAATTGAAGTACGGTACTCGATTGTTGACAGAGAGAGTTTCCGAGAATTATTCTTGATCAAGGCATCTTAATCACTACTCAATCAATCATTGAAGACCATAAGATTAAAGGATAGTCTAATAAATTTCAAAATATCTAGTCACTTTTTCATAGACGGCCTCTTAAACCATCAATTTGCCGTTTTTTAAGCATAATTTGAAAATTACTTGGAAGAAAAATGTGAAATTTTGGATTTCCATTAAGCTGGACTTAATAAATCTAAATCCATCAAAAAAATTGTAGGTTGCAATTCATAATTTTTACGAATATTAATTTCATAATTCATAAATCATATCATAAAATTATAACAATTGCAAATTCAACGTATATTTATGTTTGGGTATTTTAGTGTTACTGCTACACAAGAAATTAGCACATTAGGAGTATAATTTCAGGAGATATTAATAAAAATATGAAAATGAAATTTAACATTAGAAGCACTAAATTTTGAATGTTTATAATTCAAAAACTTATCATTCAAATGACTTAAAATCTGGTGTCTAGGCATAGTTTGAACCGAAGATTTGAAATATCTTGTTAAAATTGGGTATTGACATTGAAAAAAAAATAAAGTTTGGGTTAGTTTTAATATGCAGATGCCCCCCTAAGCAAATTTTATATACATCATTTAAAAGTAGACTTTATTTCCAATCGTTCGGTACCAGTAACTTTCTTCTGCAATAATTTGTTGAGGTGTTAGTAGGGGGTGTTTACATTTTTTTCCACGACTGTACTTGCAAAAGTAGGTAAAGATTAAAGTATTTGTAATTAATATTAACTTATATTAGACGGCTGTACCCAACAAAAAACACCCCTGTTTTTGTGTTTCCCGGCTCAGTGGGGATAGCTTGAATGTTGTAAGATGTGTGTGCAGGGCTGCCACTGGCGACTATTTTAAAAAAAATACAGTTTATAGTATATTTCTCTTGCAAATGTTGGTAAAGCGTGTATCAAAGATTTTTGATCTGAAAAAGTGGTGCGAAATAGAATTTAAAAATAGTCACCCGTGGCAGCCCTGTGTGTGTTATGACATTTTTTGAAATCTCCAGCTGCACAAAACAAATGGCTATTTCCGTTTTTTTCTGAGACAATTTGATGATTAATATGTATGGAGTGCTCTGTCTTTTTTTTCTCCGTACGACTGTACTTTACTGATACTTTGAAATATTAACACGAAACTATTATTTTATACTTATACAGCAACTATCAGAAACTTAAGAAAAAAAATGATCAAAATATCATGAAGTTACAATAAAATACAAAATAAAAATTTGGTTCGCCATGCAATTTACGTTTTACTTCCTTTTAAAAACTTGATAACTTAGAAATGTTGAATGAAATGCAATTCGATGAGAATACATTTTAAAAAATTCGTTTCAAATTGAAATAAAGAAATTGAAACTTCTAAATTTTTACAATGCATAGTTTAAACCAGGGTCTTCCAACAATTCAACCGCAAGTCTCAGTTATAACTATTTCCGAATATTAATTTTTGACTTTTTTAATGACAGAAATTCTGCTATTAAATAAGATGAAGTTTGCCATCCTGAAAAGTTGCAGTTCTACAACCAGCAGCTGATTCAGTCAAAACCTAAGGTTTAAACTATTTTCCGGATAGTACACATGTGGCGAACCTGAGTGTGAGCAGCCAATTATTAACACTATTTCCGAATAGTAATCTTCGCTCTATTTAATCACAGAAGGTCTGCATTTAAATAAAGCGAAAGGTACATTCTGAAATAGTGGTAACAATTGGCTCGCTGCCATGCAGGTTCGCTCTGATTGGTGATAGTGGAAATTGTATTGAAGTATGGGATTTCTGCAGTTGGATCACTTGACAAAATGAGAAAGAACATTTAGGAAAATTTGACTACTTTTCTGTCAATTCTGTTGTCAGACTTTTATTTGGGGTTTATGATGGGGTTAACCAGAAAAGCACTCTTTAATGTGTTGATTCCAAAATATGTTGTGAAGATCCAAAATGATTCATATTGATCTAAAATATGTAAACTATTGCAATATATTTTTGTGGATTCAGAGAAGCTATTTAGAACAATGCGGTTCTCAAAAAATATTTTTCCCCGCTCAACGATGCGCAACTTTCTGACACAGTTTCTGACTCATGTTTAAACGTAAAATCATGCAACTTGCAGATATCACTATTAAAGTAATTTGTACTAAAACAGTTTTTCATTTTTCGATAAACGAATTACATCTTGCGTTATAAGCGATTGTTATTTCATAATGGCTATGTTTTTCTCCTCTCTTGCGCAGGGCTCCCAAATGGTCCGCCAACTGAATACCAATAAATTTTAACAGAAGATTTTATGGTAGGTCTGCGCTAGAATTAACATTCAAAGGTGATTACGGGGCGGTTTGTAAGAAAAATCTAAACAGAAAAATTTTCTAAAATAATATTGGTATTCAGTTGGCGGACCATTTGCGAGCCCTGCTCGCGCTGTCTCGAACTGATGTTCGGTTCAAAACGCCACTTTTGACCGTATTTTCTAAAAAAAAATTGACCTTTAAAGAAAAATGGGAAAATAAAGTTCAATTAGAAATCATTTCAATAGCCATGCCTACAAATTTCACGTTTTTACATTTAAAAATGAGTCCCAAATGTGTCAGAAAGTTTCGCGTTGTTACGTACTTTCTGAATAAGAGCGCCTTCTAATTTCATACGTTTGAGAATAAAAATGAATTAAAAAATGTGTCAGAAAGTAGGCAGTTTCGATGTGAGAGCCGCTTTAAAATACCATAAGAAAACTGAAATAAGATCTGGTACTGTAGTAAAATAACAAGCAATACAAAAATAATGATTGGTTGTGAGAAAGATTTTTACTTGCTCACTACCCCTATGTAAAATGTTTCGAGATGTTAATGCACATCTGTCGGAAGCATGCAATTATTTTGATAATGTGCTTGGTGATTTCGATAATTTCTGCAGTAATGCAAACGAAAACTTTAAAAATAATATTTGCAGCAGCGCTTTTTTTGCTGCTTGAAAATGGGGGGAATAGTGGAAGGATTGCACAGAGAATGTGTCCAATTTACAAATTGTAAAGAATATGATAAACTTTATATATATTTCAGATCTTATCAAGGCTAATTTTTATAGCAAATCAATTAAGTAATTCGAGTTAAATTTTTCACACAAACATTAATCCTAGAAAGATATTTATTGATCATCTGAGACATTTGGAAGATATCACAACATTTTATAAAATATTCTTCCACAAACACCTACATTTATTGCTGAATTTCATGTATGACAATTTATGGGAGAAAAATGGAAAGATAAAACTTTATGTACGGTCATTTGAAGTGCACCCAGATTTGTTTTATTTTATTTACAGAAATTCACGAACTTCTTCAATTTTTAGTCGCATTGCCAATCTGTACATCAGTGTGGCCCACGGGGTCATTGACATCATTATTTCGTAATTTTAATCTTCGCCTTGTTTACCCGCAGAAATTATGCGATTAAATAAGACGAACATAACTGTTAAGAAATAGTACTGCCATCGAGTCCCAGCAGACGACATTTGGAGCATACTGATTCACATCAACAACAGAGAGATTTTCCTCTATATTAATCCTTTGCGTATAATAGAGATAATTGCGCCAAATTTTGTAAGAAGGTTAAACAAGACGGGGGACGAAGGATTCCGCAAAAAGAAAATTAATACCAAAAGTCACCGCTAGAGGAATATGTGGCTCTGTGTAACAGAAAAGACAGTTTAAAAATATGCAGAATCAATACTAAAATCATTAAATGTGCTAAATAAAAGGTAATTTTTTTTTAGTCTTGATTCTGCCTTTTTTAAAACTCTCTTTTCTGTTACACAGCGCCACATATCCCCCTAGCGGGGATTTTGGAACTAGATTTTTTTCGCGGAGTCCTTCGTCTTGTTTAATCTTCTTACAAAACTTGGCGTCATTCTCTCAACTAGATCGCGCTACAGAACACTCTGAGTACTGTCAGTTTAATTATGGCCACCTTGTATGTCCCAGTGGATTATTTTTTATTTTATTCGTGCCACTTTTTAAAAAATAATCTCTGACATACGCTTATGCTAGGATATTTCCAAGAGAAATCTACCACAAAGAAATTTTTTTGTAAATTGTGGTGCGACTGAATATAAAAATAGTCGTCAGTCCCAATCAAGGGGTTAAAGAAGTATAAATTAGAAAAAACCCGACTGAATATCTTATCCTTAACACGTTAAGTGCACTGTCAGTCACCGCTGACTGACACTTAACTTTCCGTTTAAAACGCGTCATTCACCGATGACTGATGGTATAGAATATGATATAAAACTAAATATAATGTATTGCACTAGATTAATTTTAACACAATTATTCTAATTGGTAAACAAATCATTTTAGATGTAAATTTCGCCCAGTTGGAAATTTACATCTAATATAATGTATTGTTTTAAGTAATTACTGAAAATGTATTTAAAATTTACTTATCTTTCCTTTATTACGGGATTATACTTTCTTAAAAATTACTTAAAACATTGTAAATTTTTCAGCTTCAGTGTCAGTCACATTGGCACTCAATGTGTTAATGAGAATTCAAAGAGACATTAGAACGTTGATGATGTTATCAGTGCATTTTTTTACTAAGAAGAAAAAGGCGCATCATTTTATAAACCAAATATAGTTCACAAAAATTATGTAAAAAAATGATTTCGCTTAACCCTTAACTGGTGAGGTGGGGTGTTTTGCACCACAGAGAAATTGTATATGAGCTCTATATTTGCAAACAAAATTTTTGTGATATTTATATGCGTGAATTCATATCTATATGTATGTACACTTACAGTACTTTTTTCAGTTGTTTTTATACAAGTAAATAATACAAAATTCACAGGAAATTTTCTTACTTTAATTCACTAAATTTTAAGGAGTGTACAAGAAATCCAATTTTGGGGTTACATACACCCCACCTCACCCCTTACGTTATAAAAAAATCACCTAACCACTTAAGGGTTAAGATTCAGATATGAAGACATTTATGTGAAATCTATATTTTCATAAAAAGGAAGATAAATAGAATTGAGAAAAAAACTAGCATTATGAATAGGATCTTCTTAAGATGATAAACATTAAACTCTACGGGGTGTGGGTTGAACTCTATAAGCCATCGCACGTTCGATACAGAGCCTGATTACTGCAGGGGAAAACAATCACCACTATTGCCAAATAGTACTCATCGCCTTATTCAAACATGGAACAGTGCTGAACAAAGCAGGCGTTTCAAGGGACTTCTTATAAAAAATTCTGTCATATATAAAACCAAAAATTATTATTCTGATATAGTGGTTACTGCGAGTGTCTGTGGTAATCAGGTTATGGTTGGATACGAATCAAATTTAGGCTGCTTTCAAAGTAAGCACGGCCTATTTTTAAGTAAGCACGTCAACAAACGTGGAATTGATACCGGAACGTATCTTTAAATGGTTCAAGAGCGTTGTATTATACCACCGATAAGATCATTAGTCTGATAGTGCAATTCCAAACTAGTTTTTCTAAATACTGAATTTAATTTTTTGTAAAACTTTTTAAACAAAATTTGAAAGTTTTAAAAAATAAAACGAAATTATAATAAAATAAAAAATTTCTTCCACAATTTCTTGTTAGAGTGAAATGTATTAGAATAAACTGCTGTAATATATAATCATAGGTAGGGCCTGATTACCGCAATGGAAAATGAGGCAAATGCCCAGGGCTTCCACTTCTAAGTGGGGTCCACCAAAAACAAAAATCACGAATTTGTTTGTTTAATTGAGAATGCTGGACAGATAATTACACCTGTTTATTTTCTATTTAATTTACATCCAAAATTGTTAATTGGACCTAAATCATCCAAGCAACCTCATAGTAAATTGGTATATAATTTTATATACCTTAGATAAATTCAAATAACATAAGTGATCGTAATTACGTAATTCTAGCAGAAGAGTAACGCGAAGCATTAATAAAATTAAATTATAATCCGCGTAAAAATGTAATTATTAAATTCAATTAATTACGAATAAAATTAAGAGTTTGCGTTGTGAATTATTTAGACGAACTCTTCCACTTATGAATTAAACTAAAATTTAAGCTGTAAAAATAAGTTGACACACCTTAAACATTATCAATTAAAAAATTACAGAAACTTTTTAAAACTTGATTAAATATTTTATTTACATTGAACACAACTATATACAGAAATACATAATATTAATTCAAAAAAAAAAGAAAGCAACACTTTAGTTTGCTTCTCATTATTTTATGTATATTTAATCTTTAAAAAAAAAAAGACAATGTTTTCATTTACTCTTATTATTATATATTTTTCTTTTTGCTAAAAAGAATAATTCTCTTTCATTTTTAAATTACCTTAATTATATTTAATTATTGGTTTTGTTGGATCTCAGATTGCTCTCTACCATAAAATATCAGAAAAGGATATTTATAATTTCTCATATGATTTAAAGTGGTAAAAGAAAAAGATAATGGTAATACCTTATATCATAAACGGGATGGTGGCCTTTATTCATCAAATTCAGAGTTGTCGCGTTGCTAAGGATCATATCCATATGTCATCTGGAATCCGCTTCTTATCAGAGCGGCGATATCGGGATGGCAGGATGCATAGCTACGGACCTCAGAAAACAATCCACTTTATTTCAACATCAGGAAGACGTCCTCAATTAGGCTTGCTTAGGCTCACTCCGATATGTCCATCTCGCCTGGGCATTACTAGGGCTTTCTGGATTCATTGCACGGGCTTTCAGGAGAGCTCCTGCGTCTTCGACATCTTTTTTTAGACTCTCTTTTTCAAACCTTTTTCTTCTGGCACACCAACTCTTGCAGTGGGTGGAACTATTTGTCTAGTCCACCCTTATTGGATGTGAGAAGATTTTGCATTATCCTTCGATAGGCCTATTAGCTAACAGTCTGCAAATGGCCCCTTACATATACTTTAATATTATTATATGCCTTAAAGTTTGGGTGGTCTGAAAAGCCATAAATTTATCCCAACACTTTTATTAAGGCCATAAATTTATTCCAACATTTTTATTATTTTACGATTTCTAATTATACACCACTTTCCACTGGCTTGTCATAAAACGACACCATGGCGTCTGGCTATTGTTGTTATCTGAGATCCGAACTACATTCAACATTATACATTCATTTTACAATACAACAATTTTTTTAAAAATATATATTTAATATTTAAAATCAACTTAATAATTTTTGTATGAACTTACACTCCTATTTTACTTAAATATATAAACATTATAATTTTACACTCATAATTATATTTTATAAAAAAATATTTATACAAACAGAAATAACAAATTACGCAATTTTACTTTGATTTAACCAACATGGTGCGGGAACATATTGTTATATGTTGCCCAGCATCTCTCCCGGTGCTCAGAAAAAAAAATAAAAACTGATTGCTGGTTTTATTTTTTTTTGTAAAGCATAAAAGAATGTACGTGTCCATATGACTGTGTATCTACACAGTTTTTGAGCTAAGCCTGTAAAGTTCAATTATCAATGGTTCTGGTATATTTTATAAGAAGTTCTTCTATTTTTCATAACAGAAAGTTCAACACATGATAGCATAGTTGTCTGTTGACATTCACATTTATAGAAGACATCTGTACTGAAAATCTGACATCTTCCTCGAAGCCTTTTTTCTTTACCACACACATGTTTAATAATTTTGTAACTTTACAGTTTAAGTGCCCAAAAATACATTCAAAGCTATAATTTTGTATGAAACTAATATGCCGAAATAAACCTAAATACAGGAAAAATAATGGCATACACATTTGACATATCATTTTATCACATATAACCTTATGACACAGTGTTTCATTTAAAACACATTTTATACTGAATAAAAGTAAATACAATGCTTGTCGTATGACATGTTATTTTTCAGATAATTAATCTGATGTATTCAAATCATAATCAGCAAAATATTGTATACAAACTGGTTACCTTATTTTATTTATTTATTTGTTACTACTAACTTGTATGATACATCAAAATATACAAGCTATTTCATCTCCTTTAATATATCATTACGTAATGCTCTCCCTCTTTACCCGAGACGAGAATCAAAACAGGGTAGAAAAAAAAGATGGAAAAGAGAAGAAACCAGTTTTTGACCTTCCCCCATCCTCCCAAAACGAGGGGTCGGTCAAGCTACTAATCACTTTCCGCTGAGGTGATTTGGGCTGTGACAAAGTTTTACGACTTCCAAAAGTATGTATTTAAAACCGTTTCATGCTTGTAATTACCTTATTAATTAGTATAATTTCTTGATATACTTTCTTCTTAACGAACTGTGCATGCCTGTATGTAATTTTTAACATAATCTATGTATAAACAGTGTATGTATTTGTATCATATCTAATGTAAACCTTCTGCTTTTTTTATTATTTTGCAGGGGAAAATGGCGATTCTAGCATTTGAATTCTCCTGCCTCGCACTGCGACTGACAGGGTTGATTTTTGACGGCCAATTATCTACACGAGGGATATAGGCCAGGGGGGAGTGCCCTTCGTGGGGGTCTTTCTAAGGGAACCTAATCCGTATTAACGCATGGAAGATCCACGGCTCGAAGAAAACCACGAAAACTCCGAACGATTAGGCCGACGGGCGCGATTGGGATCGAACCCAGCACCTCCCGTCTACCAGCTTCGAGAGCAGAACCTCTCGGCCACTGATGGGGCGCCGCACTGCGACTGAAGCGAGCGTGCCTTTTATGCTGTCAGGTTCAAATCTAAACAAACTTGCCTTTCAGGAATTAAGAAAAAATGCATATAATTTTCTTTAACTGATTACATTGTATATTTTTAGACCTTTCTAACAAACACAAATTTTGATTCATGATATTGTTTGCTATTAAAATGTAAACAACACGGAAATATGACTTCTACGGCCTCTCAAAATGCAAAATATGCATTACGCTGACCTTAAAAATGCACCTTCATTTAATACTATTAAATAGTGTTGTCAGAAAATGCCATTGACGAAGAAGAAAACAATTTTTTTGTCTTTAATTATTATTTATTTAGCCAACAATTCTATCTTAAAAGATTGTTAAATTTTCATATTTATTTATTTATTTATTTATTTATTTATTTATTTATTTATTTATTTTTTACTGAATGAAATAAAAATTTATTTATTCAAAATTTTATTTATCATTAACATTCCGTATGTGAATTCTACTGTCTAAAATTTAATGATATGTTTAAAAATAAAAGATAATAAATTATTATTATTAATCAAACATTAATAATTATTATTTAATTATAAAAAAAATGTAATTAATACACTTGTATAATTTTAAAAATACAAAAGCAAATGATAATTATTACGTAAAATCGTATGCAGCCATCTATGAGTACCCGGCCGGACCAAAGAACTTCTGCCAGCAGAAAAAATCTTTGTATACTCACAAACAACCACATCCAATTTTTTTATAGATCAAGTTTTAAAAATAATTACTGTACGTACTATAAAAAAAATAAGTAAATAAATTTATTAAGCCATACTACATATTTTAATAAAAATAAGGCCAATATATATAAATATATTTATTTATTTATTTTGTTTCCTTATGTTAAATTGGCCAAATTATATATAAAAAAAAAATTATGAACTCACACACTCAAATTTATCAGTACTATGTATATTTATATGTGTTTAATTTAGAATTGCATTTAATTCTAAGGGAAAGTGAAGAGAAAAAAAAAATGCTTAAATTCTAAAATAACATAAATTTATAATATATTTTATTAAAAAAAAAAATCTAATTTCTAGCTGATTTCAGCAAGATGTCATTTAATATTTATATTAAATAATTTTGCTAATACATTTTATTAATTATTAAATTCGCATATTTATATATATACAATAAAAATATAATAGACTTACATAAAATTTTACACTACAACAATGTTATTAATTAATTTTACTTGGATTTAAGCCTACTTTAATTCTAATTGAATACCGTAAATAAAAGTAAATTAGCTTATCAAGTTAAATATAATATAATCTATGTTTGTCTAATGTTAATTTTGCTGAAAATTCCATAAATTTTAACTGTAAATGCTAATTGCTATACCTTTTGTTATTTATTTTGAAAACAACACGAACTTATATTTTTATTTATTATTTTTTTTATTAAATCTAGGAACTATACACTGAGCTAGACACTCCATAAATGTGTAAAACCTAAAAATCAAAAGTTTTCCTAAATAAAACT
This sequence comes from Maratus speciosus, assembly GCA_963932465.1. Taxonomy (NCBI): domain Eukaryota; kingdom Metazoa; phylum Arthropoda; class Arachnida; order Araneae; family Salticidae; genus Maratus; species Maratus speciosus. Next base: position 422,353,333 of record OZ010796.1, on the reverse strand, counting down.
CAAAATGCTGCTTTTTACAATATAATATTACTAATTTTATTGCTTCTGAGCATAACATCTAGTAATTATACCATACTTAATTTTTTCTTCGATTCCTTTTTCAGCCAAGAATCCTGAAGTTTAAGACCAAGTGATGACTATATACATTGATTTACTGATGAATAAGTTTTCTACAAATATTTTGTTGGTGTTGGTGCATACCCAGCCGTAGGCCGAAATTGCACCCTATACAGAAAGCCTTTGGTGAGAAAATTTTAATTTTGCTTCAATTAATTATTTGTGTATTTGTTTACTATAATTTTGTGTGCAATCATATTGAAATAACTTGCCTTGTCCATTGTCATATATATATATGTTTTTTAAAAACCAATGTGCTACACCAAAATCCTTTTTTTTTTATTTTTTTTATAACACTTTTGTTCATAAAACTTATCCCTGCTGTCTAAATTCTAGACTTTAGCATATAAGTTGTAATTGAACTACCGGAATAAATCTTAGCACTTTTTGTATATTTTATTATATTTAGGCTTATAGCTGACCGCTATCCTAATATAGAGTGCACTAATAATTTATTCCTTGTCAACCATATATTTATATAAGAAAAAAAAATATATATGAGTATGCTATAAAGCTGTTCTAACTACCCTGAACCTAATAGCTTACACCTACTCACTTTAAAGAGTAATTCTGAAATTCTGTCATCTAAATTGTAAGGCTATTAGCAAAGGCTACCCTTATAGAAGACAGAAAAAATTCTCTTTTTTTTTTTTTTTTTTTTTTTTTTAAATTACTCCAATATTATTCACTATTAAATTAATTAAGTTTTAATGTTATTTGGCTTTGTTAAGATTTTATATTTTCTAATTCATATTCGAAAAAAAATAAAAATATATAACTTTTGCCTGGAGAGAAATATTTCACTGCTCCAGTGAAGTTTTGTGAAGCACATTTCATAATTTTATAAGTATGTTTTCGGGTGCGCCCTGCACATTTGCTCAATATTGTAACCCTGAGACAAATTGGCGTTCCCACGTTCCTATCCTTTCTTATTATTATTTTGAATTTTAAAAAGGCAAGTTATTAATTTTGTTTCAATTTTTTTACCTAAAAGAGAAAAATTTATTTTTAAATTTTGAAAATTTTGAAATTTTGAAATTCGATTAATTATGTATTTTGATTTATTTTTAATACCAATTCATATCCCATGGATAATACTGGGGAGGGGGGGAAAGGTAATGATCTTGTATAACATCCCCGTATAAGTTTGTATATGGTGTATAACCATATAACGACATATTTTTATCATCGTAATCTCTTTGATATTTTAAATATGGGTCTACATTCTCAGAATATTTATTATTTTTTTTATAATACTTTTTAGTAACTTTGTCACCCTTTTGACTCGTATTTTTGTTTAATTCAAACCAACAATTTTCAGTTGAGTGCGATTTTCTCTGACAAATGCCACATTTATTTTTGTAATTTTTATCACCCTTAATTTTTTTCTGAGACCCCTGTAAATTCGTAATTTCCGCCTCTGTATGACCTGTTGCATATTTCGGAGCGTACAGCTGATCCATATGTCGTTTGATCGGCTCTATTGATTTATCTGGAACATATTGTAATAAATAATTAAAGTTTCTAAACTTTTTAGTAACTTCGTAGGGTCCTTGAAATTTTGGCTCTAATGCGCCTGGTTTTCCAATACATTTTAAATATACTGTTTGACCCAAATTTAAATCCTTTACTTTTTCGTATGCCTCTTCATCTATATATTCTTGCATTATTTTCTCCTGGTTTGCAAGGGATTGAATTTTGATTTCCTTCATATGCTGTATTCTGCTTTTAACATAAGAGTGGGTATATATTTCCTCGGAAGGAATATGGGCTGTGAAGGGATTTTTTATTTCCCTTGCGAAAAATAGCAGTGAGGGACTATATCCCGTAGCGCGGTGTTTCGAGGAATTATACGCTAGTTTAAAAAAAATCCAGTCTTATGTCCCATTCCGTAGTGCGTTTCGACATAGCTACAATTGATGTTTTTAATATTTTATTGGTAACTTCACAAAGTCCATTTCCTTGCTCACGGTATACACTCACAAATTTCCTTTGTATGTTTAAAGATTCCAAATATTCTTTCATAATTTCGCTTCGTAAATATTTTGCGTTATCAAAGATAATTTCTTTACAAATCCCATAATTTGCAAAATATTTATTTAGTACATTTAATATAGTCTGTGACTCTACGTTTCGTAGGGGAACAGCTTCCAGGAATCTCGATCAATTATAATTAAAATGTATCTGTTTTTCCTTAACGTGAGGTTTAAAGGTCCAATGACGTCAGCATGCAGGACTGTACCGACTTCGTGATCTTTCACCATTTTTTTAACAGGGACTTTTATTGTCGTGTGTTGTTTAGATGTGAGGCACTGCACACAATTTGCACAATACTGTTTAATGTCTTTGTACATTCCGTGCCAAAAAAGCCTTGTTTTCACATTATCATAAGTTTTTTGAAATCCGAAATGCGCTTTATGAGCTTCTTCTATGGCTGCAATTTTTAATGAATCCGGGGTAATTAAAAGCTCCTTTTTATCTGAACCAGGTTTTAAAATTAATAATTTATTTTGATTTAAATTAAATCTCTTCGTGCTTCTATTATTTTTGTCTTTTTCGATTTTATTTATTATAATTTTTAATTTTTCGTCTGCGTATTGCTCCGATTTAATATTTTCGTCTGTAAGTGCTATGTTACTTGCAAACAAATTATTTTGGAGTTCTCTGTCTGTTGTAAGATTATCTAAATTCCTGCTCAAATAGTCTGCTGGATTGTTAATTCCTTCGACGAATTCGAAGTCGAAATTAAAGTCTTGTAAATCTGCTACCCATCTGTTTATAATTTCCGATTTATCTTGTAAATGTAAATGCTGAGTTAGTGCTTTCGAATCAGTTAACACAGTAAACCTTCTACCCGAAAGCATATATTTAAAATGCATAATTGCTTCATGCACTGCTAATAACTCAAATTTAATACTCGGATAATTTTTTTCCGGTTCTCTAAGTTTTCTCCCCGCTTCTTATCAGAGCGGCGATATCGGGATGGCAGGATGCATAGCTACGGACCTCAGTAGAACAATCCACTTTATTTCAACATCAGGAAGACGTCCTCAATTAGGCTTGCTTAGGCTCACTCCGATATGTCGATCTCGCCTGGGCATTACTAGGGCTTTCTGGATTCATTGCACGGGCTTTCAGGAGAGCTCCTGCGTCTTCGACATCTTTTTTTAGACTCTCTTTTTCAAACCTTTTTCTTCTGGCACACCAACTCTTGCAGTGGGTGGAACTATTTGTCTAGTCCACCCTTATTGGATGTGAGAAGATTTTGCATTATCCTTCGATAGGCCTATTAGCTAACAGTCTGCAAATGGCCCCTTACATATACTTTAATATTATTATATGCCTTAAAGTTTGGGTGGTCTGAAAAGCCATAAATTTATCCCAACACTTTTATTAAGGCCATAAATTTATTCCAACATTTTTATTATTTTACGATTTCTAATTATACACCACTTTCCACTGGCTTGTCATAAAACGACACCATGGCGTCTGGCTATTGTTGTTATCTGAGATCCGAACTACATTCAACATTATACATTCATTTTACAATACAACAATTTTTTTTAAAAATATATATTTAATATTTAAAATCAACTTAATAATTTTTGTATGAACTTACACTCCTATTTTACTTAAATATATAAACATTATAATTTTACACTCATAATTATATTTTATAAAAAAATATTTATACAAACAGAAATAACAAATTACGCAATTTTACTTTGATTTAACCAACATGGTGCGGGAACATATTGTTATATGTTGCCCAGCAGAGAACAAATTTCAATTACAAAAATGTCTTAAGCCCTCCCTCCCAAATGAAACTTTGCTTTTGGCCTCTTATAAGTAATTAGTTATTTTTCTAATTAATAAAATTTAGATGAGGGTGGGGCGGCCCTTTTAGGCTCGCCAAATCGAAAGGAAGACTACAGTTTATTCAATAATTAAAAAGGGGAAGAAGCAGTGGGACAGATTTAAATTAACTAGATGGCTTTAATCGGTTCAGTACGTTGAACTAAAGAAGGGGAAATTCTCTTTCCTTATTACTGAATTACAAACTAACTCAGAAGATCAGTCTTAAAAATAATGTACTCTATATTTCTAGCTCCGATAAACTGCAAACTAAAATGTTCCTTTCTAGAAATACTAATTCATTTAGATGAACCTAGAATGAACAAGTTAAACTTTAAATGAAGTTCCGTGGGCCTTGAATGTTTCTTTATTCTTAAGTACAGAAATATTCACTTTATCCAATAGACAAACTCGCAGCCCCTGGCTCTATCGGAAAACTGCACAGTCGGAAACTCCGCTTCAAAACAATAAATTCAAGAGGAAAAAGCGATAACAGCCTGCTTTTTTTTTCTGGAATATATTTTTAAGGAGTAATAGCACATTTGGAAAATGCATGCCTTTTTTTTTTCCTGTATGTGATATATTTTTTTTTAAAGCTGGAATTTTAGTAATAATTTTTATTTAAATGCAGATAAATTCATAACAATTACATTATCTAACAGACAAAGCGTATAACTTTCAAAGCTTTTTGAAGACTTTGTTTACTGTTTAAAAAAAGAAAGAAAAAATGCAAGATTTTATAAACCTTTGTTTTTTTGTATAATCGTGTAAATTCGCAGTTTTCGACCCTCTCTAATAAAAAAAACTTTAAGATAGAAACGTTTTGCAAATGGATTTTAACTTCTTTTTTACATATAGATTTCCATATAGGCTAAAGTTCCATGCGTATACTTGTAGTGTAAGTCATATAGGTGCAAATTGCTGCAATTATTGACTACCAATATTTTAGAACGGAAAAATGTGATTTATTTTATCGAAGATATCTCATTAATTGAATAAAACGAAGAAAGCTTTTCGAAAATAGCGATGGTCAAACAGAATGTCAGTTATCAGATATGTGACACTACAAAAACCCATGGAACTAGCCTATACAAACTATGAAAATAATCAAAAGTCGTTGCAGCAACTCATGTTTGTCGAAATTCTTTGGAATGACCCAAAATAGTTTAAATTTTAGTGGTAATTTTCTTTTCTTCCCCTTTCTTCATTTTTTTTTTTAACTTCAAGGAAATCACAGGCGCAAAGTCTTATAATGCTTTGTTGTCGTTGAAAATATTTCTAGTGTGAATGCTTGTTTGCATTTACTAGATGAACATTTTAATACATTTCATTTAAAAACATGTTATTTGTACATTGATACAGTTAATGTTAACTGGTACTTTAAATGGAAAAAAGGGGGGACATATAGTCTCTTTGTATTTTACTAAGCAAGCTAATTAGAATAATCAAACAAATAACAAAACTAGTGTCAAAACTGTCTTTTCCAAAAAAATCTATAGATAATTATTAAGTTTGAAATTTTGTCGAGGAAAAAATTGCACCAAATTCACAATTTCACAATCGAGAGAATTGCTTTGAGACGTTTAGCTACCAAGACTTTTGTGTCGAATTATCTTTATTATGTAATGTTTATTAATTGCATTCAATAAATACACGTCTAATTACAAATTTTTTGACATATCGTTGGCATCATGTCAAACTATCTAATATAAAAACAGTGTTGCCAGTGGGCTACTTTTTTAAAATTCAGATTTCTTGATTGGCATCACTTTTTTGAAATAGTAAATTTCGCCTTATTTAACCTTATTTACTGACATATTAATTAATACGAAAACAAGGGGAATTTTACCATTTCAGAAAAGGGAGCCATTCAAGAAATCTGAATTTAAAAAAAGTAGTCCACTGGCAACACTCTTTTCATATTCGATAGTTTGACATGGTACCGACGATATCTTCAAAATCTTCAGGAATCCATACGCAAGATGGCAGTTCTTATTACGGATGATCTACAGGACGTATTTCGAAATGAAGCTAAAACATCTTAACACCACTATGTGCAAACAAAAATCTTCGTGGTAGATTTTTACAACATTTGTAACAGAAATCTACCACGAAGATTATTGTTTAGAAATAGCGGTGCTAAAAGTTTTGGTGCAGTTTCTTCCGCGACAAATGTTCAACCCCAATAAACTTAACACGTTGAGTGTCACGGTGACTGATGCTGAAGCTGAAAAATTTACAATGTTTTAAGTAATTTTTAAGAAAGTATAATCCTGTAATAAATAAAAAACAAGTAAATTTTTAATAATTTTTCAGTAATTACTTAAAACAATATATATATTTTTAGTTTTATATCATATTTCAGACCGTCAGTCATCGGTGAATGACGCGTTCTAAACGGAAAGTTCAGTGTCAGCCACCGGTGACTGACGTGGCGCTTAACTTATTAATAAACCTAAATGATGCAAATTTTCTCGACAAAGAAAATCCTCCATTCGAGAATCGTAGCTGTTAAATGACTGTTTCTCAAAGTTATGTTAATCACGTTAATTCAGTACAAGAGGTACAGAAGAATAATTAAATAAGCGGGATCATTAGTATTTTAAATCATTTATATATTCCCTAATTCATGTTTATTTTCTATTTGTATTATAAAATTACATTTAACATAAGAAATGTAATCGAGTGCTATCTAATGATTTCTCAGTGTGTTTTCTGAAAGTTACAAGTTCAATATTTCATTGTGTCCATTAATTACCATCTTTATTATAGCCAACTGAAATCCCAGTCGGGTTCCGCCCGTCCTGTTAAACTGGACTGTCATGAGTCACAAGAAATTGTGAGAGGCTTGTGATCCCCTCCATCCCAAAGTGTCCAATTATTGAGGGGCAAGATTGATTCAAGCCCCACTAAGAAAATGGGGCTATCGATTCGGTAGCCCTCGGGTGGAAGAAAAGGGCGTGTCAGGGGCCAAACTTAAATGATTACATTCGGAAAAAAAGTAGGCTGACACTGATCTGGCATGGACTTCAGCTGACCAGACAGAGGCGGCGCTCAGCTAGAAATACGTGGGAGGGGTGCGTGGGGAAGTGTCCTCTCTTGGCATTGTCATGATCATGATCATGATCATCAAGAATTCGGTGTTGCAGGCGGGGAAGTACCTGGTCTTTTTTAATGAAGCGTTAGAAGAGAATCAGAGGCATCTTGTCCACCCTTTCTCTCTTTGAGTCAATTACAGTAACAAGGAAGATGTTACGATCAAACAGAAAAATCTGATTCATTTTATTTATTTGTTTAAGTTTCTGCAGCTCAAGGTGGTAGTTTTATTTTCCTATAGAAGTATTTTTCTATAGAACAGGACGTGCAGAAAAGAATCGAACACCTCAAATTTGATTTTTCCATATATTGAATTTCCTTTCTGAGAAAATGAATGCAATTTGTAATTATTTAATCGAATTTTACTTTAGTTTTTCTCATTAACACAGATATCCGAGGTTAAAGGTATATATAGGATTTTTCGAAAGAAGTATAAAATTTAAAATTAAATAAACTCTGTATCAGAAAAAGTTAATTCAAATGGAATATAGCATGCAATGAATCTGCACAGTAAGTGCTGAAAAATAAAAATAAAGAAAGCGATACATCTACCTATATTCACAGACCGTTTACGATAAAATCACAACGGGAGGTGTTATTAGGCTCGGAATATTGTTTTCTTTTGGAACACAAATACAATTTTTGAAATAGGGGTCGTCTACATATTAAAAATTACGCCAACTTTGTCTTTTTAATAGCAAAACATACCTTTGATACCATATGTCAATGGTCCTTCCGATCAAAGCAGCTTGGAGAAATGTATAGTTTATGTACTTTCTATTAAATCTTTATCATAGAGTTATATAAGAAAATGTGATGGGGTAACTAGACCCACGAGTTAACTGGGCCATAGGCTATTTTATAAAAAACTGTTGATGTTTTTTAAGTTTTAGCTTTTGTGAACAATGCACCTTAATCTCTACTTCTTAAAACAACGTGTTTCAACTCAATCATAACTCTCACTTTGCTATGATAGGTTGTCAAAAATTTACGTTTCTTTTTTTTTTAAACAACGTCAATATGGTTGAACTTCCTCGGCTTTTTATTAAAATACTGTAAATACTTTCATTAAAAAATCTTTTTTTTTAAGTTTAGGCATATAACTACATTAATATTATTAGGTACAAAGACAACACAAAGATATCCTAAAAACATCCGAAAGATGTCATATGCAGGACAAGCTGATATCCTGCGGACCGATGAAATGGTCCTGTCGACCATTTCAGGACATCCCCTGGGTTTCGAAATGTCACATCTGTCAACATCCTACGGATGTCATTTCATGACACCTTTTGGACGATTATAGGACACTTACATTATATCCTCCGGATGGTCCTAATTGATGGACATAAATGAAGCTAATTAACTGTGCTAAAGATAATATCCTCAGTTGCATAAATAATGCGTCGTTTCAACTCAGCCATAAATCTCTTCAGACATTATTAGTCAATAGACATTAAACTGATTTATTATTATTATTATGATATTGCTATTACAATTATTATTACTGATTTATTATCTTATAATGTAATTATTCATTCTGAAAATGTAGTCATTCCAGAGAAGAGGCATGAAAATGCTCTCTCTTTTTTACAATTTAAACAATGTGAATTAAATAGCTTAAAGTGTTACCACTGCTTATTTATTTGATATAATACTCTACAATTTCTTTTGTCAAAGGAGGTTATAAAGAGTGGTTGATTAAAAATATGACAAGTAACACATATTGGATTAAACAAAGTGTGGATTTACACCGAAATAGATAAGTATCCTGAAGAACGGATAAGTCCCAATTTTATCTAACTTACTCACGCCTTTTTCATTGGGATTCAAATCCTAACAAGATTATGATTACTGATCACTGAATAAAAATAAATAAATTAAATAGCCTCCACTGAAATCTGAAATATCAGATATTTGATAAATAAACTTTTAAACTTTCAAAAAGAAAAGTTGGAAGAACTTTTTACGGTAACACGTAAGTAATCAAAAGTTAAGAAAATGGCAGCTTCTAAAGATAATTTAGCAATTGAAAAACTTACAGCTACGAACTATTCGGTTTGGAAATTTAAGGCAGAAATGATGTTAACTAAAGAAGACTTATTTCACGTAATTACGGAAGAACCGCCTGATCCAATTACGGACGCTTGGTCCAAAAGTGATAAGAAAGCCCGTGCACTAATTAATCTAACAATTGATGATAATCAAATTACTCATGTTAAAAATTTACAGACAGCCAGACAAACTTGGCAAGCTTTGCGTGAAATCCATGAGCGACATAATTTGTCTAGCAAACTTTATCTCTTAAGAAAACTTTACGGGATTAAATTAGCGGAAGGTGGCAACGTTGTTAATCATATTACAAAAATAATGGAATTAGTAGATAAATTAGCGGTGGCCATAGGAGAAGTTATAAATGATAACCACATTTCTGCACTGTTATTATGCTCCCTACCCCAATCTTATGATACTCTTATTACTGCCCTTGAATCGAGAGAAGAAAATCAACTCACACCGTCATTTATTAAGTCTAAACTTATTGACGAATATAACCGACGATATGATAATAATGAGAGAACAGAAAATCCTGCCAGAGCATTTAAAGCACAGAAAAATTACAACAACAAAACAAGTAATAAATACTGCTCCAATTGTCGGATGAGAAACCATTATACCCAGGAATGTTGGCATAATAAAGCCAAAACACAAAATACACCACAAAATCAACACATTAGACCAAACAAAAAACATTACTCTACATCACTAGTTTTTCAAAAGAGTGAAAACAATTTTAGAAGTGAACAAACACCAGAATCAAACCGTAGGTACAGTCACTCTGAAAATGAAAACAATACATGGAGGGCGAGCGAAAATAAAAATTACGCCTTTATAACACAAGGAATAGAAAACAAAACATTTATAGTAGACAGTGGCAGCTCAAGCCATATTGTGTGTTCAGAATCAATGTTTACAGAAATAAAATCACGCGAAAAAACAAATGTAACCATCGCAAACGGGAAAAAACTTATCAGTAACGGGTCAGGTGACGTAAATATAAACACGCGAACATCAGACAGCAAAGTTCATGAAATAACACTTAAAGATGTGTTACTAGTACCTGAAATCGAAACAAATTTATTATCGGTTAGCAAAGCGACGCAAAATGGATGTGAAATTATATTCAGAAATGACAAATGTATGTTCAAACTTAACGGAGAAATATGCTTAGAAGCGCGAAAAGTAAATAACCTATACGAAGTTCAGTTGGCATTTCAAAACTATGCAAACGTAGCACAAAGCTGCAACAACAAAAATTGCCTAGAATTATGGCATCGTAGGTTAGACATAGAAATCTAACATCAATTAAAGAAATTACGCAAAAGGAATTAGCTAGAGGAATCCAAATAAACAACTGTAAGCATAACATAGATTGCGAACCGTGCATTAAGGCAAAATTAACTGATGAACCCTATCCAAAAATTGCAGAGTATAGAGCAACTAATAGACTCCAGCTCATTCACTCCGACGTGTGCGGATCTTTTCAAACACCGACAATAGGAGGGAAATCATACTTTTTGACTTTTATTGATGACTACTCACGATTTACGATCATATACCTATTGCCTAGAAAAAGTGAAGTTTACGAAAAACTTAAAGAATTCATCGCGTTAATTAGCAACAAATTTGGAGAAAAACCGAAAGCAATTAGAACAGATAACGGAGGGGAATTCACATCAGATGAAATAGAAAATTACCTCAGGGCTAATGGGATAAAACATCAACACACAGTTCCATATTGCGCAAGCCAGAACGGTGTGGCAGAGAGGAAAATAGATCGTTTGTTGAAATGGCAAGGACAATGTTAAGTGAATCAAATTTACCATTAAAGTTCTGGGGGGAAGCAATTTGCACAGCAAATCATTTGCAAAACAGACTACCGACAAAAGCAAATGAAAAGACGCCATACGAGTTATGGACAAACAGACAGCCAAACTTAAGTTACGTTAGGGTATTTGGCTGCAAAGCCTTCGCATATATCAGTAAAGCCAGAAGACAAAAATTAGACGATAAAGCTATAGAGGGAATTTTCGTCGGATATGATAATGAATCCAAAGGATATAGAATATATGTAGGAGGAAATGAAATAAAGATCGCGAGAACCGTTAAATTTCTCGAAAACAAATTTAAATATAGAAACGAGAAAGTAGAAAACAAACCAAAACAAGATGAAAATCGGGTTTACGAAAACTTTGTAGAAATAGAAATTTCAAATAGCAATGAGACACCATACACGTCCAATCAACCAGTAGCAGAACTTAGACGATCAGAAAGAATTAATAAAGGTGTACCTCCTGATAGGTTAATATACATGGTTAAGAACGAAAACGCTACTGAACCAAAAAATTATGAGGAAATCGAAAACATGGAAAATTTTAAGGATAAACAAAATTGGATAGATGCAATGAAAAGCGAAATGAACTCCCTTATGAAAAACAAAACTTGGTCAATTGTAGAACCTCCACCAAATAGGAGAATAATAGGTTGCAAATGGACCTACAAACTAAAACGCGACAACACAGGAAAAATCCAAAAATATAAAGCACGTTTAGTTGCAAAAGGATATTCACAAAAATTCGGGGAGGATTATGATGAAACTTATGCACCAGTCGTGTCATATACAACAATAAGAGCATTATTAATAACAGCATTGCATCAAAATTTAAATGTAAAACATATCGATATTAACACCGCGTTCTTACATGGAGAGCTTGAGGAGGAGATATATATGTCACAACCAGAAGGTTTCGCTAAACCAAATGAGGAAAATAAAGTATGTAGGCTAAACAAAGCCATATACGGACTTAAACAAGCCGCGAGAGCGTGGCATAATAAAATCACAGAAACACTAAAAAAGATGAATTTCAGTCAGAGCAAATTTGACTCATGCCTGTTTACGCGAAAAAGGGGCGATAACACAACATACATAATAACATACGTAGACGACATTTTAATTGCTGGAAAAGACGAAATAATAGAGGAAGTAATCGCGAGCATAAATAAAGAATACGAGCTAAAAGATTTAGGTGACATCAGTAACTACCTATCTATGAACATTAAAAAAGTAAATAAAAGCTACATGATAAATCAAACTCAGAAAATAGAAGAATTAATCAATAAATTTAATTTGCAAGACGCAAAACCGTGTAGCACACCCATGGAAACAAATTACACACGCTTTAATGATGAGGATAACATTTTACCAAACAACACATATTACAGACAAGCCATAGGAGCACTTCTATATCTAGCAACTATAAGCAGACCTGACATCTCTGCAGCAGTAAACATTCTTAGAAGAAGAAATGAATCACCAAGAATGAAAGACTGGAATGCAGTAAAAAGAGTGATAAGATATTTAAAGACTACAAAAAATTATAGTCTAGTTCTAAGCGGAGAAAAGAAACCGATACTTGAAGTTTATGCGAATGCAGATTGGGGAGGAGATGTAGATTCACGAAAATCAACGAGTGGGAGCCTATACATGTTAGGAAGAAATCTCATACAATGGTCGACCAAGAAACAATCCTGCATTGCATTATCATCGGCAGAGGCCGAGTATGTGTCAGCAGCAAATGCAGCAATTGAAATAATGTGGCTAGTCAATCTACTGGAAGAATTAAACCTAATGCAAACTTTACCTATAGACCTATATGAAGACAACCAGTCCACGATCAAGATGATAGAATTAGAAAAGCACTCAAGTAAGACTAAACATATTGAAATTAGATTCCACCTGATAAAACAACTAAAGCAAGAAGGGACTATCAACCTAAAGTACTGCCCAACCAAATTGATGATAGCAGACCTGTTTACGAAACCAGTTCCCAAACTTGTTTTTCAAACCCATAGAAGGAACTTAAATTTGTGTGAGAATGAAACTTCAGAAATTAAGGAGGAGTTGATGGACATAAATCAAGCTAATTAACTGTGCTAAAGATAATTTCCTCAGTTACATAAATAATGCGTCGTTTCAACTCAGCCATAAATCTCTTCAAAAGAAATTAACCTTGGAAATCCTTTGTTAAAGATAATGACTTGTTGAGTGACTCATAGACATTAAACTGATTTATTATTATTATTATGATATTGCTATTACAATTATTATTACTGATTTATTATCTTATAATGTAATTATTCATTCTGAAAATGTAGTCATTCCAGAGAAGAGGCATGAAAATGCTCTCTCTTTTTTACAATTTAAACAATGTGAATTAAATAGCTGTTACCACTGCTTATTTATTTGATATAATAGTCTACAATTTCTTTTGTCAAAGGAGGTTATAAAGAGTGGTTGATTAAAAATATGACAACTAACACATATTGGATTAAACAAAGTGTGGATTTACACCGAAATAGATAAGTATCCTGAAGAACGGGTAAGTCCCAATTTTATCTAACTTACTCACGCCTTTTTCATTGGGATTCAAATCCTAACACTAATGACATCCTAATATCATCCAAATAATGTCATATTTAGGATAAGCTGATATCCCGTGGATGGATGCATTCGTCTTGCAGACAGTAATAGGACATCCCCTGGTTATCGAAATGTCACACCTGTCAACATAACTGTGGATGACTTTTTTATGATGGCCCGATAACCTCTGGATGACTTAATCAATATTACTGCCTACAATTTGCATTTTTGAAATTTATGGCAATACATTGATGTCTTGTCACTGTTAATTATTATAATTAATTATAACATAATTATTTAATAAATAGCCTGTGGAAAGATTATTCAATAAACCTTTCTTTTTAAAAAAATCAATCTTCAAGATATCTTAGATTATACAATTTATTAACTAAAAAATGTTTTCAGTGACAATGTATGAATTTCGAAAATGCAAATTGAAGACAGCAATATATCTGACATATTTCTGATAAGATTCAAGAATATTTAAGAAATTTGGTAAAATTCCGTACTTACATATAATAATCGTTTTACACTATACGTATTCTTACGTACACTTTACGTATTCTTACTTTGAACAAATATTATCCAAAATGGTGCAATTTAAAATTTTTCCATCATATCTTCATCATTATTAAGATTAAGTCTTGCAGATATTTTTTAATATCTGGAGTTGAACATTTTTCTAATTTACCATTTTTGTCATCAGAACCATTTTTTCAATGACAATTTTATTCATTTTGCAATTATTTGTTTTACTTACTAAAAAAAACATGGGATTACCTGATCCACTACCCACTTTAGGAACACCCAGTATCTGTAACAAATGGTATGCATTTGATTGTATTGTGATGAAGTGCCACACGAAATTAAAAAGTATAGTTTTGTTCCTCCGATGATGGTTTTACATTTTTTTTTATAGAAAAATGCTACTGCATAAGACATCTTAATATTTTTGTAGTCAAATAAATAAAGTACAAAAATTATGCCGTTTTATATTTAGTGACCAAAGCACATTTTACTGCTGTAATAATTTGACTGTAAATACCACTTTAAATTTAATGTTTTATTTACCTTTAAATACATTAATCATGTATTCTCATAATTTAACATCCTAAATATGTTGAGAAATGTCATAAATCTCAGGTGTTATGCAAACAAGTCAGACTCGCCCCGTGCATCACATTCATAAAATCTACATAATTTATTAATTAATTTTTTAAATGAACTTAATATTGCACCAAATCAATCTACTAAATGTTCTTTCATTATAAAAAAAAAAGTATAATCAATGAATTCACGAAACATCACAGAAATTAACGTTAATACCATATGATGTATGCATTTTGATTTTTTGTGAGTCCCGTGTATCACGCATACATTTTAATTTCTTATTTATTCAATTTTTAATGTGGGAAAAAACCAGCATGCCTTTCTGAAGTACAAGTTAAGGTCTTATAGCTCATAATTATCAAAGTATTTAATAACTTTATTTTCGGTAAAATTTAATGGTTTAAACACATGTAAATGTCCCGTGCATCACGTAAGAATCGCCCTTACTGTTAATTTTAGAATTAAAAATACAATTCATGCAACTCTTCAACTTCAATATATTGTAGCAAAGGCTTTAATTCAACCGACAAGACTCAAACTAACTTTACATTTTCCTTCTACCCTACGTTTCCCCAAATCAATTTAAAGAAACACTACTTTTCATACAGATGTGCAGTTTGTATTTCTTTGGAATTAGGAACTATTAAACGATGTTGGCTACTCGTGCGATAGATAACTAGGCCTATTTTTCACATAATTTAATTTTAATTAAGCTTTTTAACATAATATAAATATATAGGCAGAATACTTTAATGAATGCATTAATAAATGTATCACAAATAAAAGTTACAGAAAATTCTTACCTTATATCGGCATTCACTTTCTTATTATTCAAATTCGGCATCGCCGTGAGCTGGAAATAAAATAAACCTTACTTCTGGTAAGTAGGTTGGTGGTTTGCACCCTTGAGTACAGGGAAAAGAGCAAGGAGTCGAGCAGCTCAAGTACACCCGTTTTGGGACATCCGTGGGTCGTTTTTGGGACAATTCAGCTGGATCGTCCGCTCTTCAGTATTCTCTGGACATTCACAGGATAGTTTTATAGGATATGACAACTACAGGATTTTTAGGACCATTCTAGAGCGTCCACAGGACGATTGTGGTTGTCTGGGTATCTATACATATTTACTTCATGTTTCAAATGTAAGCCCGGTGTCCCAGTTACCCCATATTTTTTTCAAGAATGGGATAAATGGACCATGCTGGATCTAGTTACCCCAATAGTTATAAATAATTTTTTTGAGTTTTTCTTACTACGGGAAATAAAGTTCTCCATTGTTTTATGCTCACAATAAAGGAAATTATAGAATACCTCATTAAAATTACGTAATAAAAATTTAAAAAAGCGTATTGGGTGGTATCAAATCAAATTTCTTGCCCCTTTGAGAGGCGGTGATGCCGTTATGGCATCACACAATTTTAATCACTAATTGCCGCATTGGCACCGGAATTTTATAATGAAAATTTCACCATTATTAAGTACGCGCAAATATACTTTTACTTATTTCAAATAGATTCTCTTGTAAATACTGGTGTCAGTAAATTATTTCAACATTTTACGAATGCAAGTACAGTCGTGGAAAAAAAGAAGTAAACACCCCCTACTAACTCCTCAACAAATTATCGTAGAAGAAAGTTACTGGTACCGAACGATTGGAAATAAAGTCTACTTTTAAATGATGTATATAAAATTTGCTTAGAGGGCCATCTACATATTAAAACGAACCATAACTTTGTCTTTTTTAATAGCAGTACACAATTCTGACAGCATAAATGAATTCTACACCCTTCAATTAGCCTAAAAATAAATTTTTATGCAATTCGTACTATATGTTTCCGAGAAATTAATTATTTTAAAACAAGCGTATTTTAAGGGCTGTATCCAAATTGAAGTTTCGTACTCGTTTGTTAACCGAGAGAGCCCCTTTCTTGATCAAGGCATCTTAAGCGCCACTCAAGGAGTCAATGAAGCTTTTTAGATTACAGGACAGCAGAATAAATTTCAAAATATCTACTCGTTTCTATCATAGACGGCCCCTTAAGCCATCATTTTGCCGTTTTTTAAGCATTTCCATAAAGCAGGACATAATAAATCTAAATCCGTCAAAAAAATTGTAGTTTGCAATTCATAATTTTTTCGAATATTAATTTCATAATTCATAATTCATATCATAAAATTATAAAAATTGCAAATTCAGCGTATTTATGTTTGGGTACATTAGTATTATTGCTACAAAAAAATTAGCGCATTAGGAGCATAACTTCAGGAGATATAAATAAAAATATTAAAATGTAATTTAACATTAGAAGCACTAAAATTTGAATGTTTATAATTCAAAAAATTATCATTCAAATGACTTGAAATTTGGAGTCTAGGCATAGTTTGAACCGAAGATTTGAAATATCTCGTTAAAATTGGGTATTGCCATTGAAAAAAATGAAGTTTAAATATGATTCGTTTTAATATGTAGATGGCCCCTTAAAATTTTTTTATATACATCATTTAAAAGTAGACTTTATTTCCAATCGTTCGGTACCAGTAACTTTCGTCTACGATAATTTGTTGAGGAGTTAGTAGGGGATGTTTACTTTTTTTTTCCACGACTGTACCTTGCCCCTGAAAACGAGATAGCCAAACCTTAAAATTGTACGACACAGAGGGGTCGCATTCTATAGGGAAACTTTTAATTTTCCTACCACTATTTTGAAAATAATATCTTCATCGAACCTTTCTTTAGAATATGTTAAATAAAATTTTCATGAAGGTAACTCATTATGGGTTCTGGTAGGAACAATAAATTTTTCTCTATATAATGAGACCCCTGGATACAGATAAAGTACTTAAGTACTTACGTAGCCGTTTGTTCATGGATTTACCTTGCTATTTTCCCCCTTAAAATACCTATGTGACTTTTATACTTATTACCTATACTAAAGTACGTAAGTACTTACTTAATTTTTATATTTTTGATATAAATAAATCTAATATTTTCACTTTTAGTGTTTTTTTAGACACATTGACAGCAAAGGTTTCCCTTACAACGCTCTTTATTTGATATATAATTTACATGATCTGCCTGGTTTAAATTTTTTAAAGTTGTTTACACTGTTTCAAATAGGACCTGATATCCCACATGAAAAAAAAATAAACGCGTGTGGAACATAGACCCTCCTTGTCCACTTACCCCATTTTTATGGGGCAACTGAACACATGAGGAAAGAAAGATTAAATATGCATATTTTTATATTTTTAAATATTAACCCTCTCGCTGCGCCCAAGCTATGCTCGTGCATGCATGTTCCCGTCAAATTAATACTATTTGATTGTTCCCACCAGTTATTTTTTAGCGAAAACTTTGCCTGATTTATTTAGGACATTTTTCCCGATTACGATAGTCAACCATTTCTGCTTTAAAGAACTGGTGATAAACGATTAAAAATTCTGTAAAAGATGCTCATCGCGAAGAATTACTTACGCAGCGAGAGGGTTAAAATGTAATTTTGAGCATTTTTGTCTGATACCTAACTGAACACATTTACTGAAGTTCAGACTTTAATTCAAATGAACATCAGCTTTTTGAAGCTGAATTGTCAGATGCTCCGGAGTCACATTGTAAAATCATGGCGCAGTTGCCTCAACTAACCTCATATCCTAAATTTTAACTTCCAGACTCACACCAGAAAATTGTATAGGCAATTGATATATAAAACAAACAAAAAATTAAACTCTTATCTCCCACATTTTATTTAAAAGAATTTTTCACATAAATTTTCTTATTTATGTATTTGATTTTCTTTATGTGTGATTGAATGGTAGCTGAATAGTGTCCCTTTAGACCTTCAATAAGTTAAATTTTCATATATCTCGAAAAATAATTATTGGAATGAGCTGTAAAACTCACACACCCAAGTTTTTGACAATGTCCATTCTATTTACACACAAAAAAAATTTCTAAATCATATTCATATTTTTTAATACGAGTTTATTAATAATTTTCATAATTAAAGTTATGATTTTGGGTAAAAAATTGCCTGGCATATTTTTTAGTCCATTGAAAGTTTCAGTCCATTGAAAGTTTCTTACTGATAACCACAATTTTAAATCGAATGATTTTTTGGGAAGAAATGCATCAAAATTTACCACGTGAATTTAACATTAGCATCCTCAAATTTTGACCTTTTCTACCTCAGTGAAGATATGACTAATATACGCAATGTGCATTTCCGAGCTGATTTGATCCAAAGTATTCAAATAAAGTGTCAAAAGTGGGTGTTACCATTTGAAAAGTCGAAGTTGGTGCAATTTTTATTATGTAGACGACTCCTATTCCAAAAACTGCATTCATATTCTAAAATAAGTCAGTATTCTGAGTCTAATGACAGCTATTGTGTTATTTTTTTCGTAAATGGTCTGCGAACAAAGGCAGGTGTTTCTTTTTTTTTACTGACCGTTCTACTACACAAGAATTAAATAAGATATTCACTAATATTAGTTACGAATTGCACCAACAGATGGTGTTGTAAACAGTCATCTCAAAGTTTTCTCTGTAAAATCAACGCCCCTTAGATATTTGAGAAAGCCTTGACACGCGTCACGAAAACGTCACACAAAGCAGGCAAAACAAAGTAAAAAAAAAATCATCCATTGGCTCGTGGATATACAAGAGCCAATGAATGATTTTTTTTCTTTGTTTTGCCTGCTTTGTGTGACGTTTTCGTGACGCGTGTCAAGGCTTTTTCAAATATCTAACGGGCGTTGGTAAAATACGAGTACTTTCATGTTTTAATATTTTCCACTGGTCTATCATCAGATACAATTACGTATTAAAAAATTCTTACTTGTATTATTCGAAATTTAATACATGCAGTGGTGACAGATGTACCTGCGATGAAATGTTAATTTTTTAAAATATGTTTTATAATTTTTGAAATAGAAAATTCGGTTTTATAAGAGGCTGCGAAATGCCATGATTTTGTGTCACCAGTATTTCTGAATAGTAATATTGACCTTATTTAACCCTATAAATATGCGATTAAATAGGGCGGTGATCACTATTATGAAATAAGGGTGACATCGTAGCAGTTAGAAACTATCATCATCAGACAAAACATTGCGCAGTTGTTTTTCAAATTGATGCACATTCTCTGTAAAAAATATACTAAACTGCGAAAATAATAAGAATTTGAATTTGAATTTTATTGGACATCAAACCTATAAAAACGTAGGTAGTTATTAAACCTCTTTCTAATGATGATTTTCCTAGTACTATGGAATGGAAATTCATAGCTGTGGATTTATGAGGCCTCAAAGCAACAGTAGAACATCTAGTAATAATGGAATATGAGATGTATGACTTGCTGCTATGAAAAACTGTATCTGCATCTAGTGGAACAGTAGGGAATTTTTATAAAACACATCTGAGATATAGTATTAAACATAATTTTGTGTTTCAGAAGTTTTTCCACTAGATGCAAACACAGTTTTTCATAACAGTATGTCAGACATATCATTTTTTATTATTACTAGATGTCCTACTGTTGCTCTGAGGCGACGAATGTCCTGTCCTATTACCTTTTGGAGTCTGCTTTTATTGGTGTGAAAAGAAAATTACAATAATTTATTTCTCTAAATGATGAAAAGATTAAAATGTGAAATATTAACCCCTTGACAGTTTTTAACGAGCACTGCTCCACGGTGGGTTATTTATCGATTCTAGCTGGCCAAAAGTCGATTTTTAAAAGTTTATCCTAGCATAATTTATTTTTTGCCTGTTATAGTTCAATAGTTAGGGCATTGAACCCTGCTATTGGTTTTGATATAAATATAATTGTATGGTCCATAGAGTTGTGCAAAGTTGGTACTTCTTAGTTGGAAATGAATCAACCAATTTGAGTATGGTTCTTTAATCTGTTACTTGAAGCGGAATAAAATATACTGCTCGATTATGGACGCTTCTAAACAAAATATGAACTTTATTTTATTAGATTTATGTGCATAATTTTTGCATATATAAGCTGTTACCTCATATTTAATGTCGCAAAAAACTCTGATTTTTTTTTTTTTTTTTTACATTTTTTCAGTTTTAATATAGAAAAAGTTATATGATAAAGCCTGATTAAGCTCAATTTTTGATATGATAAATAGTTTAGATTATTACCTTTTCGATTCAAATTAATTTGTCTGTTTTAGAATTATTTTTAGCTTATTAAGTCTAAATAAAATGTTTTGAAATTTTAGTTCAAGTGCTAATTTCTTTTTATCAAAGACAGCAGAATTTAAGTTAGTCACATAAACTTTTGCACCATTATGCAACGGCAATAAGATTTAAAATTTAACGAAAATGTGAATTTCATTGAAAACATTTTGTTTATAGAGGAAAATTACAATGAAGAGCAAAATGTTTAAATTTATGACCAAATTTGGACAAAATTTTCCAGTTGTATGTTGATATCTCAGGACAAAATGATTTAAAATATATTTCTTGTCTGCAAATTTCGAGTGGTTACAAAATTGATCCAGACAAATTCTCCAAATTCAGATTTGATACAACGCAAAGCATAATGTAGGCATTTTGCCATGATATCTTATGATTCCCATTCTTTACATAAGGTTCCTCTGTGCAGAGATAAATATAAATATACAACAGAATATACAACACAGCAATTTTCATTAAAGTTGCGGAATGTTTGCGCCGTATTTTAAATTTTAGAAAGAGAAATTTTAGGATTTGTTATAATAATACAAAAATAGTTTTATCACTTTAGCTTCCATATCGTTAAGAAAGTATTATTAAAATTATCAAGAAGAACGTAAAGTCGTGAGTCAATCAGATTATAAAACATTTTTCAACGCATTTGGACTACTGTGATAAAACTTTATAGCATAATAACGTGAAAAACGATGTCTAAGTAATAATTTGTAAAACGTATAACACGTTTGAAAACACAATTTCAACCAAAGTTGAAAAAATAATTGAAAATTTTGTACATCCCTGTATATGAACTATAGATTTATCATACAATTCACAATATGCTAAAACTTAGAACAGTTAGTGAACGCATAGCACAGTTGAAAATTCCTCGTTAGCAATTTCTGTCAATAAACGGAAATGTACTTCAGATGTTTTGGGCAGTCCTGTATATGATTTATAGAATTTATACACACTAAATAGTATGCAATTTTTATAATTTAAAAAAGTGTTCCACAACTGAAAACGCACTTCCATCAATTATTGTTCATACAGAGAAAAATATAACTGATTTATTTTGTGTGCCCCTGTATATGAAAGATGAATGACACATCATATTCAATAGTAAGCACCTCGAACATATATATCAATTTAAAGACTTTTGAAATAGTGTAACATGAACAAAATACACCACAAACAATTTTTCTCCAACGACCGTAATGTAACACAATTCTTTTTAGTGCCCCTGTAAATGATCAATAAATGCTATCCATACCAAATCATATAGCAATCATCTTGTAGTGCACTTCATAGATATGTTTATAAATTTCAAAATGTTTGAAATTATGAAACATTATTAAAAACTACAGCAAACGATTTTTCCCAAAAGGCCGTAATGTAATGAAATACTTTTGAATGTCCCTGTAACGAAATTATGACTGCTACATGCTACATTTTGCAATACCTAACATTCAATAGTGAATATCAATAACATTTTTCAATTTCATGGCGATGCGACTATATTGACGCCAAAAATAATTTTGGCCAGCTAGAATCGGCAAATCACCCACCGTGCGCTCGCGCAAAAAGAGTTTGCTTACATCGTTACTAAAAGCTTTTGAACACCACTAATTTTTAACTATAACTTTTACTTTATTACTTGGCAGACATTTTTCGATTATACAAGGCAGATATTTTAGTATGGAAAAAGTGGGATTTTCTCCCCAGCTTAGTTTATTGTGTCAAGCGAATAATCTCCGGATCAGATGAATCTGTTTTGAACCAGAAATTTTGCTGAAAAACTGTTACCTAATCCGTATCACGTTGAAATAAGTTATATTTTATTGATTAAAGTTTCTGTGTCAGAACATGTTTGTTTTTCCATGGATTATACGCCGGGAATCGGATATATATTCTGTAAAATAGAGTTCCTTGAACAAAATAATGTAAGTTTTGTTGCGATTCATGTTTTCCTAACAATGTTTCTTTATATGTTTGCCATTTTTTTGTTCCATATATCAACTGAGAGATTCTTTTAAATCTGTTAGTGTTTTTTATTCATTGCAATTTTGAGGGATTTATAGGAATATTATCTTACTTGTTTTAAGTCTCTTTAGAAGAATATTCGCCTTTTCCTTCAGGTTAGTAGCACTTTATAACGTATTCCCCACATCCCCTCAAAAAAAGAAGTCCGAATTTTAAAATTTAATAATTCATTAACAATAATAATGTTAAATATGAAACAAAATAATATGATTGGCACGTAAGGGCTAAATTTTGTATACAGTAATTTTTAAAACTGTTGCTGGCGCTGCACAGTTTCAGTCTATAAGATTTTTTGGACTAACGAATAATTCTGGATCCGCCGCCCAAATTTTACTCTTGATTTTATTTAGTTGATGAAATACGAAAAGGAAAAAATACAAAATGCTTGTGCCTTAAAATTTTAAAATTAGTTTGAGCTTTCATAGAGGTTGAGACAGCATAGCGATTATTAGGTATCGATTAAAATTTTAATTATTTTTAATATTATGGTATGCAAATTTAGGAGCTACCTTATAGACATAACACTTAATTCATTTTTATATTCATTCTAGACAATGTATTATTGAATTTTAAAATTGGTTCGCCCTTTTTCCAGGGTTTCCATGGGTGTTTACTTTTGAATATCACTATTTCAGAATAGTAATATTTGCCTTATTTAATATCGGAATTTCTGCTATTAATAAAGGCGAATTTTAACATTTGGTTGTTCAACCAAAATTCAACAGTTGTCACCGATGTGAGCCTTGTTTTTGGGACAACCAGCAGATTCAAGATCTTCTTCCGTTCCTTTCATCATTAACATAAATTTGTCATGTGATATTTTTGGAGATTTCCTTGATATTTGGATTTTATAGGGAAACACTAATGTTAACTAAATGCATTTTCAATGTCTTGAAGTCCTACATTATTAATTTTTTCATAGTAGGATTGCATTTTTAGTAAAAGCTCCAGAAGAAATTGGAATAGAATCAGTGGAAATCAGGATTCCAGCATATGATGTTGAAGAAACCGATGGCGAAAGAACTTTCTTAACATCATCCAAAGTTTATTTTTAGAGATTTCCTAGCTTTAGCAATATCAAGTTTACAGACTTGATCATTGACGGAGGAACAGACGACAAAAATTCCCACATTGTTGCTATGGTTGAACAAGAATAATATAATAACGAACACGGTTGTTAATATTTTGAGAGAAGCCCCGGAGTTAAAACTTTCAATTACATGTGACAATATGATAATGATTCTGGTACAGACAATTTATATACATAGATTAATTATCTTTTAAACTATATTTTTTGAAGTATTAGATAATTTTCAATCATCTCATTAGCGACAAAGTTAGCTTTCTTTCATAATGGACTTTTCCTTCATCGTTGTCGTCAGAAATGTGTTCTCATACTTCCAAAAAATAGTAGGGTATACCGATGTGAAAAATATGGTGGCAACGACCTACGTATCATTTTCGCTTTTATCGTTATATATTTTCATCTAAATAATCGCTTATTAATTTAATTTTTGTTATTATCGAAGAAAAAAAATGCACTTCCAAAATGAAATTTGTTTGAAAATTGTAGCTCAATTTAATGAAATTTTTCATGACTTTTTGAATAATTTTCAAGCACGAATATATTTTTTAATCTGTCTCAACAGTGAACATTTGTTTTCTACTATAAGGTGAACTAACAAGTGGTAGAGTTGACACAATTGGCGATTGTCAGAAAAATAAAAAATATATATTTCTTTTTTGATATTCCATTCTGTAATTATGTCCATTTCCAAGTGTTGCCATCATGGCTACAATGCTCTTTAAAGTTAATGTGAATACCTCTAAATGTTTTAAAGCACAATCTTGCCCAATTCACAATTGCTGAAGTACGACAATTTGGCTATGGACCTAATTATGTAAGATTAACCATAAGATCAGATTAACAATAAAATACTGAATTTTGGCACAAAACTGAAATCTGCCAACAAAAATACAAATTTTCATTTTATTTTGAATATAAAATTTATATAAAGTTAAGTTGAATTGATTAAAGATATGTTCCACCAGATTATGCTCGGGATGATATTTTATTTTAACTCGCTGTTGTCCGGTCACAAGTGCTCTCTCATTTATTGAACCAAGCGTCATTGATTGAATAAGTGATTTGAATCCTCATACCCACATATAGATTTTTCCTTTTTTATGTAGAATTTTTTAGTTTTCATTAGAAAATATTATATCATATTTATTTTTCGTATCATATATTTTTGTATATAACATTAGACTGCAATGCATGGCTGTCCAAACATACGTCTGCAGGCCGCATGACACTATTAGTTTCTATACTTTCGCTTTATTTAATCGCAAAGTTTATGTCATTGAATAATTCAAATTATGTCATTTGATTTGGAAATAGTAATAACTCCGCAGGCTGTAGGTAATATTATTTAAGTGCCATGTATAAAAATATAATAATTAAAATAAACTTTCATGCCCTGACGGTACTTTAAAGTACCATTAAAATAAATTATTATAAAATTCATTTAATACAGTGATTAGTAGTAATATAGTTTAGAGTGAGTTATAGCTACTTTACTTTATCTTGTTCCAAAATCATTATTGGTTGCACAAAACAGAAATATTTTTAAAAGGAAGATTTCTTTTACATTTGCATCTTTTCAGCTTTCGTAACGCTGAAAGATTGTGGAGGAAAAGTTTCAGTTAGCGAATATTTCCATATTTCTATTATAAGAGCATTATATTTATACATTTCCTAATTCTATAAAGTACTAAAAAATATTTTAAATAAAAGATTTGAGTGGAGTTATAAATATTGCACAAAATCCCCAAAAATTCAAAATTAATTAATTAATTTTAATTGGCAAAATCCTTCTAAAATTTATTAAATGACTGTGTAAATCTCCTAATGTAGTTTCAAAAATTCACGAAAAATGCTTTAGAAGATTAAATTTTCATGAATTCATAATTTGGGATATAAAGGGATAATGTTATGTAGCGCGACAGCCGGCGGTACACACGGTACCCTAATAAATAAAGTGGGCACAACCGGTGGTACACATGGCACTCAACGTGTTAAAGTAACATTAAACGTAATCTCACATTTATATGATCTGAATCAGCTTAGTTCCAAATCAAGTAAAATCGTCGAAAGCAACAAAAACAACAACAAAAGCGAAAAGGAAAAGCAAAAAAAAATTCCTTTTTCTCAGATAAAAGTAAAAACAAAACAAAACAGGATTAATACTAAACATGTTTAAACCTATTTGACATTTCATAAGGTGTATTATGCTCGTTGCATATATATGCCTGCTCAACGGTTTATTCATCCAAGAAACTTCTTTGAAAGAAATCATATAATTTCGGCAATATATTTTCTAAGAGTTAAGGGTCACGTCTAAGCTCTATAAATAAATAATAATTTGATTATATTAAAGCTTTACACCAAATAACGCGTCAAAATGCAAATTTAATAGGCATAAATCGTGACTAGCCAGTTATCATGTCTAAAGGTTTTGCTAATCCATCACTAAACAGTCAGGTGTAGGAAAATGATCCAATTTTCTTACAGGTCAATGTGTTAAAACTAGAGTTAACAAAATATGTGAAGTGATCAGAGCTTTTTAAAGACTAAACTTTAAACACATAATCAGAACGAAACCACCTTTATGTATTTCAATGAACTTTTAACCTAAAATTATCATCCGCAAATTTTACAAAGAAATAAAAAAAAAAATCATAAAATGGTGAGCGATTAAGTATTTTTAAAATACAAATAAATGTGACTTATCATTCTTTAGAAAAAATGATGTTTTTTTAGCTGTTAGGGACTTATAACTATAAATATGTTTATTTTACTTCCATGTGCACGATTTTTGAAAAGAGATTTCAGGATTATTCAACAGACAAACTCAGGTTTTTTTATGTTATTTAATGAAATTATGTGAGTAAAATGATGCTTATTCATATATTTATGATTTAGGAGTTATTTTAAAAGTCTGTGATAAAAGAGATCAAAGATCATATTTTTGTTCAGAAATACACTACTTATTATTTTTCAGATTTATGAGATTTCAATTAAAAATAATGCAAATATTTTAAAAGTAAAAATGCACGACTTATCGTCTTTCAGTACAGCAGCGAATATTATTTTATGCAATTCGTAAGGACAGATTCGTGTTTTCTAGCCATTTTTTCCTCAACATTAGACATGGCTCTAAATAATGTACAATCTTGTTTATTTTTGCCAAGCTAAATTCATCTTCTATGAAACATTACGATAAGATCCCCTGTATCAAGATACCATTTGGTATACTATAAGTAAAGGTTTGGAAAAGATCCGGCTTTCAAAATTTCTTACTATTGCATCAGCCCTATTATACGCAGTGGCACAAAGTCACACAGATTTCCGAATAGTAATTTTTGCCGTATTTAATCGCAGAATTCATCACAGGCACAGACAGTGTTGTCAGTTGGCTCGGGGTTAAAGAGAAAATTTTATTTAGTTACAAATAGAAAAAAGAAAAAAATAAACTTGTTATTTGAGAAACAATAATATAATCTAAGTTCCTTCAAGTGTTTTACAATCCTTTAAAGTTCAATTTGAAAGTTAATTGAATTGT
The DNA here is from genome assembly GCA_963932465.1 of Maratus speciosus. Taxonomy (NCBI): domain Eukaryota; kingdom Metazoa; phylum Arthropoda; class Arachnida; order Araneae; family Salticidae; genus Maratus; species Maratus speciosus. Next base: position 422,325,819 of record OZ010796.1, on the reverse strand, counting down.
TATTGAAGGGATATTAGAAGAAAAATTGACTGATTATGAAGCTTTTGCACGGTCAGTGTTAGTAACGTAAAGAAGCCGTGGGATATCCCTTTTCTATCTTCGCTTTCTCTTTGAAGTACTTTTCCAGAATTACTGGAACGCAGAACCGGTGTCTTTCTGTCATAGTTAAACAATGACATTTTAAAAGACTAAGAATAGTGACTTTTGCAGATTTTTCCCGGCTGTTTGGTTTAAAGGACAAATTTGGTATTTAAAACAAATTTTCAAGGACATGTAAATCATGAAACGTTGTCATGAGGCTGTATTTAGGATTAATACTTATTTCAACCAGAGAAGCTATTTTTAGAAGAGGAAATTAATCTTGAAACAATTTTAAAATGTTGTTAACAATTTTCTACTGCGTACTTTCAACATCGGGGTCGGACGTACTCGGGGTCTGATGATACACAATGTTTCAGACTCGGACAAGCTCGGGTGTTAAATCGCCGAGTTCGCGCATCGAAAAAAGAACTCGAACTCATCTCTAACAGATATGCCTTCAGAGAGAAAGAGACTGGTGGAGGACTACGGGCGAGTCTGGGCAGCCCGACGCGCTAAAAACTAAGGGGCAGAAAATGTACAAAATAGTTAATAATAATACTTTCTTTTGAAACCACCTTTAGTTTGATTCAATGAAAAAGTCCGTCTCATGGCGTCGTGTACCAAAGCTGGTTATTAACCCCTTCACTACCAGACGTACACTGCATACATCATGTAAAGGCCTGATTACAAACAGGAAAACTTCCACCAGTAAATTTTAATAGGAAATTTCGTCTTATATAAATGCCGTATTCATGCGAAATTGCTGACATGAATAAGGTAAAATTTTGTATTCATTTTTACTAGTGGAAGAAAACAAAACAAACAAATAAAACACGCACACTTTTGATACAATAATCTGGTAGTCAAGGGCTTAAAATGAAAATCTATTTTTCTTAAACTGGCATTCCATACTCTTTCGTCTTGCACAAAAGGTACACTGTTAAAAATTTGCAGCATTCTGGCAGGTCATTTGACCGTTTTACGGTTTCATAACCGTAATTTTAACACTATTCTGACCATATTAGTGGCCATTTTATGGTCAGAATATAGTTAAATTATGGTTATGAAACCGTTTTTTCAAAAAACGGTCGAATGACCTGCCGGAATGCTGCAAAATTTTTAACAGTGTAGAAATATCAGAATACCGTACAGCCACCGGGGCTTTAAATTTTTAAATACAGAAAATACAAGAAATACTTAATATTTGCTATTAATTTTCTTTAGAAGTTATCCTTCGTATTAGACGCTGTAAAAATATGGCTCTGAGAGCCATGGCTACCGAAGTCGCCTCTTCCAATGTCACTAATTAAAATTAAAATCCATTTTATTCAACTGGCATCTCATCCTCTTTCGTCGTTTGTACTTACACAAAAAATCAGAAATATCAAAATAACATGTAACCTGACATGGCGCAAATTACTTGGCAGAAAATATGCAAAATAATACGTGATTAATACTTATTATTAGTTTATTTGGAAATAATCATTTGCAGACGCGCCATGACTACCAAAGACTGTCGATGGTCCAATTAAAAAGAAAATTTGTTTTTCTTAAACTGCATTCCCTCCTCTTTCGTCTTTTGCACCTCGGTGGGTACCCACTGAGAACCAGGAAAATATTTTTTTAAATTGTCAAATGAAAATCTTTAATATTTTACGCAGCTCAGAATACATAATTTTAACGAATTGACATTTTTATTTTGATTTCTGCTTTTCGACGGATTTACACGTTTTAGGGGTCAGAGATCCCATAAAACATGTTTATACAAAATGTCTGTTTGTTCGTGTGCCCGTTTGTCACCATTGTACCACCGAAAAGTTTATGAAGTTATGCATAGAATTGAACCAGATTTTTTGTGTATGTTTTTGCTATGGCCAGCAGGTCCTTCTTGAATTTGGGAAATATTCCGCCGGAAGGGCGCACTGTAATAGCGATTTTTGTACCATTTTCATAATTGTCCCATCGAAAAGTGTATGGAGTTATGCAAAGAATTGAACCATATTTCATATTTATGTTCTTGGTTATGGCAAGCAAGTCCTCCTTGAATTTCGAAATATTCCGCCGGAAGAGGGTGCTGCAATAGCGATTGTTGTATAATTTTCTAGATTTTTCGTAGTTCTATTGTACATCAGCGGATCGCGCAGAGACGTGAACTTCGCATCCTGCTAAGCCAACTATTCAGAAACTGCTGATGTGCAACATAATAACGAAAAACTATTGATTTTAATAAATATCACGATCGAGTTTAACTCGTTTTTACTCCGATTAATTGACTGAAGCAGAAATTTAAGATGAAAATCAAAGTTGGTATAGTATTGAACTAATAATATTGAAGTATTAACATTTGTAACTACTTTTGAAATATTAAGATGTGTGAGATAAAAGAAAGTTTTGGGATTGGCACATCCAACTAAATGCAACTGAGTGAAAAGTGTCCATGCCGGGAGTCGAACCCAAGACTTCTGCCTTAAATTGCGAACGCTCTGCCTATTGAACTACCTGGGCCGAAAACCACACGACCCACTTTACTCAAACAACCTTTTGGCAATAGCGTCTGCTCTATTATTTGAAACAGCTCAACATAATATGCCACAGGTAATGAAACTCCATTAAACGATGGATACGTAAATACTTTCTATTATTTTTAACTCAATCATACCCCCTGCCTGAATACTTTTCACGCATTTGGAAAGATGTCAATTCGTATATCTTTACCAATCAGTGTGATTGAGCTAAGAATAATATAAAGTACAAAATTTTAATCATGCTTCACAAGAAGAAAAAAAATCGACGAGGGGCGCACCGGGCATTTGTCTCATTACCCAAGTGGGCCAGTATGACCCTGACCAGTAATAGCATCTACCTCATTATTAACCTCTCAACGCACTACCAATTCTTGCAGCCCCATTAAATCGACATAAATGCCAATGATTTCCCCATAACTAACTCCACGCCATTGATTTTTCCTCTATTATTTATTGTTTTAACTGCCTTTTGGAATCTTTTGACCACATTCTCGATGAGTACTCTGCCAATAACTCAATGGTGGAGGCTGCGTATCTTCACAGCTTAGATAGCCACCATCCAACCCACCCCCCAAACCCGAAGAAGATTTGATGATGATCCTAGTTACCACGAGAAGACGATTACGTGGCCCATTATTGGTCATAAATCAGCCGCATTTGAACAAGCGGCTCGCCAACTTCTGCTGGTCTCTCGTGGTGTGTAATTTAGTTTTTGCGTTATTTCCCAGATGCTGTTTTACTGCCATAAGCTTGATAACTCTTTTTCTACGTCTCATCTACTTCGGTGACTGAAAATTTTAGCGGAATTCACGGATGATAAAATGTCCGACTGTGGGAGTTTTTTTATTGATTTTCAAACGTTTTTCATTCTCTACATTCCTTTTCTGTCACTTTTTTTTAAAACTAAAAAAGCACTTTTTAAACTAAACTTCTAAATTTTTGCATCAAATTTTTTTACATCTGATATTTTGGATACTATATATTTATAAGCTAAATTTAAAATAACGTACGGTAAAAAAAAATAAATATATATATACGTATCCAGAACAGAGGTGGTGAACCACATGTTAGCTGGCCGATAATTGTTACTACTATATTCGAGTAGTATTACCTGCCTTATTTAATCGCAGAATTCCTGTCATAAAATGAAACGAAGATTACTATTAGGAAATAATGATGGCAACTGGCCAGTAGGTACGCGGGTTCGCCGTCCCTAGTTTAGAATTTAAGACGTTTCCATTAAGCGAGAAACCCCAGATTCACATCCCGGGTCTATTTAGATTGTTTTTAGTGATTTGAAATCCACTTTCTCTTTGGAATACATCCCAGTCTGCATTAGTACGCATGTGTGCAATAACATTGTAACTCTATTAAATCCCATTAACAAAACTATTTGCTTTTATATATAATATTACATTCGATGCAAAGTACTGATGAAGAACGAGTATCAATGCTTTAGCAGCAATGTTTGTTTACCCGTTGACCGCCGTATAATGTTAAATGTAGTGAGGATCGTATTTCATTCATTCGGCGGTCAACGTGTTAACTTTGAAACATGCTCTTTCCGAAACTTGTATAGAATAAGTAAGAAAATGTAATTTTTACAGCAAATGAAAATTAAGTAAAAGAAGATATTTAGAAATTGTCTCTAACAATATTGTAGCCAGAAAGGCTTGATTTTTTAATGCATTTTAAAACAATATTTGTATATATTTTTTCTTGATTATTTTATTTTTTATGACAATTATTTCTTTTGACGATTTCGGGTTCACCACTAAAGCTTTTTTGTTCCTAAACCTTGAAACCTTTCATACCAGTACATTTCTTATAACTTCAGTTTTGTCATATATATACAGGACGTGAATTTCAAAACCCGCCTTATCCAAATTTTAAAAATCGTGTTATCTCTGTCAATCTATTCTATTGGTAAACCTGCACCGAAAAAACACAACAATCTAAAAAAAAAATACTACAAGCTTTATCCTGTATTTTTGTATTCTAAAATCTTGGTTTACAATGAAAGCCAATGGGCGCAGTTAGAGGTTTTTCGCGATTTACCAAAATTTAATCACGTCCTCATTTATCTACATATAGTATGGAAATTTAACTATTTTTTTTTAATACAGTTTGGAATAAAATTAAGATTGTTTTAATATTTTTTGGAATTCAAAATTACTTTTAAAAAACATTTTAAAAATTTACCCAATCCGTGGAACTGTTTTCAAAATCCCGGTTAACGAAGGATTAAACTAAAATGGCTGTATCATTCAGCCTAATAATAATCGCATTAAAGTATGTGTATCTATCACAAAGAATTCCCAGCTGAATTTGTCGGATGAGGAGAAAGATAAGTAATCACCACAGATTAATAATGTTTAAGAGGGACAAGATACCCAAATTGTATCATTCACTATTTCCATCTTTTTCTACTTGAGGAGAATGAGGGACCCTTTGGGGCAATTATCGTTAAGGGAGGGCAAAGGGTTGAAATGACCTCTTTATGACAGATGGCTGCTGGTCGTTGGATTTAGGCACAAGCCGCGCCTGGAGCGATATTTATTGTCTGGTTTATATACATGTAATCAGAATCAGGGGAAAAAGTTTGCCAACATTGTTGTGAAAGGCCATTAATCTCCTCTTACTGAATCAAAAATAATAAATATTTTCTTCTTAGACAATTGTAAAAATTGTATACTCGTTTTAGAAATATAAAAATACTGGACATTTACATTCAAAATACAATGTTATTTTTTAAATAATAAAGAATATGACGCCCTTGTACATTTTAGTTCTTTCTCTCTTTTCGCATACATAAATATACGAGCATACATTTTGAATCAATTGATTTATTTTTGTCGCAAAAATTTACTTTTAATAAGATTTTTTTTCAAGCAAATATATTGAACAAGTATGTCCCTTTTAGTTTATCTCACTAGATATAGAGAGCAAAAAAAATTATTTTGTCTTATTTTTTAAGTCATTGCCACTTTCAAAGTTGCTTTTAAAAGTGACCATGTTGCCCTTTATTAATACTCAAATCAGAAGTGGGATTTTAATAAGGTTCGAACGAGTCCTTGAATCATTTCTTCTAGAAAACTTAGAGGCTCCGAATTATCTGGGATTTAAATGCCCCTTCTTTCTTGCCTTAGAATAACAAGGCTCTAACTGGCAAAATCAGCTAAAATGGGATGTTATCTTCCCAGTTAGGCTTGTCTATAATTTGATCGTATACAATGATGTACAGCACCAGTTCGTTCGCATCAGAACATCGGTGAAGAGCATACACTAGTCATGCGAAGAAACTTGCACGCTGAAGTTAAACCTATGGAAGCGTTCTTTTCAAATTTCTCGTTTAGATTTTAATATTTTTTCTTTGCAAGTTCTGAAAGTGAATGTAACTTTCTAAAAAAAAAAAAAATCTGCAACCAAAATCGAAAAATTAAAAAATAGTCCGGTTAAAGATCAACCCCAATTATCCTATGAAAAAAAAAATCATTTAAAAATATTAAAATGCAATTGAGAAATTTGAAAAGAACATTTTCATAGGTTTAACGTTAGCATGTGAGTGTCTTTGCTTGACGAGCCCGATAGTGGTCAGTACTTTGGAAGGTGACTGCTATTCGAACTGTGTTGCTGTTCGTGATTTGACATTGCCACACTGTTAAAAATTTGCAGCATTCTGGCAGATCATTTGACCGTTTTTTCCGAAAACGGTTACACAACCGTAATTGTAACACTATTCTGACCATATTATTGGCCGTTTTATGGTCAGAATATAGTTAAATTATGGTTATGAAACCGTTTTTTTAAAAAACGGTCGAATGATCTCCCCGAATGCTGCAAAATTTTTAACAGTGCATAGACAGGTGCGCAGGATTCAAGGGCGTGGAGAGCCCTCTCACTAGGAGGTCGGTAAAGGGCAGAAAGGTGCCTAGTCGAGAGATTTGCCTCTTTCAGTTAATACCACGTTCACACTAAATACTTAAGCTATATCAAATCTCCAAACTTATACTGTTAAAAATTTGCAGCATTCTGTCCAGTCATTTGACAGTTTTTATCGAAAACGGTTAGACAACCGTAATTTAACATTATTCTGACCATATTATTGGCCATTTTATGGTCAGAATATAGTCAAATTATGGTTATGAAACAGTTTTTTCAAAAAACGGTCGAATGACTGGACAGAATGCTGCAAATTTTTAACAGTGTACTGAGAGTGTAATACAAACTTACTTAAGAGAGTAGAAACGTTCTATGGCTAAATACAGCTGCTACCACTCACTCTGATTGGCTGTATAGTTTCGCTTTAACTGATCGGGTGTTATGTCTCTTTTTAACTTATGCGCATGTGCACAACTCTAACTGTTCAGATCTCAGACACAGTGACGTTCGATGTGCTACTTTAGATAAGTTTTGCGATGTGGGCAAGCATTCTAATTTTGGGTCATGCTAACTCCAAAATCGGGGAGACTGAGATATCTTAAATATCCGGTACGGACGTTGTATCAGGTGTTCAAAACTATAGGGTAAATGTTGAAGTCAAGTCAGATTTCCTTCCCGCGCCTCGTAAAATGGAAATAGCGTCACTTTTGGTATTCGCAATCATGACTTGGTCTTATGTGTTTTGTCGCTCAACCGAAAATTTGTGCTGACATATACAACGCATTCTAGCAAGAATTTCGAGATTTAGAAATTTTCTAACTGTAGACTTGCCAATGAAGAAATGAAACTTTCATTTTACTGTTTTGAAAAGAGTTGTCGAAGCAGTTGCAACTTGCAACTTTGTCATTCTAAGGCAACAGCTTATAGTATACTTTTTCATGGTACTGAAAAAAAAAACCGGACGGTTTCATATTTAATTATCGTAAGTGCAAAAATAATTTAAGTAATCATAATCTGAATTTTGCAGGAAAACACGTTACCATATAATCACATAAATTATCTGGAAGAAAACTTTCTCATAAGATCAGAGCCCGAACAACTCCATGTGAGGGCCCGGGCCACACATACTACTTCTCGGCCCACCTTCTCAAAATAATCTTGAGTTATAAAATTAATACATTACAACCATAACATACAACCTTATGTGCAATTTAAATTTTACACTGTTGTTTTATGTTAAAAAATACGTTATTTTGTCTTTGTGATGCTAATAAGAGTACCAGTGTTTTAAGTTATATGTATAAGAACGTAACATTCCGAGTTTTAGGAATTTGGCTGTTTCTTTTGAACTCATTCGGAAATACTTAGATATTCAGTGATGATAAATAATGCATTTTTAATGCCAACTGCAAACAGGAAATTTCTTTAATGGTTGTATTTTCAGAGGGTACACGAAATGCATTTTTGGCCCACTGTAAGTGGAGGGCTAAGATATATGCAACATGTGCTCCTGTGATAACCAGGCCCTGCATAAGAGCACCAAGCTTTATAAAGGAAAATATGATATTGGATGTCCTTTCTAAGGTTGATTTTTAATGTGAATTACTGAAATTTGTATTAAATAAATCTTTTTAAGCTATTTGAATTTTTTTTTTTTTTTGCCATTTTACTATGGAATATTTTTACATAAAACTGAAAATCGTTTAATATTATGCTAACCCATGAGTCATGATGATATCATTTATTTGTATAAACGTGTTACCGAAAGCATTCATTACAAGCTTTATCAATCGAAGCATCCCGTCAAGGCAAAACTTATAGCTAAATTTTCCGCTTCTGCAATGCAAATGAACCAACATGATTGACAAACGCTTTCTTAATCGGACAGGGTAACGATTCACGCCTCTTTTAACATATTATCAATGTTCAATTTGTGATGCAGGGTGATTTCTACCCTCCTGTCAAAGAGAGAGAGTTGGGGAACTCTGCTATTTAACACCTCACAGATTTCGTTTGTAAAAACTAAAAGGAGGGGGAAAGAGGGGGTAGTTAAAAGTTCAGTGCCGTTGCCACCGTGAAATCGCTGAGTAATGGATTCATCCAGTGCTATATCACTGTATATTTTATAAATTATACCGATTTATTTCAATCACAAACGACTTTTCTGGCAAATGATATTGAAAATTAAGGTGATAGTAATAGCTCTGACTATTTTGCTTAATGTTTATATATCGTAATACAGAAAAACCTCGGTAAAACGGATAGTGTGGCAACCGCAAAAATTCTCCGTTCAAAATTAGCCTCATTTTTTAGTAGGAATGAATTAATTCATACGCATCAGCCGGGGAATCAGAAAATTGTTCGTAAAACAAGGCTCTCCGTTAGAAGGGTGTCCGTAAAGGTTTCACTGTACTTTCATTTGTAAATTTTTCGTAACTTTGAGCGGGAAAGTTATCACTTTATTCCAGAACTCTTTCTAACACTATTTAATAATTATAAAAATTTAACATTTTTATTGCTTTCATGAATTAAGATATTGGGTTAGAGAATATTTTAACCCTTTTTTAATAAGATTTTGTTTATAAACATGCAGTACACTAATATAGCCGAAAGTCACTGGGCACTTTCTAGGCATCGGAACTTCTAGAGACGTATTAATCGAATTGTGTTTCAACTTCGGTCATGTAAAGATTATTCCTGAACTTTTACATTCAAGTGAAGACTAGGACACGAGTTCATTTAGGAGACCAACAAAAAACTGAAGAATAATAAATAAATATATTTGTGATTCCCCTATATCATAAAATGCTGTAAATGTTCTGTAACTTTTTCTGCATTAAAAGTTGTACCGACTTTAGGAATTCATATGAAAATGTAAACCCTTTATAACATAGTCTAAGTCAACTTAAATAATTACTGCTAATAACATACTCTGGCTATAGTAAGCTATCAACCCTTTGATAACAGACCAGAACTGGTGACTATTTTTATGTTCAATCGTACCAGACTTCACAAACATTTTTTTTTTTTTTTTTTTAGATTACTTTTCTAAAAGTGCTATGAATTGAATAATAAAAAAAAGACCACTGGGGAATAAATATACCGGCTCGTATTCAAATGGTTAAGGAGAATATCAAAGAAATCCTTGATTAATGATATATTAATTAAAGCAGAAACATCGTTCCCAACTTTTACGCTTTTTTGCTACCACTAAAATTTAATAGAGACTTTCGCCTTGTTTAATCGTGAGATTTCGACGACTAAATAAGACAATATTTACTGTAAAATTTTAGTGGTAGGGAGAAAGCGTAAAAGTTGGCAGCGATGGGCGAAAACAATGGAGAATTTACCATTTCAAATAAGTGGCGCTAATAAAGAAATCTGAATTAAAAAAAGGGTAGCACACTGGCAACACTGTTTTTTACTGTAATTTTATCTACTCGCACATTTACTGCTATCCGCCTACCTGTTAGAGGAATCAAGGTGAGTTTTACCATTTCCAAAAAGTGATGCCAATCAAGAAATCTGAATTAAAAAAAAGTATCCCACTGGAGATGCTGGTAAAAACGTTCATATCACAAAATTAGGATAGTATGGCATACACAGGGCTCTCAAATGGTCCACCAACTGAATACCAATAAATTTTAACAGAAAATTTTATGGTAGGTTTGCGCTAGAATTAACTTTCAAAGGTGCTTCTGGGGCGGTTTGTAAGAAAAATCTAAAAATAAATTTTTTCTAAAATAATATTGGTATTCAGTTGGCGGACCATCTGGGACTCCTGTATACACTACTTTGGTTTTAAATATCTTTTAGCAATATAAGTAGTACCATTGTACGATTGTTTACCTTGTTATGGGATTTGATGGGGGTGATATAGCTGGTGTCTATAAATGTTTTCTGCTCTATTTTGAGATGAAAAGAAAAATTCTTCATAAACTTCTAAATACTGCAAGCAAAAAAACCCAAAATGAACAGTCAGTTTTTTCTTTTTTTTCCCTCGTGTTAAAGGTAATGAAACAACATTGAACAATTTGCTTAATTGAACAACTCCTTTTCTTATTTTAACCCCTTCGCAACAAGCGTCAACTACACTTTTTTATTTTCTTGGCATTAGATTTTCTGAAAAGAATTTCGTGTATTATTTAAATTCCGAAATTCTGTGATTAGATTAGGCAAAGTTTTCTGTGCAAAAATACCGGTGTCCGAATTCAAGGATTTTGCACACCCGATACTGCACGTATAGGTTTCGCTTGTCGCAAGGGATTAAAAATGCCATCTTCAGTCAACTCATTGAAGATAATTTTACAGTAAAGGAACTGTAGTCAGGGGATCTTATTGAAATAAAAACTTAAAATAATACCATCCTTTGTCAACAGAAAAAATTGGGTTTGTTTCTCTCATAATCATACCAAAAGCCGTATATAGGACACGGGCAACGTGTGAATTCTATTACGAGCATCTCAGAATAGTAATCTTCGCCTTATTTAATCGAAGAATTCTGTGATTAAACAAAGCCAAGATTACTATTCTGAAATTGGGGTAACCAAATGCACATGCCCTAAATTCGGAGCTGACCATACTACACACAACTCTCAATAATTGTTGAGAAATCATCTCAGAAATTTAACTCAGATTCTGAGATATAATAATGTGAGCAGCGTACGTCCAATGTCCAATTACACAAAGGTGTTCATGGGAAATTGCTTCCTATGAAGAGTCACATTCTGACAATCTCCCCGTTTAGATTGCTATATTAGTAATACTAGCAGGAATGACCGAGCTAAGCTCGGTCAAAATTAGCTTTGTGTTTATCTATATATTATTCCCACTGAATCATTCTTGCTGTTTTAGATGCAATTAGCTTGACCCTGAGACATAGCGACCAAAAATGACCCACTAATCGAATTTTTTCGAACATGAGACCTAACACAATGCTCTTCTCGAGCCTGAAAACGATAGAATACAAAATTTAGTGAAAATCGTTAGTCGTTTTATAGATAAAATAAGCTTGACCCACGTTTATTCAAAAATCCACTAACCGAAATTTATCGAACATGTGAGCTATTTCAATGGTCTTTTCGTACTGTGAAATGGTATAGGCAAAAAAAATTGTCAAAATGTGTAGTACAAAGTTTTGTCAAAATCTTTTGAGCCTTTTTTAAATACAGTTAGCTTGATCCTGATCCATTAGGACCCAAAATGACCCATTGATTGAATTTTCTTGAACATGCGACCCTGCCCAATGGTCTGATCATGCCCGGAAACGGTATTATACAAAATTTTGTCAAAATGTTTTGAAGCGCTTTTTGAATACAATTAACTTGACCCTGATCCATTGTGACCCAAAATGACCCACTAATCGACTTTTCTTGAACATTAGACCTAGACCAATGGTCTTCTCGAGCCCGAAAACGATAGCTTCACCCTGACCCATTATGACTCAAAATGACCCACTAATCGAATTTTCTCGAACACGAGACCCATCCCAATCGTCTTTTCGTGCCCGAAAACAGTAGAATACAAAATCTAGTCAAAATCGTTTAAGCAGTTTTTTAGATACAATTAGCTGGACCCTGACCCATTGTGACCCAAAATGACCCACTAATCGAATTTTCTCAACCATGTGACTTAGCCCAATTCTCTTCTCATGCCCAGAAGCGGTATAATATAAAATTTGGTCAAAATGTTTGAGCATGTTTTTAGATTCAATTAGCTTGACCCTGGCCCATTGTGACCCAAAATGACCCACTAATAGAATTTTCTCGAACATGTGACTCAGCCCAATGGCCATCTCATGACCAGAAACGGCCGTATATTAAAAAATTTTGTGAAAATGTCTTGAGCCGTTTTTTAGATATAATTAGCTTGACCCTGACCCGTGATGCGCCACTAATCGAATTTTCTCGAACACGTGACACATCCTAATGGTCTTTTCGTGCCCGAAAACGGTAGATTACAGAATTTCGTCAAAATCGTAGAGCTGTTATCTAAATAAACTTAGCTGGACCCACGGTGACCCAAAAATGACCCACTAATCGAATTTTCTTGAACACGTTACCCATCCCAATGTTTCTTTTCGTGCCCGAAAATGGTTAGATACAAAATGTAGTCAAAACCGATTGAGCCGTTCTCTAGGTATAATTAGCTTAACCCTGACCCATTATGACCCATTAATCGAATTTTCTCGAACACGTGACCATCCTAATGGTCTTTTCGTGCATGAAAACAGTAGGATGCAAAATTTCGTCAAAATCGTTAGAGCCGTTATCTAGATAAACTTAGCTTGACCCAAAAATGACCCACTAATCGAATTTTCTCGAAGATGTGACTTAGCCCAATGGTCTTCTCGTAATCCAAAACTGTAGAATATAGAGTTTAGTGAAAATCGTTGGAGCCGTTTTTTAGATAAAAATAGCTTGACACACAGTGACCCAAAAATGACCCAGTAATCGAATTTTCTCGAACACGTGACCCATCCCAATGGCTTTTTCGTGCCCGAAAATGGTTAGATACAAAATTTAGTCAAAATCGATTGAGCCGTTCTTTAGATATAATTAGTTTGACCCTGACCCATTATGACTCAAAATGACCCCCTAATCAAATTTTCTCGAATACCAGACCCATCCCAATGGTCTTTACGTGCCCGAAAATGGTTAGATACAAAATTTAGTCAAAATCGATTGAGCTGTTCTCTAGATATAATTAGCTTGACTCTGACCCTTGGCCCACTAATCGAATTTTCTCGAACACGAGACCCATCCCAATGGTCTTTTCGTGCCCGAAAACACTAGGGTGCAAAATTTCGTCAAAATCATTAGAGCCGTAATCTAGATAAACTTAGCTTGATCCACGGTGACCCAAAAATGACCCTCTAATCGAATTTTCTCCAGCATGTGACTTAGCCCAATGGTCTTCTCGTAATCGAAAACTGTAGACTATAGAGTTTAGTGAAAATCGTTAGAGCCGTTTTTTAGATAAAAATAGCTTGACCCACATTGACCCAAAAATGTCCCACTAATCGAATTTTCTCGAACACGTGACCCATTCCAATGGTCTTTTCGTGCCCGAAAATGGTTAGATACAAAATTTAGTCAAAATCGATTGAGCCGTTCTTTAGATATAATTAGCTTGACCATGACCCATTATGACCCAAAATGACCCTCTAATCGAATTTTCTCGAACACGAGACCCATCCCATTGGTCTTTTCATGCCCGAAAACGGTAGGGCACAAAATTTAATCAAAATCGTTTGAGCCGTTTTCAAGATAAAATTTACATACACACACATACAATTTTTGCTCGCATTATAGTATAAGATAACTAGAATTCGGCTTTATCTTTGAAATAGTGTGAATGCACCAATAATTGACCATTTAGTGAGATCTTTTTATTTTTTTTTAATTATTGATACATATTTCTGAAAATATATATAAATACCACTTAATGCATGAACATTACAAATCCGGAAAAAATCCCTTTTTTTTTTTTCTACAGTTTTGATTATTAACTGTATAAGTCGAAAATGTCATTGTCACTTCACCACTTCTTTTTCGGTGTAAAAGACAAAATATTAGTGTTCATATTAAAAGCTACTGTTAACAGGTATATATATATATATATATATATATATATATATATATATATATATACATATATGTATATACTTGGGTAATCTAAATACAGTGAAACCTTCCTGTGCGACCACCTCCCTGAATGACCATTTTTTCATGGAACGAAATTTATTCCCATAAGCTCAATACTAATTTCACCTACATTCAGAGACCATCCCAGCTGACTTCCCTCCATGAGTGACCAATTTCTTTGAAGAAAAATGAAACAAATGCCGTTTTTCCTTGGTCGTTTGAAGAATGTTTTTTTAGAAAAATAATTCCGGAAAGCGCATTATTCATCAAACTTCTAAACTATGTTTAGAATTTTTTTCCCGGTAACTTTTAAGTGTTTAAACCCCTTTGCGCCTTTTTAGGCAATGAATTTAACTGTGATGATAAATTAAGAATGACGATCAATAAACTCCCCTGCCCTATTCTGTCCAGGAAACACTAAAAAATATAGATAAATTAAAGAAATCGTCATTATTTGTTCCCATAAAAAAGCATTTATTTACTGAACTTTGAAAGGACTTGGAAATTAAAGCTGTAAAAGATAAAACTGTAAAATTAAAGCAAAATACAAACATCAAGGTATTTATTTTTTTTTTAAACTCTGAACAGTAATTAACTTACGTAATTAACTTTTGTTTTGATTCTTAAACTTCATATTTTTTCCTAATGTGAAAAATAAATTTTAGTTACATTAATTGTTACATTTTTCAACAATTAAAATCTGAATTTAAACATGACCTCCATTAAGAGACCACCTCTCGTAGCGACCAATTTTTATTGGAACGGAACGTGGTTGCTATAGGGAAGTTTTACTGTATCAGGAAATATTTTTAAAAGCATTAATTTGCAAACCAATGAAGTTTGAATTGTGTTGATTTCAATATATTTAAATGTTAACAATGAGACGTCCGTTAAAGTCCCTTTTTATTTCCATAACTTTACGTAACTCAACTGTTTAATTAATGTTTTAGAATGAAATAGAAGAAATTTTTGTAATGGCCATAACATACTAGTTTTAAATTTATCTATGAGAACCAAAATGAGCATAAAAGGGTTTCCTGGAGCTACACTCATAAATATCGTGTCCATAAACAGTAAAGAGGTCATGCGCTATTTCATGAGACTGCTTACAGAGCCCAAAGTAAGGAGTTAATGTACTGATTTTGAACACTACACGATATATGAGAGAATAGTCAATTACAAAGTCCTATAGTTTAGTACGGAGAGATATTTTGTGCATATAGCTGCTGAGAATAGTATGCGTACAACGATGTTTTATTTGCTCGCGATTTTCAAAACTTTTACTTCACGAAACGTGTCATAAAGGATCAACTAGTTGTTGCTGGGTGCATTTGGCATCCGTGCTCAATCTATAGTATTCATCCAATAGAGTTTTGTATTTTCATTTAATGAAGCGGGTATTATCTCCTTTCTGAAGTTTTTCGACATAAAAGGGTTAGAAATCAGAAGCAAAAAATAAAGATTCTACATGTATTATTTCGTTAGCATTCATGTGCACAAGGTGTCTTTTCGTTCAATGTTGCTATATACAATTTTGTAATTAACTTTTTTTCTGTATCTCGCATAGTTTTCTAGATACGTAAATTAACTCTTTACTTCATAGCTAGGAGGCATTGTAAGGAACCTCATTGAAAACCTCATAGGCACTTTACTACACTTAGACATTATTATTATTTTTTTTTACCATTTTCTGTCTGCCGTTCGAAAGTTAAGGGGGTAAGAAAGGAATTTACAGGATACCCGTCATATATAATATCAATTTTAATATAAATACAAAAATATAATAATTATTATAAGAATGAATGACTATAATAAGATGATAAAGAGCTATGATGATAGGGAGCGTATAAAACATTCTAGAGTAACTATTATAAATTCATTTTCTTAGTATTACAGTGTTATGTTAAATAATATCAGATCAAAATCAGCCATCATTTGTCTCATGGAAAGAAGATCACCATTAAGGAACACGACCAGTCTCTGCATTATTAGCGAATATGAAGTCTGAATTTGTCTTATTAACTTGCCTTTTCCCCAAGTTAATACTTTTTACATCTATTTTTTTTAAATTTGTAAATGAAATTATAATAAATGGTTAAACAGCTTTATTTTCCTAAAATGAATAGGAATAGCAATTAGCAAATTGTTTCTCGAAGCATATCCAAAAGTATCCCTATTTCTATAGAAAATCCTTCAAATTTGTATTTGAATTTGGCCAGTTACATAAAATGTGCTGCAAGTGTAAGAACTTTTGGAAGTCACATTTTTTGCAACTCGGGAATTCCCCTTTTGATTTTTTTAATTAAATTAGAATGAGGAATATTGCATCTTCTGGAACTTTTCTGATTTTTTTCTCTTTTTCTTTCTTATTTAAATTATTGCATGTTTCAGATCTTTTCCATAATACTTTAAAAATGCTTTCGCTTACTCTCTCCATTAAAATTTTATAGGTTCTTATACCAAAAAAAAATTCTTATATAGTCAAATTAATTTCTTTAAAAATGTTCTTGACAGTTTATTTGGAAATATCCAGTTTAATCTGAATTAGACTTTATTTTAATACAATAGAAAGCAGTGAATATTGTATATCTTTTATAAGTTTAAAATAATCCATATTTGAAGTTATAACTGCGTAAGGCAGATGCAAATAAATAAATAAATAAAAATAAACTTCTGGCAAATGCATTTAAAAGAACATTTAGCACATAGACACACTGTTTAACTCCTTCTTATTGATTAAAAATAACTGGAATATTGCAATATATAAGTAAGAACTTTTATGCTCATTTTGGTTCTCATAGATAAATCTAAAACTAGTATGCTACACTGCTAAAAATAAAGTTAAGATGTTTCACCAAGAAAATGATGAAAAGTAGCTGAAATTTAACTGCAACTAAGACACTGGTGATAAGTTTCACCAGTTTATTGGTGCTTTCACAAATACCATTGTATTAGTGAAATGTTAAACCATGATTCAGGTTTTTTATAAATCCAATTTTCTGGTGAAAGGTTGAACCATAATTCAGTAATGACCATATATGAACATTACAAAACTTTCTTCTATACCGTTCCAAAACTTTAATTAAATAGTTGAGTTACGTATCAACAATTACGAAGTATAGTGAATTTCTTTGAATTTATTACGTTACAGTAATTAGTTGATAAAGAAAAGCACTTTACAACAGCGCTCCCTGCTGTATATTAAACATCAAAATGGGATCAACTTATATATTTTTAATTATTAACCTCAAATATAAAATTTGGTGTATTTCAACCCAATAGAAATTGAGATACAGCTATAGTGTTTATCTCAAAGAGCATAGTATAGCACAGCGCCTCTTGTTGAAGAATCAAAACTAATATATAATCAATATCGTTTATCATAAGTATCTTCCATATTAAATTTGGGGAAATTGTATCCCATATCTTTAGTCATAGCTATAGCAGAAACAGTGAAAAACATAGCGCAGCAGCATCACCTGTTGGGATAGATACACTAGAATCTAATCAACACCAGTAAAGATGTTACACAATGTAAAGCTTATGAAATTCCGTGAAATTGTTTGTTGAGTTAGGGGGGACAGGCAAACATTTTCTAAAAATTGTCAAACCGTTTTTAAGACATCCTAAAACGTTTAAATCTATAAAAAAGGGGAAGACGAAAATTTTCACAATTCCAATACAGGAAAAACTAATGAACAAACATTCAGTATTTTTCCATTCTGGTCAATTACTGGTGACGTTGACATCTTAGAGATCCAGTACTTGATTAGTCCCTAATAATTAATATAAATCGTAATTTTTAAAAGAAAAATATAGTTATTTACAGAAGCCAAACATAAATGAACTACATAACACAATTAAAAAGCTTAGAGAATTAAACAGACCTTGATATAAAAAAATGTGAACATACCATGAATTTTTTCCCAATAATAGTATTCTCTTTTTAGAAGATTTGAGGCAAACTTTCTAATTTATCCATTTTAATATCCAATCACAGTTTTAGTTGTAATTATAACAATGCATTTAATTCATGTTATATACATTTTATACCAGCAATTAGTACATTCTTGCATTAATTTTTTCTGCTGTTTTGTGTCTCACTGGTCAATTATTAGTGCACTCATCCTAATCCAAGATAATATCAGTGTCAATGCTTGGACATACCAAAGCTTCTTACAGTTGATTCATTTCTTGTGCTAAAATCGGATGCCGTTATTTTTTGCATTTACTGTGCTCATATAACTATGTTATCTTGAACTGTAAATATTCGGCTTATTCAGGAATCAGAATCGTGCGTTAAGATTTAGTGTATATTAAAAGTAACTTAAATCTTACTTATGCTAAGGAGGCTAATTAAAACTTAAGAATGATCTGTTGGGATTTCGTACGCTGCCATCACAAAATCCATATGAAACCAGTAACTTATTCAATAACTTTACCTGTAAATTTTACATTTTGTGATTTTTTTTAATCTATAAATGCGAAATTAGTCAAATTTCAATCTTTTGGTGAGTAAAAAAAAAAAAAACACACACACAGGGAGATTTAACCGATTAAGGCTTAATGTTTAATTTATTTTAATTTCTACTTTTTTGGCATAATATTTTATATAGCTCATTTTTTTTTATTCATGTTTTTCAACTCATATTTTTTACACGCCATTTTAACGAGAATTCTATATAATTAACTCTATTGTTGGTGATGATACAAATTTTATCGAATCATATTATCTGACTTAATTTACTTAATCAAATTTATTGAATCAATTTTATTTTATAAATTTTTTACTGAATCAATTTAACCACCTTTTTATATAATTACTAATTATTAATGATAATATAGATTTATTAAAATAAAGCTTGGTAAACATTCTTAGAAAGGCTGAATTTTAGAATATTACGAGATACGTTGTAGACAAGATACTACGGAAAATTATTATTGCATCAAACAATTCTCAACATTTCATATTCGTGCTTCTTTTCTGTTTTTCAGTGAAGAATTCAGGGTATGGACCGGATGGGCCACGGATCATCACCCCACCCCCTCTCTCTCTCACACACACTAGACATATTTGAGATTTTGCATTTGGTACGGTGTAAATGTGTAAATATCCAAATACCAACTCAGTAGGTACAAAATTCCTTTCCGGATAAAAATGCCTGAACTGAACACTGCTTCTATTCATTTAAACTGCGTTCTCTTCCAAAAGTTTTCTTAACCCATCTGCTAAAAAAAAAGATAAAAAAAGAGATTACAATTACAAATACAATTTATTTTGTATTAATATATATTTTTGACACCTCTCTTTTCTTTCCTTTCTAGTTTTGATGTCATTTTTCAGCATTCTTCTTTCAGATGTTTCGTTCTTTAATTTATTCAAGTGTAAAATAATTCTTAAAAGGTCATTTTTTGAGAATGATAATTCATCCCAAGATATTTATCGTTTTAATAGTAAGGTTTGAAAAAATCCTTTTATTAAAATCTGTTTCGAAAGAACGAAAAGGCAAGAAGAATAAAATTTTAAAATATTTATTTTGGTATTCTTTTGCTGCATTAACGTAAATGTAATACGAAAGTGGAATTTTTTCTATATGTGTGCGCGTGTTTTTGAATTTTAGCTGTAATAATGTTTGTCTCTCTAAGTGTACAATGTTAAAACATTTTTGCTTATGTAAAGACGTCATATTTAATTTGATTTATTTAAGAATTTTTCTATGCTTGAAATATGTTAGTATATAATACATTACATAATGCATATATTCTAAAAAAAAACAAAAAAAACAAAAAAAAAACATGGATGATAAGAAAATATAACCATGAATTTAATTTATAATTATGTTTGTTATAAATACTAACATGTTATTATTACTATTATATCAGCAGGTAGCCATCGAAGTTCTTTTTTTTTCTTTTACTTTCAGTAACATTGCTAGTACTGTACCTGAGTATGCAACTGAAATTATTACAATATAAATATTATAATAATGTCATAAACATTTGATACAAAACATATTTAAACTGCATTGTACTTTTTAAAATACCAAATGTAACACGATGCTCTCCGAGATTAAAAATAAATGTTTTAATTAAAAGAAGCCTTAAATACAATTTTTAATCTCTTAGCTACCGACGAAATCTGACGCGATCTGCATTTAATAACATAATTCTGCAATTAAATTAGACGGTGATTGTTTTTCTGAAATAACAAAAAGAAAATTCACATGTTATAAGTGTGCAGAACATGGTTCCTCTGGTGAAAATTGGCTTGCTGTTCTGACAGTTTGCCTTTTTATAATATATGGAAGCTTTCTCTAAAGGCGTATATATACGTCCGAGACATTTAAGGGGTTAATAC
Source organism: Maratus speciosus (assembly GCA_963932465.1). Lineage (NCBI taxonomy): Eukaryota > Metazoa > Arthropoda > Arachnida > Araneae > Salticidae > Maratus > Maratus speciosus. Next base: position 422,305,327 of record OZ010796.1, on the reverse strand, counting down.
AGGAAAGACAATATAAACAATTAAAAGTTCATGGTAATAACTTTAAAATTTTATATAATCTACGAAGTTGATATTTAACACGTTCACGCCGGCGGGGTGGGTCACACTCGACTGTCTCAGAGCTTCAAAGTCTCCGCCTTTTTGGATACCAGTATTTTAATACAGAAAATGTAGTTTTATTTAATTAGAACAATTGGGCGATTTCAAAAGAACAACATTTTCTCTAAAATAATAGTGGTGTGCAAAACGCCGGAGTCTTGACAATTCTGAGACAGTCGAGTGTGACCCACCGCACCGGCGTGAACGTGTTAAATAAGTATATGGGCGATTCTCAAATAAGTGGCTAATTTCACTCTGAGCTTTAGAGAAAAATAAAAGTTAAATGTTAAACAATTTTCTTTTAGAAATAGATAAGACATAAGTTGGTGAGTAATGTACAAAATTCCGGCATAAACTTTAAACAGTATTTTTCTTTTGTTGGAGTTTAAGTGGCCTATCAAGCCAAAAGCACTCCATTCTCGATAGCAGGAATTCGCTGTCTCATATTTAAACAATTAGAAAAAATCTCTTGTGGCTATGCTGCTTTTGAAATGGAAATAGGTAAAATGCTCTTACCTGGGATTCATCAATATCGCGATGACGTATAACTTCATCGGTGTGGCGTGGTCAGGGATTTATCCAAAAGCTTCTTGAAGAAATTATTTTTATTTTATTTTGTGAAGCATTATTTATCCTTTGAAGTATCCTTTGAGAGCTTAATATGAATCGCTAAATCCATGGGAAGATATAATGTAATATGAATTAGTATTGTGTGTTTTTACGATAAAGAAAGATTCAACTTTTAGCTTTAAATACTTATAATTAAACATATTACTGGAGTATAAGAAACTCCGTCTTAACAGAGAAGCTACATGATTAAGAGTGAGTATACATAAAGCTGCTAAAACACATATTCGCAGCGTAGAAAAAATATATAATAATTAAAGGTGTCTGGCAACAGTCAAAATGTTCAGATGTTCCTTTTTGGTTACATATGAGTGGTGAAATCTTAGTTATTAGCACATATGCTTTAGAGAGTTACTCAAGTGGTCTGTAATAGCACTCATTATCAAATGCGGAAGTAAAGAAACAGTTCGTAAATTGGCTTGTTAAAATGATCTGTGTATGGTAACAAGTTCTTTCTTTTCCTTTTTTTTAATCACTTTTAGGAGTTGCCGAAGAACATCTGGGGAATTAAATTTAACACCCCTCCTTAATCTCCTCAGATGGATAAGGTAACAAGTTCATAGTCTTGATGTCACACAAAAGTTGAGGTTTGGGTGTGGGCTTCGTCAAGCAGTCAGCAATCATGTATTGCGTGGGACAATATTTTAATTCGATAATTTTATCCTCCTTTAATTGTCTTATGGCGTGAAAGCGGATATCAATGTGTTTTGTCCGCTTCGAAAATTTTTCATTTTCTATCATCTTTATACTGCTTTGGTTGTCATGGTAAAGTAAAATAGGTTTTACTTGATACAAGTTAAGATCTTCTAGCAGTTTTAATAGCCATAAAATTTCTTGTCCTGCGGTTGCTGCAGCAACATATTCCGCTTCAGCGGAAGAATATGCAATGCTTGACTGTAATTTTGTAGTCCATTGAATGGGATTATCACCCAGAAAAAAAATATTGCCGGTGGTTGATTTTCTATTTTTAGTGTCCCCAGCCCAATCAGCATCAGCATACGCGATGAGTATTGGTGGTTTATTTTTGCTTATTGTTAGGCATAGGTTTTTTGTGCAATTGAGGTAAATAATAATTCTTTTTGCCGCTTTCCAATCCTTCTCGCGTGGCGTTGCACTTCTCCTACTAAGTATATTTACTGGTGCCATAATGTCGGGTCGAGTGACTGTTGCAATATACAAGAGCGAACCGATCGCTTGCCTAAACTTTGTATTGTTCGGAAGTAAATTGTCGCTATCTTCTAATTTATAGAAACCTACTTCCATCGGTGTACCAATAGGTCTTGCATCTGTTAAATTTAACTTTCTAACCAAATCTTCTATTTTTGACTTTTGGTTTAATTTGTAACCATCATTCGTTTTGATTATGTTGGTTCCTAGGTACTGACTTATTTCGCCTAAGTCTTTTACTCCGTACTCAATTTGCAATTGTTTTATTACATCTTTAATTATTTCACTTTTACTCGCGATTAAAATATCGTCAACGTAGACGATGATATAACTGAAATTTTCCTTTTCTTTTCTAGTAAACAAACATGAGTCAGCAGTGCTTTGCACAAAATTCATGTTTTTTAATGATTCTGCGATCTTTTTGTGCCAGGCTCTAGCTGCCTGCTTTAAGCCGTACATTGTTTTATTCAGTTTACACACTTTGTTTTCACAATTTTTTTCTATAAAACCCTCTGGTTGTTTCATGAAAATTTCTTCTTCTATTTCGCCGTGAAGAAATGCAGTGTCGATGTCAATGTGTTGAACAGAAAGATTTTTATATGCCGCTGAGGCTAAAAATGTGCGGATTGTTGTGTGTGAAACTACGGGTGCGAAGGTTTCATCATAATCTTCGCCGTACTTCTGATTATATCCTTTCGCTACTAAACGGGCCTTGTATTTTTGTACATTTCCTAAATTATCTAACTTTCTCTTAAAAATCCACTTGCAACCAATAATTTTCTTATTTGGTGGGGGATCCACTAAGTCCCAAGTTTTATTTTTCTTTAATGAGTTGATTTCTTGTTGAGTGGCTTTGAGCCAATTTTCTTTTACTACTGGGTTGTTCATGTTTGCTATGTCATAAAAATCGGTTGGTTCGAATGTGTCATTTGTTTTTACGTGACATACGTATCTGTCGGGTGGTACTCCTCTATTTGACCTCTGAGACCTTCTCGGTTCTACGTCGGGTTGTTTGGACGCGGTTGGTTCTTCGTCCGAATTACTTAACTCTGTTTGAATGTAGTTGTTGTCATTGTCTGAGTTTTCTACCTCTTCGCTTTCTATTAAGTTGTTTTCACTATTTTCTATAAATTTAACTGTTCTCGCTATTATTATTTTGTTTTCTTTTGTAAATATACGGTAACCTTTTGATTTGTTGTCATACCCCACAAGTATTCCTTCCTGCGCTCTATCATCTAATTTGTTTCGCTGATGTTTTTGTATATAGGCATAAGCTTTACAGCCGAATGTACGCAGGTAGTGTAAGGTGGGTTTTCGGTTGAACCAAATTTCGAACGGTGTTTTGTTTGTTATTTTGGTTGGTAGCCTATTCTGCAGGTGATTGGCGGTATTTATGGCTTCTCCCCAGAATTTTTGAGGTAAGCCTGCTTCGGAGAGTAGACTCCTAGTCATATCTAATAATGACCTATTCTTTCTTTCCGCTACGCCGTTTTGGCTCGGACAAAATGGTACCGTAAACTGGTGTTGGATACCTCTTGCCCTTAGGTATTCTTCCGTTTGTTTACCTAAATATTCCCCTCCATTATCGGATCTAATAGCTTTAGGGAATCTGCCGAATTGGGTTTTCACCATGGCTACATAATCTTTTAACTTTTCGTGAACTTCATTTTTATGCGAAAGTAAGTAAATTACTGTGAACCTTGAATAGTCGTCTATAAAAGTGACGAACATTGTTTTTCCCCCGATAGTAGGTGTACCGATAGATGTGCACACGTCCGTGTGTATCAGATCGAGCACTTTGCCTGTTTTGGGACAGTTTGTTGATTTCGGATATGGGGCATCACTTATTTTTGTTTGGATACATATTTCACACAATGCGTTATGATTACAGTTATTTATTTTTATACCGTCTGCTAAGTTTTTATTTATTAATTCTTTTATCGCATTATAGTTACGATGGCCAAGTCGTTTGTGCCAAACTTCTATGCAATTTTTATTTTTACATTCATGTGCAATGTTTACTTTATTAGTTTCAGCGCTTTCTAATAATTCGACTTGATATAAATTATTTTTCATTCTTGCTTCAAGATAAATATTCCCGTTTCGGGATAACGTGCATTTTTCTTTATCGAAAATTAATTTATAGCCATTCTGTGTTGCTTTGCTTACCGATATGAGGTTTGATTCTAATTCTGGTACGTATAATACTTCTTTTAATGTGATTGTGTTTATCCCTCCATCGGATGTTTTTGTTTTAAATGTCGTTTCACCTGTACCGTGTGAATTCAGCGTTTTTCCATTGGCAATGATGACTGTCGTCTTTTCAGTGTCGTTAAACTTAGTGAATGCATCTTTACTGTTTAGAATGTGTGTCGATGAACCTGAGTCGATTATCCAGGTTTGTTTTCCTGGTTTCTGGACTAAAAAAGCTGCGTCGCTGCCTTTTCCTGAATTGCCCTGTGTTTTGTTATTCCGAATTGGTTCTGTTTCACGGTTTTTGTTTTCTCTATAATAGTTTGCGTCTTCATAACATAACGATGATGTGTAATACTTGGATTTGTGCGGCTGTTGTTTTTGTGACGGTGAGTAAGTGTTTCTGTTCTTAAGATGCCAGCACTCCCTGTATGTATGGTTTTTTAATTTACAGTATGTGCACTGTTTGTCCTTTTTATTATAGTGTTCAGCCGGAAACTTTTTATGCGTTTTAAACGCTTTTGAGGAATTCTCGCTCTGATCTGTGTTTTCTAAACGTCTTGTATATTCATCAGTGAGTTTTCCTTTTATAAACTCTGAATTAAGTTCATTTTCTGGACGGGCCTCGAGGGCTATAATTAAGGTGTTGTAGCTAGGTGGTAATGAACAAAGTAACAGAGCTGAAATGTGCGAGTCATTAATAGTTTCGCCTATGGCTGAAAGTTTATCAACAAGTTCTAAAATATGTGTAATGTGTTTTATTAGATTGCCGTTTTCTGGGAGTTTTGCTCCGTATAATTTTCTCAGCAAATATAACTTGCTTGAGAGATTAGCCCTTTCATGAATTGTTTTTAAAGCTTGCCAGGTTTCTCTGGCAGTGTTTAAGTGCTTTACATGCACGATCTGTGAGTCTTCAATACTCAAGTTGATAATTGCACGTGCTTTACGGTCCCTCTTCGTCCAGTCCGTGTTAATTGGATCTGGGGGATTTTGTGTTATTACATCAAACAATTCTTCTTTTATTAAAATCATTTCTGCGCGAAATTTCCAATTTGCGTAGTTTGTCGAATTTAATTTTTCGACTATTTGAGTTTCTTTTATCCCTGCCATGTTTATTTTTATTTGTTTATGCGACCAACCTATTTCCTTTTTATTTATTTATTTACTGTAAAATGTAAAATGAACGATTTCTTTTTTTTTATTATTATTATTACTCACAACCAGCAAATTGTTCATTCACTAATTATTTAAATGTTCATTACATAAAACATAAATATATAAATGTTTCTTTTTCATTCACCTTTATATTTCTGGTACAATAACATTCATAATTTTATTCAATGCAGCATCTTTTTATTTTTTTTTTATTCAGAACATGAATATTTTTAATATTTATAATCTAAGCCACTATATAAAATTTTTCTTCTTTTTCGCTAAACATGAGCACTTTATCTGTCTCATTAATCTTTTTGTTGGAGTTTAAGTGGCCTATCAAGCCAAAAGCACTCCATTCTCGATAGCAGGAATTCGCTGTCTCATATTTAAACAATTAGAAAAAATCTCTTGTGGCTATGCTGCTTTTGAAATGGAAATAGGTAAAATGCTCTTACCTGGGATTCATCAATATCGCGATGACGTATAACTTCATCGGTGTGGCGTGGTCAGGGATTTATCCAAAAGCTTCTTGAAGAAATTATTTTTATTTTATTTTGTGAAGCATTATTTATCCTTTGAAGTATCCTTTGAGAGCTTAATATGAATCGCTAAATCCATGGGAAGATATAATGTAATATGAATTAGTATTGTGTGTTTTTACGATAAAGAAAGATTCAACTTTTAGCTTTAAATACTTATAATTAAACATATTACTGGAGTATAAGAAACTCCGTCTTAACAGAGAAGCTACATGATTAAGAGTGAGTATACATAAAGCTGCTAAAACACATATTCGCAGCGTAGAAAAAATATATAATAATTAAAGGTGTCTGGCAACAGTCAAAATGTTCAGATGTTCCTTTTTGGTTACATATGAGTGGTGAAATCTTAGTTATTAGCACATATGCTTTAGAGAGTTACTCAAGTGGTCTGTAATAGCACTCATTATCAAATGCGGAAGTAAAGAAACAGTTCGTAAATTGGCTTGTTAAAATGATCTGTGTATGGTAACAAGTTCTTTCTTTTCCTTTTTTTTAATCACTTTTAGGAGTTGCCGAAGAACATCTGGGGAATTAAATTTAACATCTTTAACCTACCTACATTTAATCGACCCGTTTCTATAATTTATCGCATTCGATTCGAACCAAAAATTTCTTCATAAAGTTATTTAAATAAAAGCCACATAGAACTAAGTTCAATAAATATGTTGAATAGTTTTAATAAAAATTATGGTGTATATGTTTTTAACCAAGGTAGAGTAAAATTTGAATAGTGTAGTGAGCTGATGCAATTTCATTGAAAGGCAGTGTTGCCAGATTGGGGACTTTTTTAATTCATATTATTTGACTGTCACCAATTTTTTAAAATAATATAATTCGCCTTATTTTTCATAATTTTTAATCTATTTTTAAATATGCCGAAACTTTCTATTTCTAAAAAGCGGTGACAATCAACAATCTGGGGACAAAAAAGTCCCCAATCTGGCAACACTGTTGAAAGGGGACTGAAGTGACAGGGACAGCAGGGACAAAATTAAGAAAATTGCTTCTGTGCTCATAATAAATTATTCTTAGTAAGACTGCAATATGATATTTTAAATTAAGCAAAAGTATGTTACATCATGACATAATCATAAATAAAGTCTCAGAAATAATAAGAAAAGAATAATAGAAAAGAATAATAATAATAAAAAATAATAATAAGAAAAAAAATAATAATAAGAGAAGAGTAATAGGATAATAATAAGAAAAAATTAAGTACGGGGCAGTAGTGACAGGTAATTAACATATTCTTATCTTTCTATCTATGGGTATTTTGCAGCTTGTAAGTGCTTTTGACGTCCTGATAATCAGAAGTCTATGTGACTTTCTGAGCAATCAAGTTTGCTGCTTCTACTAAATGTAACTGTCCTTCAAATTTTATCTGACCTCTGATGAAAAAAGATGATGGTTACATGAGCAATTTTATGCAAGGGGGCAGGAAACTAAAGAACAACATTTCTCTGGCCAGAATAGATATAAAATCATTTATAATTTAACATAAAAATTCTTTATTTTATACTTTTGAATGTAAATGTTTATTTTGCGTAGCAAAATTTCTAAAAATAGTTTGTCATTACACTTAAATGTGTTTCAGAAGATCAGTGCATGAAGTGAGGGACAACAGACAGAAGTACGTAACAATTTGAATATTTAAACTATCATTGGAGTAAAGTTTATAGTTATTTTCTTGAAAAATTCTTTTCGAAAGTGTAGAAGGGCATTACAGAATCCATTTTATTCTAACGAAAATTATATAAATGATAAAATGTAGCATATGACCCCAAAAGACACAAATTACCCACTTATTGGAGAATCGCTCACATATATCTACTCACAAACTACTCAAAGATAGTGTGTGGATTTAAAATATCATTTGAATCACAGTATATATAAATATACAGTATTCTTTTAGAAATAAGCAAAGAATATCATCCAGTGCGATGATTATAAAAACGAGTTAAAAATAATTTAATTTTTTTTCCTCGTTATATTTACGGGAAAACACACGGAAAAGTTTTAAATAGAGAAAACTATTTAAAATATAGTAAAAATATCATAGAAAAAATTGTTTCACTTTTAAATTACCTTATATATTTTTTAAAGATAGAAGAAAACTTGCTTGGAAAAACGTTCAGTAATTCCTTGCTCTATTTAGATTCTGTACTAGCATCTACGATTGGAATCAAGTGGGTTCCCTATTAACGATAAACTAAAAAAAATTATTATTCTTATTATTAAGTTAAAAAAAAGTATGAATGGATTTTATCTTTTAACAAAATGAATTTTATTAATTTTAGACTATTATATTTTTGTCTTAAAACACATCTTTTTATTTCTTCTTTTAAATTGTAACAGATAAATAGTGATTTGAATTGAAAAATTGATAACAGCGACCCTTCCCCCCCACTTAAAAAAAAAAAAAATTAAACTTGTAGGACACATAATGATAATAAACTTTTTATCTTTAGGAGGGTTTTCAAGGGTGGAAGAAGAAACCAATAGTGTTGCTGTGGTACTGCATTTCTCTTCAAATGCATATAATTATATACTTTTCTGTATCTTTACCGCAAGCTATGTAATACTTATGATATGATTTCGTAAGTAATGCTTTAGTTTGTTACTTTCCTTTTTATAACTATAAACATCGTTTTCATTTCTCATTTCCTGTTTGATTATAATCTAGGATAATTTATAAAATCGGCAGATTTTATTATTTGTTTGTCTTCAATAATTCTGATATGTACATTTTATTATAAAATTTTAACGTTAAGGTACATAACATATGAGATGTAAATTTTCAACTGGGTGAAAAATGTCCGGACCAGGATTCGAAGCAGGGATCTCTTGGCTGAAGCTGCCAATGCTCTACCATCTAAGCTATCCCGGAAGAATCTGGTGGATCTAATTCACCCAGCTAACGTTATTGATTATAGCATCTGGTCTGATATCTGAATCAGCTCAACAGAATAAATCGCGGGTAATGGTATTCCAGAAAACGCTGGATACGTAATTACACAAGATTAAATTTCAACACAATTATTCTAATGGGTAAATAAATCATATGAGATGTAAATTTCTAACTGGGTGAAAAATGTCCAGCCCAGGATTCGAACCAGGGATCTCTTGGCTGAAGCCGCCAATGCTCTACCCTCTGAGCTATCCCGGACGGATCTGGTGGATCTAATTGGAATTTTGGATTGGAAATTTACATCTCATATGATTTATTTACCTATTAGAATAATTGTGTTATAATTTAATCTTGTGTAATTACGTACCCAGGGTTCTTTGGATTTCCATTACCTGCGATTTATTCGGTTGAGCTGATTCAGATATGAGACCAGATGCTATAATCAACAAGGTTATCTGGGTGAATTAAAGCCACCAGATTCGTCCGGTATAGCTCGGATGGTAGAGCATTGGCGGCTGCAGACAAGAGATCCCTGGTTCGAATCTTGGTCCGGACATTTTTCACCCAGTTGGAAATTTACATCTCGTATGATTTATTTATCAATTAGAATAATTGTCTTAAAATTTAATCTTGTCTTAAGGTACATTCCGAAGTTTAATAGTTTACTCTTTAGCATTATTTATGTCCTGAAGATTCCATTATATATTGCGGCTGATTGTTATATGGATATAATTTTTAATTTGTGTCAAAATGACATCGAACAAATAAACAATAAACTTCGCCATTGGAATAATATTCTTGATTTAAAGAGCTTTAAATTAGAAACTGTTGAACTTAATTAGAGATATTTATTTTAAAAAGAACAATTAATGAACTTTGTTATTAGACCAGTGAGTTTTTATCTTAATAAAAATAGGACTTTCTGGACATTTATTCTAACAAGTAATGCGCCTTAAATTTTTCGAACCGAAGAAAAAAAAGTACGCTCTTTCTTGAAAGAAAAAAAAATTCAGATATTCTTTCTTCCTGTGTTTTTTTTTTCCAGCTTTATCCATTTTCCTTTCAGATTGTTACTTATAAAAGAATCTATTCCAAACAGGCGCATAAATGTTTCAAAATATACAAATTTTGTATACAAATGACATGATGATTGGCTTGTGATTTGAAGCATTCCTCAATCGATTGTATCGGATTTAATTACACACAACTTCATTTTTATTAGACGGCACTGCTTACATTAACCCTACCAAAACCAAAAATTAAAACGAAAAACTCTTCACGGTAAAGCAAATGGGTGAAAAAAGAAAGAGAAAAGCTGTAAAAAAAAATTCTCACTGGGCGCTAGGACGGGATAAAAGCCCCGCGATATTGAAAATGATTAAAAGTTTCGGCGACCGGGATGTTGATTTAATAAGCGGATGATCGAAATGAGGAAGAAATTACAGCCGTCACAAAGACTGCTCCAATTATTACCCCCCTTCGATACCCCGAAGTCACTCAAGTCGGAAGAGGTACTCTTGCTTGGCGCCTTATTACAGCATTGGCGAGCGGCACAAATTGTTAAAAAAAGTTATAAGGATAAAACCATAGCTACCAATTTGTACGCATCTTTGTTACCACTAAAATTCAAAAGAATTTTTGCGACTTATCGAATCACAGATTTCGCCGATTAAATAAGGCAATATTTACCATTAAATTTTAGTGATAATTAAAAAACGTAAAAGTTGACAGCTATGGTAATACCCATTTTACGTCAGCTTTCCCATGTTTGCAACATTACAATTTCTTTTTTGTAATATACATATTTAAATGACAATGGCATTTTTCTTCTCTTAATATATATACATATATACATAAAATACCTTTGAATCAAAATTTATCTTACAAGTTCCCATAATAATATTAACCAAGATTTTAATTGAAGATGTCATGTAAAAAATATAATACATAAATTGTTATTCTAAAACATATATTATAAAAAAATATTGACAATCCTAAATATTTTAATATATGAATGATACCAAACAAAATTGAAATAAAATGTATATATATATATAGTTAATTAAAAAAAATCTCTCAAATTGTATTTATTTTTTCTCATTTAGATGCATCACTTCCCCTTCTTTTTATTCGTAGATAACAAATGAAGCTATCCAAATGACCACAGATGCAACTTTAAAATGACTATATTCTGAACATCATGAGTAACACTATTTATATATGTTTTAATATAATGAACAATTTTAACATTTTGACTTTGTTCATCACTTCTTTCGAACCTAAAGTAATATCTCCAGTTTTTGAGACAAGGTGAACATATTTCATGAAATTTTTAAGGAGTATGACATCACTTTTTCAGACTAGAAATCTTCGCCTAATATTTTTTCTTCAGATTAAAATTCTTTTTGTGATTAATTGCATGATTTGTTATATTTTCTGCGATTAAATAAGGCAAAGAATTCTAATCAACATTTATGATAAAACACGGGTATATGCATTTTCTTATTGTAACTTCTGCTATTACAGGTTTACTTTTAAATACTCTTTTAAAGATAATTTTTTTAAATTTTTGTAAAAATAGGTAAAAAAAATATATATAAACAACAAATTTATTTATTTGAACAAACTTATCGAAAATAAAAAAAATATATATATTTATTTAAATGTGGCTAGTTAAATGGTTTTTTGTAGTGTAAGTCACATAGCTAATAGATGCTATGCTTGTTGGTCACCGTTATTTTAGAAAAGTTTGCTTCGCCTTATTCAATTAATGAGATATCTCCGATAAAACAAGTCACACATTTCCGTTCTAAAATACTGGTAGCCAAAAATCGTAGCATGTGACTTACACTACAGGTACTCATAGAACTAGCCATGTAACAATAATATTGTTACAATATTTTTACTTTTTTTTTAAAACTCGAAATACAACTTCTAAAAGCTTTACTTTTGATTTTTAAATTGAATTTTCTTACTGGTGCAAATATTATAGCAATTACATGCATATTTAAACAATACTGCTATTGTTTGATAAAATCTGTGTCTTAGAAAAGGATGAAAATATATTGTAAAACTCTTGTAAAATTGGTTTCCTCCATAAATGTCTCATTGAACGCCAGAATTTTAGAATTTTCATTCCACACACTAGTGATAAGTTTTCAAAATATCAACTGGAGATCAATAATTACCACAATTTTTTATAACAGATTAAATATATGGGTCGCCCAAATGAAAGTGGCATTGATGTAATAACTCCGCCATTTGAAGAGAAAGATGATTGCGCATGCTCCTATAAAGGGCACAGAGTGCTGGGATATGCATGCGATATCATCATATCCCGCCAGATGCGTGTGTGACAACCTAGGAGCACGTTAAAAAGCATCGTTTGCATCATGGATGCCTCCAAACGGTGTGAATGCGCGATCGTGCAATTTTTAACAGCGGAAAATGGGAGTGCTAGTGAAATCTATCGTCGAATGCAAAAATTGTATGGCACGGAGTGTATGTCACGCAGATCGGTATTCCGATGGTGTAGGGATTTTCGTAGTGGAAGAAGCAGTACTGACGACAGGTCACGACCAGATCAAGCACATGTGGTCTTCTTCTACTACGAAAATCCCTACACCATCGGAATATCGATCTGTGTGACACACACTCCATGCCATACAAATTTTGCATTTGACGATAGATTTCACTAGCACTCACATTTTCCGCTGTTAAAAATTGCAAGACCACGCGTTGACACCGTCCGGAGGCATCCATGATTCGAACAATGCCTTTTAACATGCTCCCACGCTATCACACACACATCTGGTGGGATCTGACGATATCGCACCATTCCCAGCACTCTACGCCCTCTATAGGAGAGTGCGCAATCATCTTTCTCTGCAAATGGCGGAGTTATTACAGCAATGCCACTTTCATTTGGACGATCCTTATAGCAGTAGTTATTAATATACAGGGCATTCAACATTCCATTCCATGTACAAAATTTTAGGAGTAGTAGATCACACTACAACAAGCAATTTCTATATAACGCTGTTTTAATTTTAATAATATTTTTGTATCACCTGCTTATACCTTCGTGCATTTCTTTTTCGAAAAAGTATCCGGAATTTAAAGCATGGCTCTCCACATAATGCTCAATTAATTTGCACATTGAAGTTCAGAGAAGAGGGTAAAAAAGATCCCCCCCTCCTTAGCCGTTATGCGTCTTCTGTAATAAAATACACTTCGCGTCTGTATTTTCAAGGGTTTTACTATTTTTGTGATATTAATGAGTTGAATTAGAGTGAAAATTAACATAGCTGAGCTTTTAGTAAACCTGAATTTTATTTTGGTCAGTTATAATCATTGAAATAAATTCAAAAAGAAAATATTTCCCTTAAAACACTTTCCTATTAAATGCTCTAAATATATCAAAAATACCAGGTAAACTGAAGGAAAGTCAATAAAGTATTTTTCCATAATGTAGAAAACTAGCTGAGTGAAAAATGTTATAAAAAGATGAAGTATTCACTAAAATAATAATAATAATAATAAAGTGATTTGAAGTAGCTGGAAAGAATTTAAACTAGTCGGATGTGCCAATCCAAAAACTTTCTTCTTTCTCATGAGTGTTAATACTTCAAAAATTTCAATTTTTTTAATTATGTTTTTTAGAATTTTTTTTTTTGCTTATTTCTAGTATGCAAATTAAACCTAGATTGGACATTTGTGTGATTCAGTATGATTTTTATTCAACAGCTACCACGCCCGCCCCGAAAATCGAACAAAATTCGTTAGCACAGCTCCACCTTGAGGTCGATTTTCTCCAAAATTTTATAGAAACTTCGAAATTATTACATTACATCTAAATATAAAATTTCGTCGAAAAATATTCACAGAGCTGCCAAGTCTCCGGCTTTTTGGATACCAGTATTTTAATACACAAAATGTTCTTTTATTTAATTGAAATATTTGGGCGATTTAAAAGAACAACATTTTCTCATAAACATAGGGACATTCAACATAGGGATCTCTGATCCCTAAAACGTGTAAATTTGTCGAAAACCGGAATTCTAAAAAAAATAACAATTACAATACTTTCTACTATTATAGATAGAAGAAAATAAAAAGCCATATTCGTTCACGGTTCTTCGCAGTCAGAGTTCATTCTTCTTTTAACTTCAGATATTGACCAGCTCAAAATCATGTAAAATTTATCACCGTCTGAGCAGTGTTATACCAGATGAGCGAAGAATTCAGAATTCTACCAAAATTTCCGAATAGTAATTTTCGCCTTTTTTAATGACAGATTAAATAGATCGAATACAATTATTCGGCAAATACTGGTAGCTTTCTGAAAAAAAGAATCCCCGCTCGGCTAATAACACTGATTCTGAGATCTATTCAAAGTGCTTTTGTGGATCTTTTTTTAACTTTGAAAAATAAACCGCAAAAAAAAGACTAAAAACTCTGGCGACATCTTGTGAAACACAGAAACTACCTGATGAACTTACTGATTTAAAACTTGCCAATAACCAGGGTCTGATTAATGGCGAGGCAAACTTCCACCTGTAAATTTTAATACAAATTTTCGCCTCATTTTAAAGCCATATTCATGCAAAACTTCTGAAATGAATAAGAAAAAAAATTCTATTCTTTTTTACTGGTTTCACCACCTTGGCAATAAAGTCACGCCAATAACACCAGCTTCACGTGGCCGAAAAGAAACGTCAGTGTTATGACTTATAAACCTAATACGTAGTTGCTAACTTTCTGTTTTTTTTTCCAATTCAAATAATACCATACATTTTATTAGATAAAAGAAATAAATTATAATCATATCTAAGCAAAAATTGCTCGAATCAAGCAAGAAACATTTCATTAAATATTTTTTCTGGTTCAAATAAAGTTTATTTTTTAAAAAAAGTAATAAAAAAACTTTGAAGGTTGGCCTTGGCAGTTATGCTAATCCAACAAAACAAGTGTTGTAGAAACTCACCGAAAAAAGAGGAATTAATTCAGAATCCAATTCACCTTTTGAAAAAGGATTTAAGTTCTTGTTGAAATTTCAGAATTTATATAACGAATTCACTTATTACAAACCCAATTTTAAAAAAGTGCAAAACTCTCTAATTGTATTCTTTTAAACAGCGCTCCCACTCTGACCGTTTTTTTATTATCACTATTTTCAAAGAAAAAATTTCTTTGTAGATTTTTCTTGCAACTTTTGTAGAAACCTGCGCCCAACGTTATTTCGCTGAAAATGTTGTACAAACCTGCCACGAATTTTTTTCTTCAGAAATACTTATATTCAAAAAACGGAACCGTGAGAGCCCTGCTTCGCTGCCATCGAAACACTCAAAGCTAGAGGACACGAGTTGTGACGTCATCACTAATCGACCAACTTCTCACTAGCGTTGGAATTCACACCGGAAAATCTTGAATAGAAATTTTATTTTATTCTATTTGTGGAATATCTATCACCTTATAAAACAATAATAACTATTTAAACTTACTGGTGAGAATTTGGAATCCCCCAATAAAAAACCATCCAGATTTTACAATTTCCCATTTTTGGCCCATCTTCGTCCGCAGCCCTTTATTCTACTACTCTAGTCCGTCTCTTTTGGCGGAAGCAAGATTCGTAGGTCCCCAGCCACGTCCCGAGTGAAAGACTCTATAGCGGAAGCAACGTTGAAAAAAAAATCAAAAATCTAAACCGGACAAATTTAAAAGGGAAATTACACAAATTAAAGACACCGAAATGCGAGAAGGGTTGGGGTCGGGGCGATGAAGCTACCGGACGACTTCTAGCTACTTCGAGCCCATTATTAGTCTCGATCGGCGGTCGGGGCAGGGCGGGTGGGTACACTGTGGCATTCCGCATCTGGCTGAATGTTTATTTAGGGATTACGAATTCTCACCAGAAAATTTAAATAGTTATTATTCTTGTATAAGATGATAGCTATTCCACAAATAAAAGGAAAGAAAATTGCTATTCAAAATTTTCCTGCGTGAATTTCAACACTAGTGAGAAGTCGGTCGATTAGTGATGACGTCACAACTCGTGTCCTCTAGCCTTGAGTGTTTCGATGGCAGCGCCTACTTTAAATAAAACAGAAAACCATGCGAAAAAAGAAAAACATATTTTGCTTAATTTTTTAAACTTTCTATATTGATGTCAAAATCTCTAATTTACTATTGGAACAACACTAAAAATTCCCCTGTGTAATTGAATTATTGTAATTAATATAATTATTTTTTCTATTAATCTTAAATTCTGGAATTTCTTGAGTGGTTTTTAGAGTTAAATTTACAACGAAAGTGTCTTTGGAATTTTTAAAAGTTTTTCCGTGTGTGTGTGTGTGTGTGTGGGGGGGGGGGGTAGATTACTACAGAGATTTACGGTGAGACATTATAAACACATCACAGCACACAAGTGTACCACACATACTGTCCAGAATTTTACACTGGAGTTCCGTTAGTTGGTGTGAAATGGTATTTAATGTAATTAAACGTGTTTTTAACAACTAGAAAATTTTTAGAAAAATATGTAAAATTGAATGAATTTAAGTTTCAATTTTGACTGTAAATCTCGAAGCCTCTTCAGCTATTACTCAACCTGCGACCAACGGGCCACATGTGTCCCGTAGACCTTTTTTGTACGACCAGTGACACACATCGACTCGAGACGAGAAAATTGCTAAAAATCATATAAAAAATTGGGGGAAAAAAAATTCCAGAGAACAAAATTTACTATATTGGACTAAAAGATTGAAAAAGGTTTCTTTTAAGGGCGGTTGAAGGTCAAAACCTAAAATATGTCGAATTTTCGATTTTTTTAATATTTTGAATCTATAATTTCTCCTATTTTTACTGATATATTACTTTTGTTTCTACGGCAATCAGAAGTTGGATAATTTTCAGTAATTCTGTTTGTTTATCTGCTTTACTACTAGTGCGTTTATTTACTTTAAACTTGATTTTCTCAAAATGTTGTCTTTTAACTTCGATGTACCTTTTTGAAAAAACTATTATACATTATGCTTTGAAATTTTTCTTGAACATTCTATACATATCCCTGATTAATCTGAGGTGAATTGTTTAAAATTATAAAAAGAAACTTTTTTATTATTATCATTATCTTTGAAAAAATTGCTCGTTTTTTGAAATTTGAATGTGGTTTCTACTTCAGATTTAAAAAAAATATATATAAGCGTTATTTAATTATAAATTTAACTTCAGATTATTAAGAATTGTTTATTTTACGTATATAAAGAAATTCAAGTCCATATCTTAAGTAGTTTATGAGAAAAGGTACATTAATTTAACATGGCAGGTACAGGGATTCCGACTGCCCTTAACAAATGTCAAAAAAGTCGCCGAGGAACGCGAAAAAAATAAAAAAATTATATAAAAAATGGCCAAAAATTCTAAAATTGTAGAGGACAAAATATGCTATATTGGGCTAAAATATTGAAAACAAATTCCTTTAACGAGGTAAAAAATCACTGTGAAGCGCAAAACCCCCCCTCTTAAAATCGCACAACATTTCGCGAAAAATTAAAACACCCCTGCACGAATTCCAAATAAACTTTATTAAAAAGATGACAAAATTTACTATATTGGACTAAAAGGTTAAAACGGGATTCCTTTTCTAATTTTGAAAAATCTCCGCCAAAATTGAAATCTCTAAAAATTGCATAAAATTTTAACTACAAAAAATCTACTCAAAAAGTATACGAAAACTGGCTTCAAGGTACATAACTTCAGACATGCAGGTATTTTCCTGAGAAATATTGCAATTCTGCCAACAGTGGTCTTTTCAGAACACAGCGCGAAGAAACACAAACATCTACAGGGTGTTCCGAAATTCGAACAAATTCAGATATGTGATAGCAGGAATCAAGAGGATGAAAAATTTCCACATAACATGGGGTCGCAAACCCCTTATTTAGTCACAAGGGTCTTATTTAGTCACATAATACAGGGTGTTTCACTTTAACTGAACTCGGGTTGGAGGTAATAATTTGGAGAAAAATAAAAAACATTACAATCAAAATGCAACGATATGTACCTTGTTTTGTGTGAAATGTGATAACATCGCGAAAAGATCTGGGAAAACATGTTGCTCAAGCAATCGATGATACCGTATGAACTGATAATCACAGTCCAAAATTTGGGGCGTCAAGTGCATACTGCTGGCGCGTATAATGCAAACTTCTAAAATTTTTGTTTGGTGTTATCGCATTTACAACAAAGGTGAGAATGTCTGTTGAATGTTTTATTGTAATATACTTCAGTTTTCTGAAAATTATTACCGTCAACCCAAATTGAGTTACATTGAAACACTCTGTATATCTGTATATTTTCGATTAAATACGTGGTTTGCAACCTCATGTTCTATGGCATTTTTCATCCTCTTGATGCCTACTATCACCCCTCTGAATTTGTCGGTCGAATTTTGAACACCCTGTATATTATTATAGAAGAAGGATGTTAGTGCGTTTGCATTTACTGAATAACAATTCTGTATGAGTTGTAAATCAACTGACGTTAGACCGGACGAATTTTTTAAAAGATGTCGTTTAGTCATTATTAATGGTATGCTGTCATTAATAATTGTGAAAACACGGTGACTATTAACAATGTTATCACTAATAATTGTGATTAATACCACTAATATATGACTGTCCTTAAGAAGCATTACAACTGCGAAAACTTCAAGAATCTTTTCAAAAAGTACACATGAAAAAGCAATATTTTCTGATCATTTTAATACAAGACGCACAAACAAATTCCTATAATCAGGTCCTCCTTACCGCATGGACAAAGTGTGCTCTGTGGGCCTCAAAATTTGGTATGTAAATTTCTTTAAGCTCATATTTTAAATCTGTTGTACTATAAACTTGTACTAACTTTTACTGTCTACAAAAATAAAACTTCTTTTTGCCTTTTAAATAAACGTTATACACTGCTCAAAAAAATTAGGGGAGCAAGCAAAAAAAGAAGAGAACCGTCCGAGACAACCATGCATGGGCATAAAATAGAGAGTACATTTGTATCAATGCGCAATACAGACAAAAGACGCAAAAAATATGCAAGAGAGCTTTAATTCTTTGAAACGATCGATAGAACATGAAAAGATAGTTTAGGGAAACAGTTTGGTTACATGTAAATTACAAAAAATTTACTGTTTATGAATGATGCAATGTATTTAATATGTCGTGTGGTCCCCTCGAATAGATAAAACTGCCACATATCTGTTTTCCACGGATTTGATTACATTATCGATAAGACTTTGGGAAGTACTGTTAAACTCCCCAAGAATTGCAATTTCCAAGTCCCAAGCAATAAAAGAGGCATTAGGCTCGCTGCAATGCATTGCCCAATTGTGTAACAAACATGCTCGATCGGATTCAGGTCAGGAGAGCATGTTGGCTATTCTATACGCTGCATAGTGGAGTATTTGACCCCAAAACCTGGTCAAAAATGCAAAAATTAAAAGTTCGTCAATAATTGTAAAAATCATATTTTTTAATAGCTAACTAATTGGTGCATCGATCTATGTCTATTTTAGGAACCTGAGTTATATCCGGTGGCTCCTGGCCTCAGCTGAAGAGGAAGTTTGTTTCTGAGAAGACGCGGTTTTTTGTTGTTTTTTGGCATTGTTGTTATGTTTAAATATAATTTTTTTGTGGCTCAATGAATTGTTGAATTGAAACTAAACAGGGCTTACGTGTTTAACAAAGGTTAGAGCTTAGTGTTAAATTATGTTTTAAGTTAAATAGTTTCGTTTTTAATATAATACAAAAAAACATTAAATGTGTAAAAGGATTATTTTTAAGGCGTTTTTGGCTGTAATTTATACATATCGAAAGCTTTTTAAATATGTGCCGCACTATGCCCGGCCATGTTTGAATTATAATCGTATTAGTTATAGTCTTGAGCGTCAATTGCAGCAAAAAAATCTTCCGCATATTGTTGCCATTTTTTTATAAAATGTTTTTCGGGATGACTATTTAAATGCTCTGTTTTGCGGCCACCGAATTGAAGAGATAAGAACTATATATTTACTGTCGTATTGCAGGTTTTTAGCCCACACGATATTACCAGAGAGCTTTTGCACCTACATATTCTGTCTGTATGTATGTACGTACGCACATACGCACGCAACTCGATATCTTTTGATAGAAATATCCGATCGCCTTCAAATTGTATATACTTATTTATTGAAAAAGGGTTCCTTAATTAGTTCTTGGGGCTCATGTGTGTAACATAAGGAGAGAAAGTAGAGAATTAACCCTTTCGAGGGCGGTGTCCTTAAAAAGGGACACCTAATTTTAATTTCAAAACCGACAAACGGCACCAAGAAAATTTAATTAAAATTTTCCTTTTATAATGTACGTGAAAATAAGCAACTTCATATTTTCTAATAACTCCGTTTATCAACTAAAAAGAGCAAGCCATACAGTAGCGAGACTCTACAACTTCTTCCAGTAAGGTCTGATGGTAGTCCCGATACAAGCCAAAAAGAGAGTGCTGAAGAAGATGAAGAGTTCTGAAGAATCATTTTGAAACTGGTACTGTATTAAATACATTCAAAACTAGCAATCTATACTATATAGACCCCACTTTACTGAACCTACTATTAAATATAACACTATTAAACATAAATTAAATGCAATAATTATTATTAAATGAAATTTAAATGTAATAAGAATTATTAAATGTAAATAATAAGTTTTATATATAGTAAAATTAAATGCATTTAATAAAACATTAATAGTGAATAAGACAAACCTATCAACAATGACTTTCCTCTTAAAAACAGTAAATAGTTAAGGTTACAAGTCGCTCAACTTCCAAACTCCCTTCGGTAATGTTAAGTCAATGGACGTGGGATTTATTCGTATTTTTAAAATATCTACTTAGTAAATTAATATTTTAATTTCTTTTTCTTTGTTCTCTTCTTAAATGATGACTCTTTTTTCTCTTAATTTTCAAAATATTTATAAAATGTATATTTAGTATTATGTGAAGTGTTAATATCTTACTTACACTTCGTCAGCTTTTAAGATATAATATATTAAACTAAGCTATGGATTTGTATGTATACTTCATAGTATGCTAAAAGTTAGTTCAGTGAAACGCGTAGCACAGTTAAAAATGTCCATTCAGCCATTTCCGTGAATAAACGGAAATGTACTTGAGAACTTTTGTGCCGCCCTGTATATGATCTATAGAATGTATCCAAACCAAGTTATATTTTTAAAAAAATTGTTCAATTTTAAAACGCCTATCACAACTACAAACGCACTTCCAGCAATTATTGGTCATAGACTTCAATAGTTAAATTTATTATTCAGCCATATTCTTTAGTGTGTCCCAGTAAATGAACGATATATTCCATGTACACCACATTCTACAATAAGTGCCTTAGTACACCTTAGTGATGTATATAAATTTCAGCACGTTTAAAAGTGTGATATCATTAAAGTATAGAGCAAACGATTTTTCCCCATAGACCATAATGTAAGGGAATTCTTTTGCGTGTCTCTGTAAATGAACCGTAAAGGCTATAGACTTCAATTACAATACCGAACATGTCATAGTGATACGCAATAACATCTAAGAATTTTAAGGCAATCGGACTATATTTACATCGAAAAATATTTTTGACCAGGACTTCGGGTCAAATACTCCACTGTGTGCTGTCTGTTTTAGCATTAAGCATGTTCTCTACAAGACGAGCTGTATGCGGTCTGGCATTATGATGCATGGAAAAAAAGGAATCACAAATTACTGCAGCGTAAAATACGACACGAGGTCTCAGTACCTCTTCTGTATAACTTGGGCCGTCAAAGTGCCATTCCGAACGATATGCAGGTCCATACACCCACTTATGCTGATTTCAGCCCATACCATCAACACACCACGTCTGAAATGCGATCTTTCACAAAAGAATGTGGTATTATTTCGAATGACCCTTTCCCTTAATACCAAAACACGTTGGATGTCACATCCAGACTGAATAGGGACTCTTCTGTAAGCAGGTTTTGACTCCAAACACATTCCCTAAAATCTCGATGTTCAGTTGCCCACATTCTTTATGCCACACAGTTGCTTGAGGTCAGCGGAATACAGACCATTGGTTTACGTACACAGAGACCCCCCTGATGAAGCCTGTTTCAGACTGTTTGGCTGGACACTCTTCGTCCTGTGGCCAAAAACAACTGTATTTGCAGCTGAGTAGTATTGCATGTTCCGTCTTTACGAGCTGTTAACAGGATATATAGTTCATCAGGTTCTGTGGTAGCACATGTTCGACCTTGCACTGGTCGACGTCTAACATTTCCTGTGTCTTGGAATCGATTCCACAGCAGTGCATTGACACTTCTTGTGGCTCCAACAACGTCCACTATACTTCGCCGGGTTTTCCAGGATTCAACTGTCCCAATAGTATGCCAAGCCATGGAATCCGGTAAATCAGGCTGTTGTGACATTTTCAAGTCAACTTTTCTCAAAACACAAGCTGAACAATTGAATTTTACAACTGAGACAGTGAAACAGATGTTTCTGCGAAATCACGATTTCTACACTTATCTCCTTTTTCAAATTTTTGACGTCATACACTTTGATTTGCATGTTAAGTTTTCTTCATCTGTCTTCTACTACGCTTTAAATTATGGATGTTTTATTTTAGGTTGCTTATTGGTGTTTTGCGTAATTTTGTTAAAACCATGTGCTCCCCACTTGTTTTGAGCAGTATATTTTTATACTAATTTGGGGTCACAGAATATGAATTAACCATTAAAATTTTAATGTTAGCTCCCGGTGTAAAACTATGGCTAATATGTCAAATTATGATTTTAAATTAAATGTCAAAGAACATTAACTATTTATTTTTAAAAAAATGTCAAATTATTTAGTTTTTTGTAATCTTTTTACATGAAATTTAGAATTTATGAACAATATTCTTATAACATAAATCAAGAAGTCCCCTCTTCTTTGCTTGTCTGTTGTATTTAGTTTCAGAGGCATCTCTACTCAAGTTCCAGCAGTAGTCTGATAAAATTGACGTATTCTATCGCCCTTGGTGTCTTTTTCCGTTTTGTTGATATGTCTTGGTGAAATCTTTAGTTATGTTCGTCATACTCACAACACCGCAGTTTGCTGGAAAAAAATCGAGATGAGAGTGAAGAGAGTTAATTTTTAGGGACATATTGCAACCCGGCTGCTAAGACTCTTGTAGCAGATTGTTTACAATTTCATCATAGTTCTCAGATCTCCTTTTGCCCAAAATTCATAAAATCCCTTTTGAAATTGTAACAAACTTTGACATTTTCAGTATTAGACCTAAATTTGACATCATATTTGGATTCTTTGATCAATTTTATTTTCAGACATCTAACAGAAAATAATTTGATGAAGTAGTTTGAAATATACAGATGGAACATTTGGAACTCCTAACGTTAAATGCTTTTTTAATATTGGTCAAAAACAAACTGCAATGCGGGTAATTGTTTAAGCATAACTTAAAAACTACTTGATGGAATGAGCTCTAATTTTAGACTGACATATTTGAAGTATCTAGAAATCAATTTCTGTTAAAAAAATAATAGTTTACATTTCACGTATTATTTTAAATATTAATTTAAAAATATATATTTTGGGGAAAATCTTAACTTTGCACATTTGTATTTTCAAAATAAGAGCCAATCAAGGTTTCTCATGGTGATATTCGTGTTCAGTGGGTGAATTTCATACAGAATTGCACACTTTCACTTTAGAGGCAATTTCGTTGTTGTGCAGTGTTATCTACGCTAATAAAAGAAATATATTAGTGTGTCTCTGTGTGTATGTTTGTCTGTGCGCATTGGCTAGGGAAATCTATCGCACGTAGATGTCTTCAGATTTAGGTACGGATAGATCAAGAGAAGCTCGAATGCACCTGAGACTCAGATGTTTCATTTTTTGATAATTAGCCGAGATATTAATTAAATCCCCTCATTGAACGCTAATGAACGAGCTTCAATTTTTCGCAGTTCGCGTTATGACCCTTTCTACGCATGTTCGTGGAAAACGTAGAACTTCAAGCGCATAAGCAAATCGTTCCGTGTTTTCTGCATTTAAAAATCGCGATCTCCGGGGCTCCTATGGAGTAATAAAAAAAGAAAGGAAACTACCCCCGTGTATTTGCGGTACCGTTTTAGTACTGATGGTACTTTTCCTTAAAAAGATATGAATATTTACTATTTTAAAATAAAAAATACATTTTCTAAAGTTCGTTTTCCATTTTCTGTCTTTTATGCATTTTCAAATTGTAATCCCCGGTCCGTTACAAAATGCAACCATAAAAAACCACAAGAATACCTACCTTTAGATAGTACCTTCCCATTTGTAACGGTAACTTTTGTTAAAAAAATATTAATTTTTACAAAAAAAAGCTGGAGGTCGTTTTTATATTTTCTAATTTTTCTGCAGTTTTAAATTGCCATCCGCGTAACCCGGATGAAAATACAGAAATAAAATAAAATTAAATAAAAAAGTAAAAGCACTACCATCAACACAAAAAAAAAAAAAGAAAAAAACCTAACCCACATATCTAAGGTTTAATTCTGTTCTAAACGGCACTTTTCCTTAATATATATATATATATATATATATATATATGAATATTGAATATTTATTATTTTAAAAAAAGTATTTTTTGGAGGATCGTTTTCTTGTTTTCCGGTTCTGCAGTTTAATATTGCCATCCACGTTGTCTGGATGAAAATACAAAAGTACCCGCGGATAGATAGCGCCTTTTTTATTAGGCCCGGGTAACACCGGGCAGGTTTGCTAGTTCTATATAATCACTAATGCTGTAGTATTAAAAAACTAAAGATATATTTTGCAGGCAGATACGCTATAGCTTTACTTGAGAAACAGAGAGTATACAAAATTTCCTTTAAAAGAATTCAGAAGGTATACGGCGTAAACTACAGTTTCTCCACTACATCCCTAATAATGACGTTCGCGTGGTTTCTGCAGTGAGGAAATATTTAAAAAATAGGAAACAAAGGTATAAAGAACATTAACTTAGTGGTTTTCTGTACCAAAAAAAGTGTTTGGTTGATTCTGATGAAACATGACATTTTCAAAATGAGAAACTTTTAAAATTGGTAATGCTTTAAATTTTTTTTTCTACATCTGTTTTAATTTATTTCAAACTGTTTATGCTTAGTATCAAAATAAACATTATCATACGAAAATATTACCCTGTCCTTCGAGTCTGATATGCGCATGCCAGGAGAACAGAAAAAAAAAAAAAAAAAAAAAAAAAAAAAAAAAAAGAGAGAGAGAGAGAGAGAGAGAGAGAGAGAGAGAGAGAGAAAAGAAAATTGACAATGCTTTAAAAAGTTTAAGTTGTTACTTTTTTTGTTACATTTGATTTAATTTATTTCAAACTGTTTATGTTCAGTATCAAAATAAAGATTATCATACTAAAATATTACCCTGGCATTCGAGCCATTATTCTGATATGTGCTAGTATGCGCATTCGAGGACAATGACTGCTGAAAAAGAAAAAAGAAATCTGATAATGCTTTAAAATGCTTAAGTTTTTATTATTATTATTATTATTATTAATTTATTTCAATCTGTTTATGTTTAGTATTAAAATAAAGATTAGCATACTAAAATATTACCCTGGTATTCGTGCCAATATTTTCTAATATGTGTTAGTATGCGCATGCCAGGACTGAAAAAAAAAATCCCGTTTTCTTCATTTTCGGACTTTGAATGTTTGACACTGTATAGAGGAATACTTTTCTTGTGTGCTAAAAATATTATTGAATTAAAATTTATAATTTAACAAAGCAGGAAAAATGGCGTCATAAATGTATAAACTTCTCGAAGTCTCAGTAAAAGTAGTTGGCAATAGAAATAATTTGTAAATGCTGCTTCTTGAAGGGGTATTTTTAATAATCCTATTTTAAACTATTCTAGAGAGAGTCTTTGTTAATCATTAGCTGAAGCTCTTCCCATATAGCAGAAAACTAAAATGTCCAAGTCAGGTAAAGGACATGGTTCTCAGTAACAAATGTTTTATAATGCAAAAAAGATTTAATTTCTGTTTTCAGACGTACATAGCATAAAACAGGGTTATTCAATCTTTTTGCCAGTAGGCAGCTTGTCACCACTATTTCCGAATGGGTATTTTCGCCTTATATTTAACCACGGAATTTTTGTGATTCAATAAAACAAAAATTGTTTTTCGAAAACTCTTTCTGGCACGTGAACCACACATTAAGTGCTTTTGCATTAAAACCTTTACTTTTAAATAATAATAATTAAAAGAAAAAAATATGTATTGTGTCAGGGTTCGTGGTAGGTGGTCCCGACGTGGGACCACTACAGCGGAAAGGATTAAGTGTACACTTTCAATTCAATAACTTGTTTGACAATCCTAGAATAAAATACACGATTATACAATACAAGGTTCGTACGGGTGCTTGAATTTCACGACTAAGAAATTCTTCGGTACCAGTATTTTCTTATGGAAAATCTCTGCTGAAATAAGGCGGAATTTCGTCCGTTTAAACTAGATTTTTTTTTCTATAAAAAAATTCTGATATTGGGCCTTGAAAATAACGGTATCCGTACGAACCCTGTTGTGTGGTTAATTTTAAAAGTTGTTACAAAACCTGCGATATGCCAGGAAAATGCATTGTTTACTTTTAAATTCATAAATTGATAATTTCAAATTTTAGTTTCAGAAAATAAATGTAATATTGCATGGGAATACTTTCCTGCAAGGCAGCCCTATTTATGCATATGTTTTACCTATCATAGTAAATAAAGAAAAAATATAAGTAAAGTCGTGCAATTTTTATGTTTCAAAAGAGTCACCCGTCTACCAATCAATTCAAATAGCCAGTTTTAACTCATTTTCCAATTTATCTTCAGTTATGAGGCTGTTGAAAATAAACGATTCATTTATATCGAAATATTCAAATTCATTAAAATTAGGGTCTATTCGACCTAGTGGTTAGAATTATGGCCACAATTTAAAAGCGCTCGGAAGCAAACCGAAATTGTGGAGTAAAAACAGCGTAGCTCCTTTAAAAGATTTTTACTGAAGCAGCTGGATAGATAGCAAAATATGGTTGATATTTACATAGCTCCCAAATGCTACGATTTTTTTTATCACCACTTTTTCTGAATAGATAGCTTCGATTTATTTAATCGCAGAAAATTGCAATTAAATAAGTCGTTACTGTTCGGTATTAGTGGAGATCGAGAATTGCAGCAGTTATATCATCATATATCAATTGCAGCAGTATTTAGAAAAATCCTTTCCTCCATGTTGATCTCGTATTAAGAGGGAGAAAAATACTTTATGGTGAGATCTAATTTCTTTTATGTTTGATTCAATTTTGAAATAACTTGTATAAAATAACTGAAATCACTTTGTTTAGCATCAAATAACTTTGAATTTTTCAAGGTTTAAACTTGGAAAATGATCGTTAATTTTAAAAGAGAGTATTTTTAGCAATAGTTTATTTGCCATACTTGCATTCATTTGCCCTCGTTGCAGACATTTTTTCCAGGAAATAGAGTGAAATTTGGTCGATGCGTACACCGTAAAAAAGTAGATAGGTTTCTTAATTTTGGAAAGTAAAATATAACCACAAACGAAAATAAACAAAAACACAAAAACCTCTTCCGAGTTACACATGATTCTGAAAAGCGGTCTTTATCTTTAGGAATCTCAGAAACTAATAGATTTCCGAGATTTTAAGACAAATTTACATAAAAAATGTTTTCATTGGCTGCCACTGATCTTTGGAAACGTTTCCGAGTAGTTTTTGTAATACATTTTCCCGTTTTCTCAACCTGGAATATAGATTTTTCGGATGCTATCAAATCTGAAGTGAACATTTTCATGTTGAACAAACATGTTTTACAGAAAAGGATGATAAAATAACAGCATTGACATTAACATTAAAATTAATATTATTCTGTTCATGTATAAGTTCAGTTACGCAACTGAAAATGTTTAATTAAGAATTGATAGCTTCTTAAAAACCTATATTTTGAGAAAACTCATTAGAGCACAATAACACTATTCGGAAACGTTTTCGAAAATCACTGGCAGCAAAAGAAACCGTTTTTATAAATGTTTCTTTAAATCTCGAAAATATATTGATTTAAGAGGTCTCTAACGATAAAGAACACTTTTTGAAATTGCATGTAACTCGGAAGAGGTTTTTGTAATTTTTCGCACGTGGTTATATTATATTATTTTCGTAGATTAAAAAACATTTTTTTTTTTTTTTTTTTTTTTTTTTTTTACAGTGTAATAACACCATTCATTTGAGCTGTAATTTACTTTGCATATACCAACGTTGCAAATATTCTGATGGTTTAAAAAATATATAGATAACTACATTCTGTGGAAATTAGGTCGAATGTCTCGTTTTCTGATAATATATTATAATGATTTCCCAGTTTGAATTATTGTTATAACTTTTAATATGCATTTTATTAATTGTTCAATAAATGTCTTATACGGGAAGTCAAACAGTTCTTTTACGAATGTATATATATATATATATATATATATATATATATATATATATATTTTTTTTTTTTTTTTCCTTACACAGACCTAAAAATTACAATAACCATTAACGTTATCGAGACATGAAATATTCTCATGTCATACGATATATAAATGTTATTGCATCTGTTACCTTATTGGGAGGTGGGGTGGGGGGGTGAAAGTTGTCTATTATTTTTAGCCATTTAAATATTCGGAAACTAAAAGAAGCTTTTGTACTCTTAAGGCTGTTCTCAACTGCTCTGCTCAACAAGCGCAAAACGCTTTGACACATTCACAAATTCATTTTCTAACGGAAAGATATAAAATTGGAAAGCGATTTGGAATCGATCTGTTTTTTCCTTTTTTTTTTTTAATCAATAAATTAGCTATTGAGTTATAAGCGATTTTGATCACGTGACACGACATTTTTCTCCCCTTATTGACTGGATTTTCCTCTTTCGTTCGGAAGTTCGGTTAAAAATTCCAACTTTGACAGTATTTTCTGAGAGATCTATTGCGTTTACAAGAAAACGGAAAAAAACAGTTCAATGACATAGTTTCTGAATAACAACACCTTCTAGTTTCAGGCGTTTCCGAATAAAAATGAATTAAAACTTATGTCAGAAAGTTGACCCTTTGGATTTGAGAACAGCCTTAAAACGACACATAATTTTAATATCATACTGATAGCAAAAGGTGTAAAAATATAGGCGTCAGCGGGCAGTCTCTCACTACTAAATTTTATTCGTTATTTTTCGTCTAATATTTCATCTAAATTTTTTGTAAGAATGCTAATAAAATTTAAGCGAAGAAATCTAATAAAATTTAGTGGTGAGAGACTGCACGCTGGCGCCTAGATTTTTGCACCCCTGCCAATCACTATCTGTTTAATAGTTATTATTTCCTTTTATCACACGATTTTGATCCTTCAGTAGATTGTTAAACTGTAAATACAGAGTTCATTTTGGAGACAATCCCTTAAGTTTGGCCTATTTAATAACTTTGAAGTTTAAATGACCTTATGGAATTCACGTAAATTTATATTTGATATAATTAAAGAATACGAAATTTTCCAGTTTTGTAAAACTGGAATTTATTAAAAGGTTAAAGTTTTGTTTCCTTCCAGTGGCGTAGCGTCATTGGATGCTGCATCATTTTAGTACCAGTATTATTATATTTACTAAATTTGGCCTTATTAAATCATTGAACGTTATACAAGTAAGTAAGACCAAATTTAGTATACAATAATATCTTATAATACGAGCAAAAATTGTGTGTGTAAATTTTATCTTAAAAACGGCTCTAACGATTTTGACTAAATTTTGTATTTTATCATTTTCGGGCAGGAGAAGACCATTGGGCTAGCTCACGTGTTCCAGAAAATTCGATTCGTGGGTGATATTGGGTAATAATGGGTCAGGGTCAAGCTAATTATATCTAAAAATCGCTCAATCGATTTTGACTAAATTTTATATCTAATCGTTTTTGGACACGAGAAAACTATTAGGCTAGTTCACATGTTCGAGAAATTTTAATTAGTGGGTAATTTTTGGGTCACTTCGGGTCGAGTTAATTTTATCAAAATAATGGCTCTAACGATTTTGACTAAATTTTGTAATCTACTGTTTTGGATTACGAGAAGACCAATGGGCTAAGTCACAGGCTTGAGAAAATTTGGTTAGTGGGTCATTTTTGGGTCACTGTGGGTCAAGCTATGTTATTTAGAAAACGGGTCTAACGATTTTGACGAAATTTAGTTTTCTGGCACGATATACCATTGGTTTAGGTCGCATGTTAAAAAAAATTCGATTATTCGATTAGTGGGTTATTTTGGGTCACAATGGGTCAGGGTCAAGTTAATTGAATCTAAAAAAAGGCTCAAAATATTTTGACAAAAGTTTGTAATATACCGTTTCTGGGCATGAGAAGACCATTGTGCTAAGTCACATGTTCGGGAAAATTCGATTAGTTGGTCATTTTTTGGGTCATTGTGGGTCAAGCTAATGCTATCTAAAAAACGGCTCAAACGATTCAACAAATTTTTGTATTATACTGTTTCCGGGCACGAGAAGATTATTGTGTTAGGTCACATGTTCGAGAAAATTAGATTAGTGGGTGTATTTTTGGGCCACTGTGGGTCAAGCTAATGTTATCTAGAAAACAGCTTTAATTATTTTGATTAAATTTTGTATTCTATCGTTTTCGTGTTCGATAAGACCATTGGGCTAGGTCGCATGCTCAAGAAAATTCGATTAATGGGCCATTTTCGGTCACAGTGGGTTAATGTCAAGCTAATGTATCTGAAAAATGGTTCAAATGATTTTTACAAAAATTTTTATTACACCGTTACCCAGCACGCGTTGACCATTGGAATAGGTCACATGTTCAATCAATTTAGATTAGTGGGTCCTTTTTGGGTTACCGTGGGTCAAGCTAATTTTATCTATAAAACGACTTTAACGATTCTGACTAAATTTTGTATTCTATCGCTTTCGGGATTGGTTAAGTCGCATGTTTGAAAAAATTCGGTTTGTGGGTCATTTTGGGTCCCTATATCTCAGGATCATGCCATTCTATCTAAACAGCAAGAATGATACAGTGAGAATAAAATATCGAATTGCACACAAGACTAATTTTGACCGAGCTTAGCTCGGTCATTCCCGCTGGTATATAGTAAAATGATGTAGCATTCCATGACGCTACGCCACTGGTTCCTTCTAATATGGAAATAATTTGTAAACTCTTAGATTACCATTATTTTTGTCACCGGGCGGTACAGAAGTACCCAATTGAACTGTGTTTTTACTCTTCCGTCTTCCATTATTGCCATAGAATAGCTTTCATTATATGTTTCTGATAAAAATATTCCATGAAGATTACTGTTTTGAAATAATTCTACGTAAGAAATATTAGCCTTTGTGGTACACATGTGTACCATTAATGTTGGTAATCACATTGCGTTAAGCAAGTTTTAAAATTTTCATGTAAAAATTTTCATGTTAAAATTTTCATGTGAAAGTAGACTGTCAATGGATGTTTGACTACTAGCACTTTTGTATAAAAAATTCTCTTTATTTAATCATAGAATTCTGATATTTGAATAAAGCGAAATTTTGTGTACAAACATACTGGTTTTGAAAAGTCAGGAGACTTGGCAGACATGTAGGCGTTATTCTATATCGATTTACTCTGTTAATCTTCATATACAAATATTTGTGATAGAAATCATCGGCAGAATTAGCATTTTCCCCCAAGACTGTACGTGATTTAATATATCTGTCTGTATAAAACTAACATTCAAACCCCATATAGTTAAATTGCTGGGGAAATACAGTCGGTCAAAAGTAAAAAAAAAAAGAACCCTCATACTATTTTATCACCAAATTATCGCAGATAGGTGAGATGCGACCTATACCATTCGACTAGAAATCGAGTTTTCTTTTCAAATATGAATGCAGATTTTCT
The DNA here is from genome assembly GCA_963932465.1 of Maratus speciosus. Lineage (NCBI taxonomy): Eukaryota > Metazoa > Arthropoda > Arachnida > Araneae > Salticidae > Maratus > Maratus speciosus. The sequence continues at coordinate 422,273,589 of OZ010796.1, read as the reverse complement.
TATTAACTTTTTACGTATTAAAAATTGTATCAACTTTATTTTTTCAAATGGTAACATTCACTTTTGACGCCATATTTCAATTCCTTGGTTCAAGTAAGCTCGGAAAAGGGTATGATTTATATACTTTATCTTAAATCTTCATGGAGGTATAAAAGAAAATGTGTTAAAACTTTATCAATAAATTTCGAAATATAAAATTAATATTAGAAGAAAAAGTACAGAAAATTTTCAACTAGTAACTCGAAAAATGATACAGAAATTCTAAATATAAAATAAACTCACATTAGACATCTTTATACTAAAGGTCTTCAACCTGTGGACGGCGAACCACCAAGTACCACTATTTTAGAAAAGAAAAAGATTCCTTACTTAATGACAGAATGTCGGCGATTAAATAATGGCGAAGATTACCTATCGAAGTCTGTGGTCTCAAACGACTTTTTAGGCAAAAAGTTTGGAAACAGTCGAAAAATAAAATTTCTCTATCTCAAAAACTAATGATAGAAATGATTTGTAAAAACACATTGACATGTTTTGGATGGTATTATCCGTTTTATATAAAAAATGATCTACATCATAAATTCGTAAGTTTTTTTTTATTATAAAAAATGATAGCCTTACTTTTTTCAAAATATGAAATTAATAATAATGTTTATAATTTAAAATATGTTTCTGAATTTAAAAATATATATACCTCCAATATAGCCTGGTCAATTGACTGTAACCTTATTAAAAAGGCAAAGTTTTTAATAGCATGATTTTTCTTTTTATATAAAAAATGATCTAGGCCATAAATTCGTAAGTTTTTTTTATTAAAAAAAAATAGTCTTATACTTAAAGCTCCCACTTGTCCGTTTTTTGTAAAACAGTAATTTTTTAGAAAGAAATGTAAAGAAAAGTGTACATTTCTTTGTGGTAGGTTTCTGCAACAATTTCAAGAAAAACGTTTTTCCTGGTATGTTTCTATGAAATTTATAAGGAGAATTTTTTTCTAAAATAAAAATGGTGTTCTTAAAGCGGACCGAGGGAGAGCCCTGCATGCTTTTTAAAAATATGATATTCATAATAATGTTTATAATTGAAAATATGTTTCTGAATTTAAAAAAAGATATATGCCTCAAATATGTTTGGGTCAATTCACTATACCTTATTAAAAAGGCAAAGTTTTTAATTAGCATGATTTTTTTTTAACATTATACATTAAAATTTGTGATGTGTATTAAACTTTAACATCCTAAAAGTGTATAAACTATACCCAAGGTCCGTACATTTTTACCACAAATTTTGAATAAAATGCTCGGGCATATTTAATCCTAGAAAAATACAATAAATCATGCAATTAATCGCAAAAACGACTTTATCTTAAAGAAAAAATATTAGGCGAAAATTTCTAGTTTGAAAAAGGTGGTGCCATACTCCTTGGCAAATCCAAGGAGCGTTTAATAAATCGGAAAACCATGGCGGCTACAAATCTATTCATCGGGGTTTCTTTATGTCAAATTTATCCTTAAGTTACGAAATTTATTATATATAGCATAATTTTGTTTATTTTAGCTATTTTCCTCATGGATGATTTTTAAAAAATTACAAATTACTAAGAAACTTTGTAATAAAAGGCTATTAATGAATTTTTATTTCTTGACAAAGTATGTAATAATTTATTAAATAAGAACTTTTAAAATATAGTATGCAATACAACAGTCTAATATATGTTTATGTCTACTGTTTTCCTAAGTCAAATTTTGTGACGATACTTAAAATCCGTCTTTAACAGTAAAAATATTTACATGTCTTTTAAAGAGTGAAAAATTATCTTAAAGAATGTTTAAAGGAATCTTTCGATGCTTATAAGCATTTGCGGTTCTGAAAATAAATAGCGACCAAGTAAAATTGTTTCATCCATCACGGATCTCACAGTGTTCGAAATTCCCCAGTTTTTGTTCCTATGTTCCCATAGTTATTCCTATACGCATCGAAATTCCCAGGATTTTTACATCTGTAAATTCAGATTTGAAATAAATGAGAATTTTTAAACTATCCTGTAAAAATAATCTATCTTTCAGAAAACATTCTCAAAAATGATGTTTTATAAGGGTCAATATCACAAAATATGAAAATTGCAGTCCGCACAATAAAATTTCTAATGCGAATTTCTTTTTTGCATTCAAATAAAAAAAATATTCTTAGAAGTATTTTCAAGAGACATTATATTCATAGTAACACAAAAATAAAGCAATTAAAAGACTTAAAATTTCAGATTGTTATTTTCCTGGCATGTCACACTGTGATGTGTGCAAAGTAAAGATGGCGCTGCAGAGTAATTCTTCTTCTCCTTGACATAGTTCAAGTCAGAAGTAGTAAAATCATTGCTACCAGCAAGATATTTTAGATATTTCTTTGAAAATAATGTGTTTAAAGGCTTTGTAAAAATTGAGTAGACTTTCATTATGTCATTTTTCTAGTTTCTATAAATTACAAACAAAACTGAACATGACACTGAATTTGAGGTACTATAGCGGAAACATGTTCCTTTAAACAAAATTAAAATGTTAGATATATATATATATATAAAGACAAGAATGTGAAAAGTATTTTAGAATGAAATTGTCATTATCCTGACATACATATGCCAAGAAAATGACATATAATTATAATTACATAAAAAGAAACTTATGCTCTTCAAACATTAACAATTTTACATATCAATTCCTTTATACAGCTGTTCATCCAACATTTTTTTAAGAATCAGAAGCTTTGAAACGATTTAAATTTTCAAAATCTCTCATTTTGTGATATTCACCCATAAACACATTTTGTAGCATGAAAACTATGAAAAAATGGTAATCAGTTAAAAATAATTTATAATGAAACATGTTACTACAAATGATAATAATAAATATATTAAGTAAAAACGTTTGTTTCTTTGAAATTTTAATATGATTATCCGAATTTTTTATTAACTGCGTAATTAATACATATTATCCGAATGTCGAGATTTCTTGCAAATCTGTGTTACCATAGTTGGGAAGTTTTTTTTCTTTTGTAAAATTCAGATTGCTTGATTGGTACCTCTTTTTTATATAGATATTGTCTGGATATTTAATGTCTTATTTAAAGACGGATTAAATTTGGTTATTACAAATAAATAAATAAATAAATTAAGTGATAACAAGCAATTTGAATTAGTAATGTTCGCTTTATTTAATGACAGACAATTTTCGATTAAATAAGTTGAAGGTAGGTTTTCGGGAAAAAAATGTTATTTTTTATATTTTTGTCCCTAATCACTATCTTAAAAAAAAGTTAAGAGGTTAAAAAGCTTTGAACTTACAACCTAAGTGAAAGAAAATGTTCTGTTACATTTTTGTCAATTTTTAAAAATTTTCTTGATGAAGGTGTTATGAGGTAATCTATCGTATGTTAAAGCTAAATTGCTGCGATTCTTATTAGCCTTGAATCTATGAAGCATCATTTTTTTAATACTGTATATTTTTTTTATTGAACATATGAAATCCATATGGAGTCTCTGAACAGTGAAATTTCATATGTACTTTGTTCCATGTAATGGAAAAATACATATAATCCATCTATTTACCCCAAAAACATATATAACATATTATGAAATTTGATTATGACAAGAAGTATTTTTTTTATGTTGAATGTTTACTAACTAATGTTAGGTCGAACTAACAATAATACTTACAATAATATTTAAAAATTAAATACAGCGTGACTTGAAAAATTCGGCATCAAAACCATATTTTCCCTTCCTTTTTCTTTTATTACACTTTCAAGTTATGGGAGAAGAAAAATAGCAATTCTTTATGAATTAAAAACTTCAAGATCGAAAATAAAAATGCGAAAAAAAAAAAAAAAAGAATATTTGACTTTTTTTTACATGTCAGAGACGATTATTTTCTGAACAAATTTTCTGCGAGCTGCAATGTTCCTTAGCAACGGGAACAACTTTGGGGACAACTTTGGCGAATGCATGGTACAATATATGGCCGCAACGAATTTTCGGCGACGGGGACAACAATGATGAGGAAGAATTGTCAGGTTTTCACATTTCCCAGGAAAAGGCTTCAATTTATGAGCTGATTGAACACGCCAAATCTGAAAATGCATTAAGTGTTGATAAAAAGGGATATAGATGATTGGCTAAGCATTGATGAAAATGCGCCAATAACGAAAAATTTAACGGACAGTGAGATCGCTGAAGCTGTGCTAAATAGAGCCGCAGATAATGCTAGTAGCAGCTCAGAAGACGAAGATGAACAACCGGCAAGAAAAGGTGTCACTAGAAAAATGCATAAATTTGACTGGAGAATTAATATCTACTTTAGAGAAACAAGACTATTTCCGAAAGAGACGTTCTTCAGTTGTATAAAATACAAAAAAAAAAAAAAAAAAAAAAAAAAAAAAAAAAAACTTGTTAAAGAACGGCCACAAAATTAGAGGAAATGAAGTTGACATCGTTATCTTCGAAATTACTAGAGCAGAAATAATTTCACTCTTTATTAGATTTTTTTTCTGTAACGTAGAAAATAACAATAAAGTAAGTTTTTTTCGTTTAAGTTACTCTTTTTCTCACATAGAACATAATTACCACTTAATAATGAATTAAACTATGGCTAAAGGCAACATTAACAATATAGTACGACTTTTGATATTCCTAGTTACTACTTTTGATATTCCTTCAAAAATCCGGCTTAATCTCGGTCCCGATGATGCCGGATTTTTGAAGTTATACTGTACTAACAAGTTTTTCTGAGAGAGTTGAGTACCATCTGTTAACATTTTAAACATATGCTAATAAGAAGAAAATAAATCAATAAAATTTACAACAAAGGCTTTCTCTTCAATTTACTCGAAATTAAAATTTTGTTACGCAACATCTTCCTCCGTCCAAGTCTTCAATTGTGACAGAAAGATTAACCACAGCATTTTCGGATGAAGAAAAACGGAATCGGCGAGGAAACAGTTTTAACAATAATCCATTCCGTTTTAAGGATTGCGATTCTTCTACTAAATGGATTATTTGCATAAATAATGGAAATCGTTTAGAAAGATTCTTGCTATTACAATATAAAATCTTCACGCAGCCCTTTCGGCACTTACTTTGCTATGCTTAATCAGGAATGATTTTATGGATCGAATGTGTGCTTTTAGAAACCGATATAGATTTCTGAAAGAAGTGGTGAGATAATAATGTCTCAAAACAAACATATTGTTAATTATTACCTTTCTGAATGAAATTTCATAAAGTTTATACGATACCGCTGTTCAAATTTTGTGGCAGTATGTCTGTATGATTATTATATCTATTATTATTTCAGGGTGCATAGAGGTACTCATATATAAATATAACTGTTTCCAAATAGCTTTATTTATTCTGTTGGCTTGAATTATTGTTACCGTTCTGATTTAACCCTAGATCTACCGGGAATTTTATTCAAGTTTTAATAAAACGTTCTACACCAGAATTTTTATTTAAAACTATTTAACTTATTTATTTACCTTATTTTTGTCTGGTTTATATACTTAGTTTATTTTAAAGACATTTCTGGTTTGAATGAATATTTTGTATGTACCTGTCGGGTCCAATGGACCCGTCTGGTAGACGGAGGGTTAAAAAAGTATATACGTATTGTCAGGTCTCTGGCGTTAATGAACGTGTGCCTAATTACGATAACTGTTAATTAATTTATTTTCTTTATTTATTGTACTGGGTATGTCTTTAAATTTAAATGTTTCTATATTATTATTATTGTTCATTATTACGGATCTTGTATTGATTAATATATTTTTTAATTAAATTTATCTGTCATGGTAAATTTTGCTTTTTTGGTGTGTGGTCGATCTAGTACATAAGGAATCTAATTTTTAGCTTAATGCTGGATTCTATTACAGAAATCGACTATGCTTTTGCTTATATTGGTATTTCATGTACCCCTGATAAAGTGAAATGCTATATAAGCTTCCGGCTACATCCTTCCATTTAATCTATTATTTGTTTACAATACGTCTTTTAATGATTCAACATTATTTTGCTGGTTTTTTGTTTCATATGTCTTTAATAGATTATTTTTTCAAAATTTGGTGATTTTTCATATGCTAATATGGATTAATCGTATGCAATATGCTAGTCAATTAGTGGATTTTGCTTAATTTGTATTACTTGTATAGGGTTCCATCTGTATTTTGTATAATGTTACAGTTATAATTAGATGCTAAATTTATTAATTTATTGAATTAATTTCGTAATTGGTAATATATGATGATTTGTAATTATATTGTGGTTATATATATATATATATATATATCCTTTTCTACGTACTTGGGTTAGTTAAATAATTTTTCTTATCTTGGGGATTGGAATAAGTACTTTTATTTCCTATCTCTGTTGCACATCTTCTATTGTCTGAAAAGCTCTATTGTAATAAAGGAAATACCAGCATGGTTTCTTTTGTATATCGGAATGCGAACAGCAATGGCAAGTAGATAAGGAGAAGAAAGAAGGTGCACAAAGAGGATATTTTGTAATACCTGGTCAATGTTCAAGCGGGGAAGCGAGTGCAGTTGGATTATCTGTGATTTTAGAAGTGAAAATCGCTTTTGATTTTACACGGTAAGATCCTATGGTTTTTTTGGAAGGCAGAAGTTGAAATGAGAGAAGTCAGTCTTGTCTGGTGTCTTTTGACGAGAGGCTGGAGCCTTGAGTCGTGCGTTGGAAGTGAAAGGCGTTCTTTGGAAAGTATTGACTCCTGCGGGGAGTAGCGTATATACAAAAGTTGGGGAGAGACCTGTGTGGTTATCCCGGAAGGCTAGCTGAGTACAGTAAATTGAGGAGGGAAGAGTGTAATTTAATAATTTTACCTAGTGCGTAGATATTACTTTAACGTGTAACTTAATGTTGGGCAGGATCTGCTATATCGGTGCCTATAAATGTAAATAGTGTTTTAATGTAAATATTTTGTAAATAAAACAGCCATTAATATTATTTGAATAATCTTAGTAATTAATTATCAACCTTCTCACATTGTGTCCGGTATCACGTACTTATACCGGTGGTGACAGCATATCCACTAACCAGTGGTTATTTGAAATTTTTACGAGTGGTGGACGAGAATTTGAGTGATAATTATCATCATATTGACAACGAACCATGACACATATAATGTAAAATTCGAGCAATATTACTGAACAATTTTTATTTTAATTGAACCTCGATTGTTATTCTGTCATTTATACGGTTAATTCGTCGCGAAATCATTTTGTGTTACCATGCTAACTGATTTTAATTGAAAATTCACTTTTTTATAATTTGCTAGACAATTGCAAAAAAAGCTTTTTGCCTAAAGTATATTAAAAAAGGTTGTTCTTATATTTATTTTACTAAAGTTTATTTATTTTTGCTCTACAAACGATAACACATTAATCAGTAATAAAATAAAATATTTATCAGACAGGCCAGTTTCATAAATTTTAGGTAAATGGGATTTAATTCAATTCACTAATTAAATTAATATCAATTCTGCCATTCAATTTATTTTTTTAATTTATTCCTTTTACTATTTCAAACTAAAATTGGATGATAATATAAAAGCATTTCGCGTTTTGTGATATGTGCAGGGCTGCCGCCGGCGACTATTTTTATATTCTGTTCGCATCAATATAAATTTTGACGTACATTTCTCTTGAAAATGTTGTCAAAGTGTGTGTTAAAGATTTCTCTTTAAAGAAAGTGGTGCCAGTTAGAATAAAAAAATAGTCGCCTGCAGCAGCCCTGTATGTGCTAAAAATAAGAATAAGCTGAAGAAATCTCATTCTATACAGTTAAAATATATTTTTCAAATCAGAAATATGATTGTTTTTTGTTTGTAGTTTTTTACTATAAAGCTCGCGCCTGAGAATTCTTCGTTCTTCACAGGGCTGCCCCTTGGAGAGTATTTTTATATTCTATTCGCAGCACTACTTAAAAAAAATTAAATTTTGTGATTTATTTCTCTTGAAAATTTTGTCGAAGTGTATGTAAAAGATTTTTGCTTTAAGAAAGTGGCGCAAGATAGAATTAAAAAGTAGTCGCCAGTGGCACCCCTGTCCTTAAAATCACATTGAATTGAAATGAGGTTTAAAAATTAATGTATGCTGTAAATTTTGGTGTCACTGTCAAAATACAGGGTGATTTTTTTTAAAGTTGTGAAAGTAAAATCCTATGACAAAAGAAACACTGATCCAAACCCATATAGCATGAACATTAGCAACAAGTTTGATTTTTTCTGACATTATCTTGCCATGACAAATTTGAATTGAGAAATTTTCCGCAAATTTCCCGCAAGGTATACCATCCCCTATTTGCATGAGTAGTTTGTTGTGAAACTGATGGCAAGACTGTCTTTAATTCACGAAAGTGACGAAAGCAAAAAATTCCTTTGTTGAGCGAATAGACAATCAGCACATACGCAGAAATTTTATTAGGTAGGCACCGCTTTTTCTAAACGCTATACTTCTCAAATACCAACAAAAGGCTGGCATGTCAAGTACAAATATTACCATAACTTGTTTATGGTGATGAAAACGACGCATGCACCATCTGACGGTGTGTTTGTATCAATAGACCTAAATGGGTTTATGGACCCCTCCGAAGGGGGTAAACTTATAGTGTAACAGTTGTAAGCAGATAGTGGGGCGTGTAAAGATTACTACTTTGCCGTATGTTTGCAGTATTTTTGATTACTTGTGTGACGTTAATTTGCAATAAATTTTATACAGCATGAATTTAACTTGCACGACAAGTTAGCTGCAAGTTGAAAGTGTGGTGACTTCGGCGTTTGCATTATCTTGCTGCAGTTGTTATGAACTTTCAATCTTGTCATGCTCAGCTTGCTGCAACTTTGCAGGTTTTCAAAGAAAGACTGTTCCAAATTTTCTGAAAATTAAAAATGCTATCTGGGAATGACCTGAAATTTTACCAGTATGCTCCCAAAGCAATGGAAATTTTTTAGGCGTGGTTAAAAATTAAAAAAACTTAAAATCGGATCGACAGATGGCACTGTATGTTAACAGAAACAAAGAATACCGTCAGTGGAAGGAAAACAATGGACGGTACTTTGAGAAAAAGAAAACTTTATTACGCATATAAAAAACATACAAAATGCAATAATTGGGAAAAGGAACTGCAAACACCTTCGCAGAAACAGAGAACGAAATAAAAATATGGAGTAAAGCGTTCATACGGAACTGCGCAACTAACGCCAGAGATTTTCAATGTACTTTCCACCGTTTTCAGCTACGAGTTGGAAACTTGAAACGGCTTGTTCCACAACAGGGCGGAGAGTATCCGACTGGATGCTGTGGCTCTGGTGCACAATGCGTGCCTTCAAGTCAGTTAAGTTCGTAACACCACCACAATACACAGTATTCTTAAGGTATTCCCAGAGCCAGAAATTGCAGGGATTGAGATCAGCAGATAGAGCTGGCCAGGCTGCTGAGAAATTGCGGCTTATAATCTGATCATTTCCGAATGTACTCCGCAGCAAATTCTTAACTTGTGTGCCAATGTGTGGAGTAGCACCATCTTGCATAAATACGGCGCTACCCAGACACTGTTGCTGCTGGAGTGGAGTGTTGGAATGACGGAACTGGACAACAGAAATTCGTAGCGGTTGGCATTGACAGTGTAGGTAACAGGATCTGCAAGACTGACTTCCCCGAAAAAGTACGGGCCAACGACAAACTCTATCGTAAATTCACACCATACAGTCATCTTTGGAGAGTGAAGAGGCAAAGGTTGAGAAATGTTCGGATTTTCTGTTGCCCATATTTGACAATTCTGTGTATTGACTGCGTTCTGCAGGTGGAAGTGGGCCTCATCCGTCCACAAAATGCTGTAAGGCCATGCGATGTCCATTTGCATGCGCGCAAGGAATTGTAAAGCAAAATGTTCTCGTTTTGGAAGGTCTGCAGCAAGTAATTCTTGCACATGGGTTGTTTTATACGGATAGAATCGCATAATTTTTCTCAAAACTTTATGTACCGTACTAACCGTACCGTCATGTCCAAACTTCTAGCAATGCCCCGCGCACTGCAGCTTTCTGCACCACTGCTGGATCCTTTTTCTAATGTAGTAGCTACGCTTTCCACAGCAGTCCCATAAACTGGTTTCCTTCCTCTATCGCATCGGGTTTTAGGCTCAGAGAACCAGTCTGTTCAAATTTCAAAATCATCTTCCGTAGGTCTTCTGCCGTCATTGGACTTTTTCCTAAATTCTTAAGTGTCCTAAATCTCCTAAGAGCAGTTGCTGCGATGTCATTATTCTAGTAATACAGTTTCACTAACAACGCAAGCTCCATCAATGGCGTAGTCATTGCGAGGATATCCGTAGAATAATGAACACGAGGTGCGCGTGCTTCACGTTTTTATCGCCACTGTGCGTGTGTCATGGGCAAGTTCGTTTCCCGACTTTACTGCGCCATCTGTCGGTACGATTTTACCACGCCTAAAAATTCCCATTGCTTTAGGAGCATCCTAGTGAAATTTCAGGTCATTTTGATCAGTGGTTCTTTTGTTAACCCTTTAAGCTCTGGTGAATGAATTTCTTCAAAATACCCAAATGTCATGTTGGCACCAGTATTTTGCAAACCAAAACTTCGGTTTATTATGTACACACACACAAAAAAAAATGCATTAATTTATTTTCAAATAAATTTGGTCGATTATTCCGGTGCCATATTTAGAGATTAAAATTAAGTTGGAAGAAATTCACACATCAGAGCTCAAAAGGCTAAAAGATTTTACTTTCACAAATTAAAAAAAAATCACCCTCATTTGGGTTTTGCATGTATTTTAATGTTTACGTAACTGCTAAACCTACCGATTTTTAAGAGACACTATTTTCTAATAGTAATATTAATCTTATTTACTAGGCTGAGCAAAAAGTTCTGGGATATTTGTGAAAGTTGCGTTGTTATGTGCAAATTAACAACAAAAGCAACAAGGGCTATTCTTTAAAGTAGAGACCATCATAGCCCACGACTTTCTGCCCCCGTTCTGCCAGATTCCGGATTTGCTGGCTAAGTTTGTGGCCGTTATCAGCACCTTCATCCTCATTAATCTCATCGACGGCTTTCAGAATCGCTAAGCCTTTTCTCTAATAATGCCGGGTCAACACACGCAAATCATACTGTTCAATAGGCATTTTGGAGCCAAAGTTCCTGGACTCCTAGAAATGTACCACTAGTACTCCTATATACGATACAAATTCTGGTAACTATTAGATTAAAAATTTCCCAGAACTTTTTGCTCAACCTAATAATAGCAAATTTCTGTCGTAAATGAATCGAGTATCTCTATTTGTATATAGCGGTACTAAAAAAAACAAGGTTGCCACTGGGCTACTTTTTTTTAAAATTCAGATTTCTTGATTTGCACCATTTTTCTGAAATGGTAAAATTTCTCTTGTTTTCCCCCTTTATACTAAAAGGGATATATCATTAAATAAAGCGAGTTTTACCATTTCAAAAAAGTGGTCTCAATCAGCAAATTTGAATTAAAAAAAAAAGTAGCCCACAGGCAACACTGCAAGGTTTGGCAGCTATGCATTAAGGCTGCTAGTCACTCATCTATAATCACTAAAAAAATATTCTTAGAAGTATTTTCAAGAGACATTATATTCATAGTAACACAAAAATAAAGCAATTAAAAGACTTAAAATTTCAGATTTTTATTTTCCTGGCATGTCACACTGTGATGTGTGCAAAGTAAAAGGCTTTTTGCTATCACGTATAAATACCTTTTTCTAGTATCTCTATTTGTATATAGCGGTACTAAAAAAAACAAGGTTGCCAGTGGGCTACTTTTTTTAAAATTCAGATTTCTTGATTTGCACCACTTTTCTGAAATGGTAAAATTTCTCTTGTTTTCCCCTTTATACTAAAAGGGATATATCATTAAATAAAGCGAGTTTTACCATTTCAAAAAAGTGGTCTCAATCAGCAAATCTGAATTTAAAAAAAAGTAGCCCACAGGCAACACTGCAAGGTTTGGCAGCTATGCATTAAGGCTGCTAGTCACTCAGCTTCCGAATTCCCCTCAATAATGTTAAGTCTATGGGCGTTTGATGCATTCGTATATTTAAAATATCTCCACGGGAAATTAATATTTTTAACTTCTTTTTCCTATGTACTCTTCTTAATGGATGTCTCTCTTTTCCTTGGTTCTCAAAATATTTCTAAAATACGAGGGCAATTCGGAAAGAAACCGCCGTTTATGAATAATAATAATAAAAAAAAAACTAATGAAAGGATACGTTTTTTATTACTCACGTTTGAAAGACACATTCTTCAGCTACTTCTCAGCATAATCGAAGTATTATTTAAAACAATTATCATAGCTGTAAATCAGCTTTGAAATTCCATCGTCACAGACTTCTGCCGCCGGCCTATTCAACAGGTCTGTTCGTTCTATTCTATCCACACCACTATTTTTTTTTTAATTTGTAATAAAAGGACATTTCGAAAATTAACTTCCGTCGAGGCGTGGCACTATTAGTAGTGGGTGGAGCGCAACCATTGCTAAATCAAGCAGTCTGTCATCCCGTAAAATTTCATCAGTCTTAGGAAGAGTATCGAACTACCGCGCGTTTCCTCGTTATAACGTCACAAAATGTGCGCTGCTATTGAAAATCCTGCCAAATGCGAGGTACGAGGAGTAATAAGATTTCTTTGGGCGAAAAAACTGTGTGCCATATATGGCCCAAACATTATGAGTGAAGGTGTAGTGCGTCAATGGGTCAGGTTTTTCAAAGGAGAAAGAACAAGCATCCATGATGAATCAAGGAGTGGGAGGCCGTCTGTAATGAGTGATAATCTCGTCGAACAAATTGAAGAACAAAATTCTTCAGATCCGTCGATTCACAATCTCGGAACTTTCCCAAGAATTTACGAACATTTCTCGGACTGTTTTGTACGAAATTATCACCGAAAAATTAGACTATCGGAAGTTCTGTGCTCGATGGGTACCAAAGATTTTCACGGAGACCCACAAAATTATTCGAATGGGCGCTGTCTTAGACTTTCTTTCCCGGTACAACACGGAAGGGAAGAAGTTTTTGAATAGAATAGTGACTGGCGACGAGACTTGGATTGCGTATGTAAATGCTGAAACAAAGCAACAGTCAATGGCATGGTGTCAGACCGGTTCTCCAAACCGGCTGAGGAAAGCGCGTCAAACTTTGACATCGAGGAAGATTATGTTAACCGTGTTTTGGGATGTTCATTGTATCTTGCTGGTCGAATTCATGAAACGTGGTAAGACAATAAATTCTGAAGTTTACTGTAACACTTTGAAGAAACTGAAAAGAGCCATCCAGAACAAACGTCGCGGCCTGCTGACATCTGGAATTGTGTTCTTGCATGATAACGCTCGCCCTCACAGTGCTCAGAGAACACAAAATCTTTTGCGCCAATTCGAATGGGACGTGTTTAATCATCCCCCCTACAGCCCCGACTTGGCTCCTTCTGATTTTCATCTGTTCAAGGAAATGAAGAAGTGGCTTGGAGGACAGCACTTCGCTGACGATGTGGATCTTCAAACCGCTGTGACAAGTTGGCTGAATTTGCAGACAGCTGAGTTTTATTCAGAGGGGATTGGTAAGTTGGTAAAACGGTATGACAAGTGCTTGAATGTACATGGTGACTATGTTGAAAAATAGAAGACAGCTGTACCTTTGAGATGTAAATTAAAAAGTTGTTGAAAGTAGCTGTGTTTTTCATTTATACAACAAAACGAAAATTAGTTTCCGAATTGCTCTCGTAATATTTTACTTGACCCACTATTTTTTAAAAAATTTTTGCTAGTACATTTATCAGCAAATTATATAGAAAAATATGTTAAAATTCTTTGGATTGAAAGAGTGGTGCGAGTTGAATTTAAAAATAATCGCAGTTGAATAGGCCGGCGGCAGAAGTCTGTGACGATGGAATTTCAAAGCTGATTTACCGTTATGATAATTGTTTTAATTAATACGGCAATTATGTTGAGAAGTAGCTGAAGAACGTGTCTTTCATACGTAAGTAATAAAACATGTTTCCTTTCATTAGTTTTTTTTTTTAAATTCATAAACGGAGGTTACTTTCCGAATTGCCCTCGTATATACTTAACGTTATATGAAGCGTTAAAATCTTACTCGCAATTCGTCAGCTTTTAACACATAAAATATTAAATTAAGCATAGATTTTAGAAATATTTTCAAAACAAAGGAAAAAAGAGACATCTTTTAAAAAGAATACGAAAAAGCAATTAAAAACATTAATTTCCTGAGGAGATATTTTAAATATACGAATGCATCCCATCCCCATAGGCTTAGCATTAGTGAAAGGAATTCGGAAGCTGAGTGACTAGCAGCCTTAAGATGGACAACTTTGCAAATTTTTAATTCGCGAATTTGAAGAAGCCAATACAGAATTAGTTTCAATCCAAATTTAAAACTTCTGTAAATTTTGTCCGAATGGTAGGAAACGAAATTTTTTAAAGTAATCACAACTATCTTATAAGCACCAAAGTAAATCACATAATTACAGAATGGTTTCAATAGCTTCAGCGTTTTTTTATTTCCGCTGGCGAAGATAGCTGATGCAAACTGCCTGAAAACAGTCATGTAGTACTTCTTTCACTTTAAAAAATTATAAACATTTACTATTTTCCGCTGTTTGGCCAAATATTTTTAGAAGATAGATAACTAAAAATTTAGTAAATACTACTAATAATAAATTATAGGGATACATTGGTCCGATTGGTAATTCTTAATTCTTAGTACAAAAATTCTTAATTCTTATATTGTGTAAATTCTTAGTACAAAAACCAGTAATTTCTATATTTAACCCTTTCAGGGGCAAAGAATTTCCATTGCTGAAATGTTACAATGAATGAATGTCACCGGAATTTACGAACACAGTTATTTGGCAATAAAAAAAGCTATATTTGAAATGCATAATAAATGGAAAACTATATACTCCAAATTCTGGTGCCATTGTGCCATATGGTAATTAAAATTAAGTGGTTTCATAAACATACCACCGCCTTTAAAAGGGTTAGAGGAGAAACTTTCATTTTAGCATTTAGACGCACCCCGGATTTTTGTGTACCAGTATTTTTTAAAAAGTAATCTTTGTCTTATTTTCTCGCAGAATTTCTGCATTAATTAAAGCTAATATTTCTATTCGAAAATAGTCGTATTAAAAAATTCGGAGGGTTTTAAAAGCTCTGTAGATGTTTTTATAATTAAATAGGTTCAATGATTATTTTACAGGCGAAGCAACTTTTGCTGCCATCGTAATTTACACGGAGAATTGTGAAACTTCTCTTGTGTTACTATACAAAGGCACTCCTTGAAACTGATTTAATTTGTTTTTAGTTTCTTAGAGAAATTGAGAGGGAAAAAAAAAAACTTTCTTAACACCTAGAAGATTGAATTAAAAAACTCTAGGATATCTCTAGCATAAATAAAATACGATTAGTACATTTAAGGGGAGACCACGTGACAAAAATATATTACCATCGCTTAAAAAGACAATAAAAATGCTCTCGTTAATCATACCTGATAATGATCCAAAAATGATCAAAAAGGAGGAGCCAAAAGATGACGCCTGGAAATGAAAATGGGTGTATTCCAACAGAAGTATACTACAGAATACGCCCTTCTTATTAAGAGTTAAGTTGAGATAAATTGCATTATAAATGAATGCACCTAATTATTAATAAAATGTCTGTGAGGAATTTGTACTAAGATTGTGGCTGTGTAATTAAAGATTTACTTAATGGGATTGGAAATAGAGCTTCTTTGAATAAGTTTTTTTGACATTTTTTTTTTTAAATGAATATTTTGAACGTATGTGTGCAAGTGTTTTTTTTTTTTTTTAAGTTTCCTTATTCGGAATTTTCTTTTTTAATCTATGAAAGTATCTAGTCTTGATATAGTGCTTGAAAAAAACCAAAACACTAGAAAACAGGAATTCTGCTTTTTCAGAATTTTGTGTCGCCCCGATGAAAGAAAATTATATAAATATAAATATAGTACAAAACATATTTCATTTTTAAGACTTAAAATATACGCTTTTATTTTATATAAAATGACGTCATTTGCATCCGCTGAAGAATTTCACATTCATGATTTAGTCTTAAACAGCATCTATCGAAAAGTATGCATATGACGTCACTATCGCAGAATGATACACAAACACAGCAAAAAGCGATGTCGTAAACTCGACAAAAAAAAAAAAAAAAAAAAAAAAAAAAAAAAAAAATCGGCCTTCTAATAATTTATATCTCTTCATTTGTTTGTAACATCAATACGGATACTTAAAATTAAATGTAGTTTATAATAGCTCCATGTTTTATCAGAGATCATTCAGTTATATTTTTTCAAAATAGCACGTATTTTAATTAATTTCTTTTTCAGTTGTTATGAAAAAATAGCATTATATTAAAATATAGCATAAAAAATAGCAGTATTTTAGTTACAATGTTTTTTTAGTTGTTATGAGAAAATGGCAACAAAAAGATATAGTAATCTACTATTTTCCAACTCTTTTCCCTTTACTTTTTACAGAAATGGTTGCCATACTTCAGTTGCCATCGTTACAGAAATGGCATTAAAAACTACAAAAAATTAATATCCCCAAAATAAATCGAGAGGCACTTTTCAAACAAATTGCAGTTAAAAGCACCTTTTTCCCCTATTCAAAGGTGTAGAAACTGAAAATGTAAGATGCATAGAAGTTTAAAAAATTGCAGTAGAGGCTATCAGTATTTAACCGTACAATGATACGTCTGTTTCGTTTTAGGCTGGCTTATGTAACATAACGTTATTTTTTAGGGACGACATTTAAATTGTTGCTCAAAATGATTGAGGGTTGGCAGATTATCAATTTATCATAACGTTAAAAAAATCTAACAAAAGAAGTATTCGCAAAAAATTCAGTTTACATTTACATCGACAGAATAACAATACAGCGCGTATGACTTTCAGTCTTTTTTGTCGATTTCCAGTTATATTAAAGTTCAAACGTCCCAATCTGAAAACTAAAATAAAGATTGGGTTACTACTGAGAAACAGCTGCTTTTAAATACATGCAAACACTTTTGCGCTTAACCTAATTGCAATTGTACGCCCTTTTGCACTGTTGTTTACTATAATATGGAATATCGAGTTGTCCATATCTTTCTTTTGATCTGAGAAACATGCCTTGCCTTAAACATTTTCAAACGACACCAAACACGATACAACTTGAACTTGAATGGTATTGGAAATTTTCGCCGCAAGGCGCCATTTTCCAAAATAATCGCCGTGTTAAATTCTAAAGGAAATTTTGAATTCTTTTCCTTCCTAAGTTGTTATATTTGGTTCTAACTATATTCGTGCAAAGCGGCATTTTATATTTAAAAAAATGTAGTATATATTAATGTACCCCCTCCACTAAACGAACTTGGAAGTGAAGAGAACATATAGAAACAGACCTAAAAATGTTCATTTTTTAAATGGTAAATATTCATATATTTTAATAAAAGGTTCCATCAGTAGTGCGAAGATTAAGCGTAGTGATGTTTTATTTATTTATTTTTTTTTCATTCAGGGCTTCGGCCTCCTTCCGCTAAAAAGCAGAAAAAAACAGAAAATATAAAAACAACCTCCAGAAAATACATTTTTAAATAGTAAATATTCATATTTTTTAAAACGATAGTTACCACGAAGAAGAAAAAAGAACCGACTTTCCGTAGATACTTTTTTTTAATATATAAATCCATCCGGGCTCCGACGATTGCGATTCTATAATGCAGAAAAAAGGAAAATATCAAAATAAAGCCTACATAAACGAATTTTTTTGAAATAGTAAATATTAAAATATGTTTTTAATGAAACGTACTATTCATTCTAAATAGTTAATGAACGTTCCTGCTAATCGTTGATGTTCTTACTTTTTAAAAAACATTATTTCCTTCGGGCCCCGGGCGGTTGCGATTTTAAACTCAAGAAATAACGGAACATTCTCCTCCCATCTTCTGCTCAATGATTGAAAAACCACGTTTCCCCATGGAACCATTAATAAAAAGGAATTGATGTATCCTTAAAGTGGTGAGGCTTCAATTGTAAACGCTTTCGCAGGGGTTGATTACTGCCGGGGAAAAGTCTCACCAGTAAATTTAAATAGAAATTTTCTCCTTATTTAAACTCTTTATTAATTCAAAATTTCTGTGATAAATAATGGCACAAGCATATTTTCATTTTTACTGGTGGAAGTTTACTTTTTCGGTAGTCGGGACCGGCGCTTCCGCCATATTGTGACAACCTAGACAACCCCCTGACAGTGTCAGTGAAAAAGACTATAATACATGGGTAAGTTGACACCAGTAAAGCAAACAGAATATTTTTAACATATTTGTAAGAAAACCCTTATCCATGCGCTTTAATAAGACGAAAATTTCTATTCAAATTTACTGGTGGGAAGTTTGCATTGGTGGTAATCAGAAACTGTTGATCCGATTTAAACAAACAACCGCCATATTGTGAGAACCTCCTTAGTGTCTTCACTCGTAACTGGTAGACGGTAGATTATATGTCTCCTTCTGTTTATTCGTAACTCCATTGTTTTCCCCGACCATACGCAGAAGCGATCGCCGGCACAATGGAAGCTCGTTCATTCGTTTTCGATGAGGTTTTTAAATTAATATCTCGAATAAATTTAAAAAAATCAAAAATTCTAAATTTTAATTACATTGGGGGCCTGCATGCGCCTATCCTTATCTAAATTTGCAGACCTTTACGTGTTCTAGCCTTCGCACACACACATACACACAGAGAGACGCATAAACATCTTCCTTTCATTAGAATAGATAATAAGGTCAAGATTTTACAATAGATTTAAAATATCAGTTTAAAGAAATTTACATATCAAATTTCGAGTTCCTCCAAAATCAGGGGCCACAGCTTAGTTGGCCAATGCACTGTAAAAAAAAGGGAGTATTATTACACTTAATTTAGGTTTGTGAAATGCTGAATAAAGTTTAAATATGCATTTATTTTGGTGCCAGCACTCTTTTAAGTGTTATCATACATTAAAAATGGTGTAATTTTAGTCTTTAATACAAATTATGGAACAAAGACACGAGTTCTGGTGCTCTCGAAATCCCCCTCGTGTTGTGATAACGAAACGGTTACGCCAGCAGACGATGCCATTTTACATTCTCGCTTTTTAATCAGTCCTTTTTAACTTTTAGTTTTCTGCAAATGAATAAACGCATGGTAAAGACATAAACATAAGGTAAGCAAACTGATTATTCCTTATAGTTTAAGAGATGACTACATAGTATTTATTATATGCTTTTTAAAATAAGGTAATGGCTTCAAACAACATACTGACAATCTAAAAATAATGGCCACATGGTTCAATTAAATGCGAGGTAATGAATTTTCTGCACTGCTGCAGTCATTTCTGTTTACGCGCAGCTTTGTTTATTTGTTAGCTGCTATAGTTTAAGCACTTTATGTCATGTATTAAATTGATTTTATTGATCAAGGACATACTTTTTAGAAATTTTTTTAAGACATTTAATTGAAAATAATTTTACGAATTTTATCTGTATTTTCAAACATTTTGCTATCAAAAGCCCAAATATTTAGAAATCAAACCAATATACGAGAGAATATTTTTAAAGAAAGACTTTAATGGAAAAAAATTTGAATAAAAATGAATGCTCTCGTGCAGCCAAGAGTTATTAAAATTGTATAATTTTGATGTAATTTAATATCAGATGTAACTTATATTTGTTATTTTGTTAAGGAAATTATAAACTTTGATTTAAACTTATCGTGATAGTTATAAATAATTATAATTTTGTTATAGAATTATTTTAAAACCTATGTCCGTTCTCTAACAAAAAATATTTTCATTAATATTTCTTTATTAGATGGTTTGTATCTCATTGGGATAATTATTAATAATATTTTAATTCAAAGTAAATGCATTTTAGGACCGATATTTAGTTAGCTTTTCAAAATGACAAGATTAAGTTTGAATCAGCTTAATGATTTGAAAAAGAGATCACATTTATGAAGAAAAATTTAAAAGACTTTCATTATCTAATTTATACTAGTGATGGGCGATTCTCGAAAATTTGCCAATTGAAAGAAATCGTCATCGTAAAAAACACAATCGATACAGTCATCGATTACTTTCGAGAATCTACAATCGAGATGTTCTACAATCGATTATTAAAATCACTGTTTTTACATATTTATAAGGCAGATTTTATTAAATATATGGTAACTGAAAACAGATGGAATGAAAACGCAACACACCAAAGGGAGGCTATAATGGAGCTACAAGACTGGAAAAGTCATATGAGGGCGCGCCTGGATGAAAAAAGTTGAAAAAACGCGAGTAGCTATGAAGCGGTAAGGGGGGTTTAAGTACTAAAAATTAGAATTTTTCGGCAATTAGCCCCAAAATGTCCAAACAAATAAGAATCAAAAACACCCCCAAGTGGCAAAAACATGAACTAAAAGGATGGTAAATGGGATCAATATTTTTTATTGATTTTTCTAAGTCATTTGAGATCAGATCTTTAATTTCCCCATTTTTAGAAAGCCTTCTACTGGAATACATTAAACGAAAACCCGCGGGGAGCAAAATGGGGGGAGAGGCAAAGAAAGTACATAATATGAATAAGTGCTCACAGGACTTTCCAACGATATATCACATGAGGGGTTTCGGCTAAATTTAGAAAAGTGCCCCTGCACGGGGGCAAAGTAGGGGGAGGGACTCGGGCGATATATAAAATGAAATAGTAGTCACAGAGCTTTCCAATGATATATCACATGAGGGGTGTCGACAAAAGATAGAAAAGAGTCCCAACCCCCAGGATTCCAGCTATCGTGTCCCCCCCCGGAATACACCCTGCCCATCCCTCTCTTTGAAATTTTCATATATTATAAATTATTTATCGGAGGGCTCCGTAAAAAAATCCGATCTAAAATGTTAAAAACGCTACGATTTCAAAAAAAAAATTGAAAAGTGCCTCCCCGGGCCGCCAAACTAGGGAGGGGCAAGAAAGATTCATAATATGAAAGAGGTGTCCGAAAACTTTCCGATGATATATCATATGACGGGTCCAAAAAAAGTTTGAAATCTACCCCTCCCATGTGGGTTCACTCTTTCTTCCCAGAATATACCCAGAAATCACGCAGCACCCACTTTTAAAATTTATATTTAATACATAACATTTACCGGAGGGCTCCATCAAAAAACCTCACCTAAAATGATATTTAATGTAGAAATCACTACAATTAAAAAAAAATTACCCCCTCACCGTTACCTCTCCCGCCCTCCCTCCCGGAATTCAACTCCGGGAGGAGAAAGATTCATAATATGAAAGAGTGGTCAAAGAACTTTCTCATATCTCACAGGAGAGTTTCGGTAAAAGTTTGAAAATTAATCCCCCCCCCCCTCGGTCCACTCTCGCGCCCCCGGAATTCACTCACCTTCTTCTTTGAAATTTTTATATTTAATAAATAATATTTATCTGAGGGCTCCAGGTATGGGGCAGCTTGGCCGAGCTAAAATAATAGAAACATTGAAAATTTGGTGCAAAATGACACTAAATTCAACAGTAAAGTTTGAAACTAGGCCTATACAGAACTGAATACATAAACCACTATGCCTCATAACCCATATCGGTTAATAATAATAAAAAGAAAAGTTCCCAGTTAAACTGATAGCATTGAGCTCACAGACTACTCACACTAAATGCATATTATAATGTCATTTCAGAGAATAATGCCCCTCAAAAAGTAAATGAAGGGGGATTATCTCCCGTTTCCACCCTTTATACTTAACCAATGCACCTCCAAATCTAACCAGGGAAGCTCCTTAACATTATAAACCAGTATACCAAATTTGAAGCAAATCAGATAATTTTGCATGAAAAAACCATATCGCTAAATAAAAGGGGGGGGTTCTAACCCCCTTTAACCCTTTTATACTTAACTAAGGAATTTCCAAATCTAATCAGGAAAGCTCCTCATCAGAATGAACATAGAAAAAAAATAAAGTAAATTGGATAATTCTGCATGAAAATCCATTTATCTAAATTAAGAGGAGGGGACTTGCCTTCTTTTCCCCCTTTTATACTTAACCAATGAACTTCCAAATCTAATGAAGGAAGCGCCATATCGGAATAAACCGGTATATCAAATTTGAAGCAAATCGAATAATTCTGCATGAAAAACCCATTTATCTAAATTAAGCTGGAGACTACCCCCCCCCCCCTTTGTACTTAATCCATAAACCTCAAAATCTAATCAAGGCAGCTTCTTAACATAATAAACCGGTATACCAAATTGAAGCAAATCGAATAATTCTGCATGAAAAACCCATTTATCTAAATTAAGGGGGGGGGGGTCTAGCCCCCCTTTCTCACTTTATCCTTAACCAATGAACTCCCAAAACTAATCAGGAAAGTGCCTAATCAGAATGAACATAGAAAAAAAATTGAAGCAAATCGGACATTTCTATCAAGAGTTATTGCGTTACGTACATACATACAGATCCGGCGAACGCATTAGCTCTCAGGCTTTGATAGCCTGTGAGCTAAAATAGAGATTGGATAAGCAGATGGACTCCTTTGAGAAATTATGACTTAAACCAGAAATGCGGTAAGTTTGACTCTGAAAGCATCATTTCTATCTCGCATTTCGGCAAATCTCATCTCGATGCTTTTTCTGGCATCTCGACGCTTCCCCAAGAGAAGATTCTCGATGGTTTCTCTCGTGCTTTTCGACATTTCCCGAAGAGAAGCTTCTCGATGATTTCTCTCGCGCTTTTCAACATTTCATATGTTGGCTGAGAACGAGAAATCAATTTCTCGTCCTCGGCAGAGAAGAGATTTGAGAAGATATATCGAGAAGTACCAAGGGACGAGATAGAGAAAGAGGCATGACAATGAGCTGTGAAATGAAGCCCTAATTTTCAAAGTTTCTCTAACCAAAGGTATAAAAACATAGCGGACTGGGCCAGGAAAATACAATGGTGAACCTACGAGTCAACTGGTAAAATTGGGTTTTTAGATATTTTCCACCAAAATACGACTTGGCAGACCGATTGTATTTTAATATGGGAATCGAGTTTTAGCTAATTCTGGAATTTCAGCCTCCAACTTGATGAGGTGGTTATCTCATGGTTCGTACGCCTTCTTGAATTCTGCAGACCAGAAAATTTTTCGGCACCAGTATTATCCTATAGAAAATCTTGCGCGAAATTTTGCGCGTTTAACCTAGATTTCTTTTTCTATAAAAGGATACTGGTGGTTTCCTGGAGAAATAACGGCATCCGTACGAACCATGTGTCTGTACTGCCGGCTCCCTGTCTAGTACCATTGTGCTTAACAAAAAGCATCATGAACCATCTTTACCACTCTATATCGACTTATGGTCGGTCAAAAGACAAATCAACTATTGATGACTTACACAATCTTGGACTATCTGTATCATCAAGTCGATATATGAAATAACTCCATGTTTGTGCCAACTAGTTTTGGATGTTTTCTTACAAAACGTTTTCTACAATTTTATTGATTTAACCCCTTAACGCTCGAATTAAATTACGGTTTAAAAATTCAAATTGCTTATTGGCACCACTTTTATGAAAAAAAAAATATTCACCTCTTTTAATGACAGGTAAAACGATACTAAAATATAGCCAATTTCACTATTTTATAAAACTGGTGGGAATCAAACAATCTGAGTAAAAGACACAGCCCGTAAATATGACGGGAGCGAGAATTAAGGGGCTAAGGTTAGTTGGGATAACTGGACCCACGAGGTAACTGGGCCATAGGCTATTTTATAAAAAAAAGTTGATGTATTTTAAGTTTTAAGCTTTTGTGAAGAAGTAAGCTTTTGTGAACAATGTCCTTTAACCTCTACTTCCTAAAACAACGTGTGTCAACGCAATCATAACTCTCTTTGCTGTGATAGATTGTCAAAAATTTACGTTTCTGTTTTTAAAACAACGTCAATTTGGTTGAACTTCCTCGGATTTTTATTAAAATACTGTAAGTACTTTTATTAAACAATCTTAAAAAAAAAAAAAAAAAAAAAAAAATAGGCATATAACTACATTATATTATTAGGTTTCTATACATATTTACTACATGTTTCAAATGCAAGCACGGTGTCCCAGTTACCCCATAAATATTTCAAGAATGTGGTAACTGGGACATGTATTTTCGGTAACTGGACCATGCCGGATCCAGTTACTCCAACAGTTATAAATAATTTTTTTGAGCTTCTCTTACAACGGGAAGTAAATTTCTCCATTCTTTTTTGCTCACAACAAAGAAAATTATAGAATACCTTATTAAAATTACGTAGTAAAAATTAAAAAGAAAAGCATATTGGTTGATATCAAACAAACTTTCTTGACCCTTGAAAGGCGGCGATGCCGTTATGGCATCACATAATTTTAATTCCTAATTGCCAGATTGGCACCGGAATTTTATAATGAAAATTTCCCCTTTATTAAGTAATCAAAAATATACTTTTACTTGTTTTCAAATAGATTCTCTTGTAAACACTGGTGTCATTAAATTATTTCAACATTTTACGAATGCAAATACCTTGCCCCTGAAAGCGAGATAGCCAAACCTTGAAATTGTACGATATAGGGGTCGCATTCTATAGGGAAGCTTTTATTGATCCTACTTCTATTTTGAAAATAATATCACCATGGCACTTTTCTTTATAATATGTTAGATAAAATTATCATGAAGGTAACTCATTAAGGGTTCTGGTAGGAACAATAAAATTTTCCCTATATAATGCGACCCCTGTATACAGATAAAGTACCTTACCCGTGGCCCTAATTCTTTGTGCACCAGTTTAAAAATGAAGTTTTTCAAACATAGAAAACGCAAACATTATTTTGTCTAAATAAACAATCAAATTCTTCAAATGTCAGTCATCTAAAATGAATTACATTGAATAAAAAAATATAAAAAATCGTAAACTTAGATTTGGATGTATAAAACGTTTTCCCTCTTAAAAATAGAAAGGCCTATTGTTTTGCGCATGTGCATTTAAAGAAGGTTTTCGACAATTGCGATTGGCTGTTTTTTTTCCAACTATGCAAATTATCGCATTCGGAACTGATGGCACGAGTTCTTTAAAAGAAGAGCGGTTTCAAATCAATTAATAAGAAAAATTGGATGGTAACAGATTATCGGTAGACGTGCGTAAAAAGATAATCGAAAAACGGAATAGAGGATGTCTAATGAGGCCAATACGCAGGGATTTGATGATTCCTGAATCAACACTGCAATATGTTTTGAAAACCTTCGTTGCCATTAGAGATATACAATCAAGAAACAATACATGTTGCCCATCAACAACAACGGCTCGAGAAGATTGAATTCGACGTCGAGTGGTAATGAACAGCAGATCAGGAACCATGACAGAAACCGCATCCCTATGGCAAGACAGCATAGGGCGACCAGTCAGTCGTAAAATGTCTGCAAAAAGATTGCATAAAATGGGCTTCAAATCTTACAAAAGCAAACGTAAGAAGTTGTTAACTCCAGCTCAAAAAAGAAAAACGTTTTCTGTGGGCTGTGTAACAATTAAAATGAACAGATCAGCAATGGCAAAGTGTTCTAAGGTCGGATCAATCCCCTTTTCCAATTTTGTATGGAAACATCGGTTGTCGAGTCGTACGGAAAAGAAATAAAGTTTTAAACCCAAAATGCCTCAAACAAGAGTGCAAGTTTCCGTCATATGTTCAAATTTGGGAAGGTTTTGGTTATTGTGGCGTCGACCAAATGGTGTCCTATGACGGGACTATCAATGCACAACGTTATCGAGACCTTTTTCGGAATCAGTTGTTGCTTTTAATTCAAAAACTTGGCTTTCAATCGGGTTATCTTATTCAACAAGACTTAGAAAAACCGCATTCAGCAAGGATAACAAAAGCCTGTCTTCAACAAAATGGTATCCTGTGCTAGATTGGGTTCGGAATTATCCGGACATCAATTCGATCGAGGATTTGTGGCGATACTTAAAGAAGGAAGTTCAAAAAAGGACATCACAAAACAGCTACAGTGACAATCAGCAGTTGAAAAGAATTCTTCTTGAAAAATGGCAAAAAAATCTATTTCTGAGTGGCAACGTTTGTTTCAACTATGCCCGAAAAGAGTGGGAGATGTTTACGCTGACAAAGGAGGACCACCGAAGTGGTAAGACTTACTAATTTCGCCTCATTTGAACATGCGCAAAACATTAGAGACATAAAAAACTTGGGAAATGGATTTCATTGGCCACAAAGTTTGTGTCCTTTATTATATTTTGTTAAATATCACTATGGAATAGTGAACTGTATTCTTTTTCATTAAAGAATAATTTACATAAAATATTTTGAATTATTTTTTAATTTTATTGTTAAAAAAGCATCCATAAAGTAATGCGCGAAAAATTAGGGCCACGGGTAAGGTACTTTAGTACTTACGTAGCCGTTTGTTCATAGATTTACCTTGCTATTTTTTGCCTTAAAATACCCATGTGACTTTTATACTTATTACCTATACTAAAGTACATAAATACTTACTTAACTTTTATGTTTTTTGGTATAAATAAATCTAATATTTCCACTTTTAGTGCTTTTTTAGACACATTGACAGCAAAGGTTTCCCTTAGAACGCTCTTTACTGACATATAATTTACATGTTCTGCCTGGTTTAAATTTTTTAAAGTTGTTTACACTTTTTCAAACAGAACCTGATATTCCACATGAAAAAAAAAAAAAAAATAAACGCGTGCGCAACATAGACCCTCCTGGTCTACTTACCCCATTTTTATGGGGCAATTGGACCCATGAGGAAAGAAAGATGAAATATGCATATTTTTATATTTTTAAATATTAAAATGTAATTTTGAGCATTTCTGTCTGATAGAGGGAACCTAACTGAACACATTTACAGAAGCTCAGACTTTAATTCAAATGAACATTAGCTTTTTGAAGCTGAATAGTCAGAAGCTGCAGAGTCACATTGTAAAATCATGGCCCAGTTGCCCCAACTAACCTTATTTTGAAACAGATACTGCTAACAGTTGCAGTTCGACAGCAACGAGAATCTGGCACTCGCCGACTGGTAACTTCAAAAAGAAAACGCCTGAATGTTTTTCTGTCATTAGATCACGCTTCATGTGAAAAATAGAATGGTCGGGAAATCTTGCATGTGCGCGATATGACCTGCCTTGGTATTAAAAGCGACTATCTGTTTTCTAAGGAAACTAACGTTGCCGTATTAGCAATATCTTTCTTTAACACGTTCACGCCGGCGCGGTGGGTCACGTTCGACTGTCTCAGAGTTGTCAAGTCTCCGGCTTTTTGCACACCACTGTTATTTTAGAGCAAATGCTGTTCCTTTAAATCGCCAATTGTTCTAATTGAGTAAAACAACATTTTCTGTATTAAAATACTGGTATCCAAAAGGCCGGAGACCTGCCAGCTCTGAGACAGTAGAGTGTGACCCACCGCGCCGGCGTGAACGTGTTAAACCTTTCAGGGCAAGATACGTCTATTCGTAAAATGCTGAAATGAGTGAAAGACACTGGAATTTACAGACAAATTTATTTGAAAATAAGCAAAACCTTTTGTTCACGTACTGAATAAAAGGAAAATTTTCGTTCCGATATGCAGGTGCCAATAAACATTTAAGAATTAAAATAAAGTGGACAAAAATAAACAACCGTCCTCGAAGGGATTAATAGCCTAAAATCCTTGAGAATGAAAGACCTCTGTATTATCATAGCTGCCAACTCTTCCGCTTTTTCAGACCACAAAAATTTAATAGAAATATTTGCCTTCTTTAATCGGCAGATTACGGCGATTTAAAAAGTTAAAATTTTCTATAAAATTTTTCTGATCTGAAAAAGCGTAAGATGTTGGCAGCTATGTATTATGTTTAGATTTGAGCGAAACCAAAGATATTTGCCTGTTCATATAGCGGGAAAATGCGAGAAAAAATGCATTATTCTACGTTGAATTCACACGTTTAGAGGCTGTGATACGCTCTGGGCTTTCAATAACAAATGTAAAATCTCTGCTTGGAAGGCTTATGAAAAGATAACCACAGCCTTCTTTGTCATTTGTAGTCCGATACCTGCATTTCATTCTGGCTTAGGACGCTTTTAGAACGCTTTGTGGTCATTCTATATGATGGTACAGCACTTAAATTTGTCACGCTAAAACTTTTAACACTTAACGCAAATACCTCTGCGCGGCCAAAGCGAAACCATTAATGAGTTTTCCTCATACGTCTGATGCGCCTGCACTCCACACTCTTCGAGCCATCTCGTCGATAATATACATTGTCCATTATGAAAACGATGTGGCCAGTGGGCTACTTTTTTAAAATTCAGATTTCTTGATTGGCACCACTTTTCTGAAATGGTAAAATTCTCTTGTTTTCGCCTTAATTAATATGTCATTAAATAAGGCGAATTTTACTATTTCAAAAAAGTGGTGCCAATCAAGGAATCGGAATTTTAAAAAAGTAGCCCACTGGCAACACTGTTTACATGTTGGATAGTTTGATATGGTAACGACGATATACGAAGCTAGGAATATATGGGGTCAGGTAGACAGCATTATCACTCATATATAGTTTTGCCAGGTGTCCAGCGTAAATCAGGGATCAAAATGATCAGCACACCACTAATTTCTTACAGTTTATTTCGCCTTTTTAATCGCAGGTAATTCTGCAATTAGATAAGGCGATGAAAATTATTAGAGCATCTGGAGCCCCGATTTACGCGGCACACCTGGCACCATTACTCATAAACTATCTCCAGACCATTTGGGGCAGGGCAAATCAAGATAAAGAATGCACTACGCAGTAGTATACGCAGTCAGTAGTATCAGAAACGTCGCAGAACTTCGGAAATGGGTATGCGAAGAGGGATGTGACATGTCAGTAAGTGTTCCTGCTAAACAGGTGGTATACCATGCGCACTGATGTACACAAACTGCAAAGTAAGTGTCAAAATTCATACAAAATATAAGTTGTTTCCTGTTTTTATTTCATTTTAAAAGTTTGAAAGATTTTGTGATAACGATATTGTGTATTTCTGTAATAAAATTATAATATTTTTCTTTATTTTGTCGTCTGATATTTATTATGACATTATATTCGTCTTCCAAGATTCAAAACATTCTGACATGACGAAAACAACACAATATAATTTCAACATTTTTGGAAATGTTTGGCCGCAAGATGTCATTTTGAAAGATGGCCGCCACTCTGTAAAAAAAATAGCAACGTTCTGCGTATATTCCAACAACGTTTTTCCCTTTTTGTGCGTTTTTTCAAAACCAAAAATTTGCAGAAAAATTATAAATGTTTTTCTGAAACAGTTTTCGCAGAACTTATGGTCTTAAGCGAGTCCGAGAATACTACCAGATGTATTGGCGACAATAAGTTCGCTAGCACGGGGGTTCGCCAACTCTGCCGTACAAAGCAAGCCAATGCATGATCTTGCACATTAACAAAAAAATCCAGGAATTTTCCTTGGAAATAATGGGCAGCAGAGTTGTCCAATACTTCCAAGGAATATTTCTTCGGAGTAACTGGGACTTTAATGAATAATTCTGAAACGCTCCGCAGAAATGCCAGTAAGCTACCTGTGAAACATCAAGAATGTTCATGTTCATTTCACAGGAAGGTTACAGATTTTTCAGTGGAACGTTACAGAATTACTCAGCAAAATTTAAGTTAGTTTAGGAAATCTTTTCTAGTTTTTTTTATATATGTATACAGGGTGATTCAGGACTCTTTGTGAATAATCGACATGTAGGTTAGGAAGACGATAACAAGCAAGAATGATATAGGAACATAGGGTAGCATACGCAACCCTAATGCGCAAGAGGGAGCTAGAGATCGCGAGGGCAGCTGGTAAATCAGAAGCGAGGAAAAACTTATTAAAAGTGTATGAGCTGAAGGAAGGATGCATCGCTACACGAATAGTGAATTAGCGAATATGCACCTCGTTTGCGGGGCGGGCAAAATTGCAGTGGAACGATGCACCCGCTACGGAACTGTATCGTTCCCGATTTCCATCCAGTCGTATCCCTACTCATACCATGTTCGCACGTCTGCTTCATCGATTGAGTAAAACGAGACGTTCGAATGATCGATACTAATGTTCAGAGAACGACGTGGATACGTAGACTGGAAGAAGCCGTACTGTCCGAAGTCGAAAACGACTCAGGGGCGAGTACTCGACGTATTGCAGCACGTGTATGCAGTGTTGCCAGTGGGCTACTTTTTTAAAATTCAGGTTTCTTGATTGGCACCACTTTTCCGAAATGATAAAATTACCTTGTTTTCGCCTTAATTAATGTGTCATTAAATAAGGCAAATTTTACTATTTCAAAAAAGTAGCCCACTGGCAACACTGCGTGTATGTACGTTTCAATCCATCGTTTGTCGTATCTTACACGTTGACGAGTTACACCCGTACCATGTGCAACGTGTGCAGTTTCTGACCGCCTGTGATTGCGAGCACTGTTTGGACTGGGAACATTCGTTACGACAGCAGACGGTAACTATCCCCAACTTTATGGGCATGTGGCACGTCTGCATTACATTTGCGACCCTTATGTTCCTACATGATTCTTGTTTATTATCATCTTCCTAACCTGCATGCCGATTATCGACGAAGAGTTCTGAAACACCTGTTTAAAGTATAGCTGAAACAGACCCCGCAGCAACCACGATTCGAAAATGCAAATTCTCGAGGTAAAATAAAAGATCACGGATTACGCTAGCGCTTTTTCTTTCACCGTGTTCCAATTACGTCTATGTGCACGGAAGAAATATGTACTATATATGAATAATGCTTTTAGTATAAACTGGTAGATATAGAATTTTTTATTAGTAAGTAAAGGTTGGGCAAACTTGTTACATCGTAAACCATTTCTAAAGCTGTTAAATATTTTCATTTTAAGAAAACGGAACCCGTATTATGTATACCAGGGGTGGCGCACCCCTGTGCCAGAGGGTACATCACTATTTCTGAATAGTGACTTATTTAATGACAGACGTTCTGGAATTAATGTTTCATAATTAGAAAAACAGAATATTTCAGTAAATGCTTTAATTATAATAAAAAGGCTCGAAAAGAGCAAACATTGCTGGAATATACGCGGAACGTTACCATCTATTTTACACTCTAAAGGCTAAAATTTTTAACTGCTTTCAAATGCGTTTACGATGTGATAATTTCAGTCTGCTTTTACATACCAATTTTCATTAAAAGCAATGTTATATTTTTCGCGTGCAGTTTTTAAAGAATACTTGCTTAGCTCTGGAGCAGTACCTTTATCCTAAAGGATACGTTTCTGTGAAGTGATTGTCCATTACGTTTCGAAGAGCACGCATTCGCGTGGATGTGGCTAGGCGGTTGCTTTCGATTCGCTGTAAAAAAAAAAGGGTTTATTAAGAACAACAGATGATTTACTGCCTAATTCTGGAACGTTCTGGTGAAATTTAAGAAGTATTTTTGTTGAATACCAAAACGTTGTGTTACAATGTAAGTAAGCTTCCTGAAAAATGAACAGAAACATTCCTGGTGTTTAGCTGGAACTTTACTGATATTTCAGTAGAGCATGTTCAGTAAATTTTCTGTTATTTACAAGAAATGCTCCTTGGTAAAAATGAGCAACTCAGCTGCCCATTATTTCCAAGGAACATGCGTGTATTTCTTTTACAGTGCATCTTGAATTCTAAGAGAAATGTTTAATGTCTCCACTTCCTAATTTGGTCTCTTAGGCACCAACTACAACTGTGCAAAGCGTCATTCGGTGTTCAAACAGTGCAGCATACTTACCAAATTCGTCGCGTACCATCTGCACTTATTTTCATGGATGTTTTTCTGCCTTTTGGA
Source organism: Maratus speciosus (assembly GCA_963932465.1). Lineage (NCBI taxonomy): Eukaryota > Metazoa > Arthropoda > Arachnida > Araneae > Salticidae > Maratus > Maratus speciosus. The sequence continues at coordinate 422,241,596 of OZ010796.1, read as the reverse complement.
TAGTATTAAGGGAAACTTCTACATTAGAAGTTAAAAAAAATCGATTTCTTTGCTTAAATCAGTAGTATTTCATCTGTAGAATATGCTCCTGAAATCTCAAGTCTGAATTCAAACTGTAAGAGGTGGAAATATTCATGTGTAGTGCGCGTGCTCCGAGCGCTCCGAGCAGAGCGGCAGGTAAGATTTGCTCCAACGGTGTATTGGTGGACAAACACAAAACGCAAATGAATGTTTTAATGCCACCGTTTGGCGAATGGCACCAAAACATTTTCACTGCGGCAGAAAAGTTACGGAAATTGCAGCTTGGATTGCTGCTGGCATTTTCAATGAAGGATATTTATTAGTGTTACGTGTTATGTCAATCCACTTGTCGAGACCTGGTCAATACAGTAAGCACCAAACGAACAAGCATTCAAAATCGTCGCAGTAAGAATCTTACGCCGGCTATCAGGAATTTGAAGAAACAGCAACAAATAGCGACAAATGGACTGTGCGAGGAAGAAGAGGGTATTTTATATGGAGCAGGGATAGCAGATTAACCGAACAGTATATGTAAATAAACTATAACAAGCTTTTATGAACCATTTTTCTTGTACTAAAACTTTAAACGCGTTTTTTTTTTTTTCAAAACCACATTTTTTGACATGGTGGGCATGATTTAAAAAAAACTACTCAACGGATCATCTTGATTATTTTTTAATTAAAGCTTATTATTTGCCTTCGATATGAATTAAAGCTTTTACTAAAATTATTTAAAAAAAAGTTATTAACAAATAAGAACGAATTTTTTTAACAAATTTGTCGACAAATTAACAAATTTTTTAATCAGCCATTACATAACTTTTTTTAAATAAATTTATGGGTTCCTTTAATTTAACTAGAAAATATACTCACGAAGTTTACGAAAAAAATTTATTTTTGTGTTTCAGATAATTCTACAAGGCGCTATCATGCCCACCGTCCAGACGAAAATTTCCAAAGCAGTTGAACATATTTTTTTATAACTTAGAGTAGGAGCAACAAAATCTAATAAAAAAATTCTTGTGTATACCTTAAGATATGTACAATAAACTGTTAAAATTTCAAAAAGATCCATTATGCAGTTTTCTTACAAAAAAAATAAATAAATAAATAAATAAATAAATATATATATATATATATATAAGTGCTTTTTTTTTGGTCTCCCAATGTAGAAGGTCCCCTTAATTAGGCATCTCTTTGACTTGATCGGGTCCTGTCTACAATTGCGTTAATTAGGACAAAAATATGTCAGGTGTTTTTACTGTAAGCAATGATTGGAAGGATATTTTACGGTATACGAGTAGTAATTTTTCCCTCTGAGCAAAAATGTACCCAGGCTGGGACACGAATCCAGAACCTTTGGCTTCAATTGGCAATGCTCTTCCAATTGAGCTATTAGGACGACATCCCAGCGAATATAATATTCGCTGAGAATAACCATTTGGTAATGTCATCTGGTCTGCTATTTGAAACAGCTCGACAGAAAAAGCAGCTTGTAAAGATACTCCAATAAACTATGAATGAGTAATTACACTTTAATAATTAAAAAAAAATCAACTGATTGGTAAATGATTCATAGGAGAAGTAATTTTTTCATCTGTCTTTTTTTGCTTAGTCAAGCTAACTTTTTAAAAAACTTACATTTAAAGAAGATATATATCCCTATTGAATGGCTATTTTCGTTTTTTCCTGCGTTTATTTGGCGGTAAAATAAAAGAGTTGGGGTTCGATTTTTTTTTAAATTTCTGACTGACTGTACTTAAAAAGTAAAGTTCGAAAAGGCCTAAAGAATTTTCTGAAACTTTTAATTAAAAAAATAATATTCTAAATATAAAATAAATAATAGGGTTGTAATTTATTTTAAAAGATCTAAATCCAGTATGAAAATTAATTTATTTTCACATGAGTCAAATTACAATTAATTATCTGAAAATTTTCAGGCAATAGTGATATCCAATATCAGCGCAAAATGCAATAAAGATGCTTGAATACAACTATTTTTAGGACGCGTTTATACCGTGATCTAAATTGCATAACTTGCATATTTTCTCGAGTTCAAACAAGGTATATGCACAAGGAATTTAATGAATGGAATGTTCCTTAGAAATTCTAAGTAGTATGACAACACAATTTCAGATTAGAATTTTTTATTTAATATTTAAATCGAAGAATTCGTAATCGCCTTATTTAATCTCAAAGTTTGTAATACTTTTCTCAATTAAATAAGGCGAAATATTCTATTAAAAATATTGTAGAACTATGCGCACCCTGTTTTCATTGTTGCCAACGAAAATCTTGTCTTAAATCTCGTAACTCGATAAAATTTCATAAATATAATAGTTTTTTCATTGAATAGTAATTCGTTTAAAAAAGCTAATTACTGTATCAATAAAATGCTATTTTCGCAACTTTCTTTTACATTGAATAATAATAAAATGACATAGATACTTCTAAAAGAAAAGATCTGCTTTTGTCTTTTTCGCTATTTATTATCAATGAATAAAGGGAAATATTGTGATATTGTCTTTCATATCGGGCTTCAAAGCAAATTGTCATCTTATCCTCATAGTTATTTTGGTATGAGATTGGAATTGCATCTGTCTTAGCAATATGATTTTTTAAAGATCCGAGATCTACATATGTAGAGCTACTGAGTGAAGAAAATGTGATTTAATGGTAAAGGAATTAAAAAAAAATAATAATAGAACATTAAAGAAACACTTTTATTTTAACCCTTCAGTGCCTGATTTTTCAAAAATAACTTTAAAAATGTTTTTCGGCTTTCATTTAAAAAATTAATCATGGGAAAAATACTTTAAAAAATCCTATTTTGTTTTAAGTATGGTTTCCGGCAAAAAAAAACAGTTTGTTACTAATTGGAAATACTGGTGTTTAATTGAAAAAATAATTTACTTTGATAAAATTCTATAATATTAAACACACAAGAAAATTAAGAGATATGATAAGAAATAAATTTCATTTGCTCACTGCAGAACAAAATGGAGTATTTCGCAAGCTTCAAAACAAAACAAAAAGAACATTTAGCAACAATTGAAAAAATAAATCATCTTTATTCTTAAACAGCACAAGTATTACCATCTACATGTTGAAAATCGATTTAATAATATTTTCAGAATGTATTTTATTGGCAACATTTGACATTATAGCTTCAAAATTATTCTAATAGTATTTTAGAAGCCTACACTCGGCATTTAAAGGTTAAGATTGCAATACATGCTAAACTAGATTCCACTTTAATGCGGAGAATTCGGGATTGTATGATTAAACATAACTTAACTCTTGCTTTAACGCCCCAGTTCCAGTTCTGTTTTATGCATTATGTTTTTCATATAAGTAAGGGAAAAAATGACCTGCTGCACTGACAATGTGCTGAATATAAGCATAAAATTCCTATTTTCATAGCCATAATATATGTTCAAACCGTGAAAATAAAGGGTCTTCACAGTTCAACTACAAAAAATGTTTTATTTTATATTTATTTTATAAATATATTAAATTAAATATATTTATTTTATTCACTTTAATTACAAAATTTTGAAAATTAAACAAATTCTTTTACTTAGTAGGTATACAAAGCTATGGCGGAGCTTTTAAATTTTGTTTAGCCTCATCAGGTCAAATCATGATTTCTAGGTCGCCGTGAGTTTTTTGTAGCAAACTATAAAATGACGAGAATCCGCTCGTCCTGCGACTAAATTTACTTAACCCCTTAACCTACAATGACGGGCATAGCCCGCGTACGATGATCGAGCCAAATGTAAATTCTTCTTACCACTAAAATTTCACAGTAAATATAGTTTAATTTAATCGTCGAAATTCCATGATTAAACCATGGAACTATTAATAAAGAGGAAGTGACATATCCTTAAAATAGTGAAGCTTCAACTGTAACCGCTATCATAGGACTTGTTTACCGCCGGTGGAATCTTCCACTAGTAGATTTATATAGAAATATTCAACTTATTTAAACGGCTTCTTGTTACAAAATTTCAGTCATAATGAATGGTAGAAACAGGTTTTCATTTTTACTGGTAGAAGTTTACTTTGGCGGCAGTTAAGCCCTGCGTTTCCGCCATATTGTGACAACCAGGGAAACAAACTGACAGTTTTACAAGGCATACTGACACCAGTAAAAACAAATAGAAATTTTTATGACATTTTTGAGAAAAGTTTCCATGAATAAGACACTTAATTAAAACGAAATTTTCTATTCAATTTTACTGGTGGGATATTTGACCTGGTGGTAATCAGAAACTAAAGATCGGATTTTAAAAAAAGCAGCCGCCATCTTGTGACAACCTCCTCAGTTACTTCACTCGCAACTGGTAGACAGTACACTATATGTCTCCTCCTCTTTATTCCTAACTCCATTGATTAAACAAGGCGAAAATTTCTATTAAATTTTAGTGGTAGCTATGGATTTGCCAAACCGTAGGTTAAATCGTAGGTTAAGGGGTTAAACACCTTTTACGAGCACAAAATCTGCTCACAATCAAATCTGTAATTTAAAATAAATTCGACTAATCGTAATTTAAAATAAATTCGATTAAATACTTTTAAAAAATGTTATTTCTTTGGCCATTTTTATTGAAAAAAAATCTTTCCTTGGATTTTCTTTAGGTTTCTTAATATACAAAAAATGGTTAAATTGCATAGATAACTCATGGACATATGGAAAATTAAGTTTCACATTTTGTAAATAGAAGTCGTAAATTACAAATATATGCATGGTGTTAAGAAGTATAAAAGAATAATTTATATTTACCTTGGAAATATAAAATCAGGTTTCGATTAAACTAAATTATTTAAAAAGAAGGCGTCAAGAAACCTTGGATTTTTGTGTTTTGTTTTTTGCTGTTCATCTAACAAAAATATCTTTTGTACATGACAGATATCGGAATATGTTGGATTTTTTTCTTTATAGTGAAAAATAAAAGCACTTTGAAATAATACCCTATTAGACGATAAAATGAATAACAACTAAAAAATAAATAATCTATACATGTATGTAAAATTTAAGTGTCTGTCTGTGATTTTCAGACACCTATTTCTAAGTTCATTCAGCTATTTTGACGACATAAAGTCAAAAATAAGATTAAAAAATATTTTTATATGTCTGTCCGCTTGTTTGTGCACAATAAGCTCAGAAACAGTTGTTGCATAACTAGCTTTAAACTGATCAGAGGCAGATAGAAAATGTTTTTTGATACAAAATACAGTTTGTCGCATTTCTTTATATCTTCTATATATTTCTTTATATATACTAGGGGATCATACCCGGGCTTCCCGGGTTAAAGAATATAGGTGAAAACATTTTTTTTATTGAAAAGTAATACATTTTTATATGCAATAATTTTTTAGATTGACCACTCACATTAAAAAAGCATTTTTCATATGGAAAATACGAATTGTACAATCAAATAAATTTTTGAAATTTATCAAAAGCGATATTTTCTTATTAGCCGCATGCTAAGAGTTATTTGCCAAGATTTTGCTACTTATGGCATCCTTTTATATTCTGATAATTTCAGAGCTTATACATGTTTGGTAAATTTGTGTTTTATTTATATTATTTTATTTATTTATTCATAGGGCAATTTTTTTTTTATGGATATTAGCCATAAGAAAATGATGAAGTCTTTATTTTGTTTTAAGGGCAAACGGATTAATTTTTCGTAATAGAGCTCTGCGCGATATAGATAAATAAAAAAATATTTCATGCTTTAAAATTGTTTTTTAAACCATAGACAATCAGTAAACTGAGATGAACTTTGCAAATAAATTCCATTTGAAAAAAAAAAAATCCTATTTGGTGATCTAAAAATTTAAATTGTAAGATTACAAATATGTTAGATTTGTGTTTTTTCAATATTATTTTTTTATTTATGTATAAAAGAAGTATTAATTTCGTTAATTTGTCTTTCACAAATATGTTAGATTGGTGGTTTTTTTAATATCATTCTTTTATTTGTTTATAAAGGAAGTACTAATTTCGTTATTCAAAAATAGTCAGAAACAAATGCTGAAAAATGTATGTTGCTTTATGTGCAAAATGTTTATTATTATTATGTATTGAAACCGGTACGTGATATGATTAAACTTTAAAAAAATCACGCTTAAAAATTACTTTAGAAAATATAATACAGTCAATGAATACAGTTTTTAAACAAATTGCATTTCAAAGTAAATTTTTTTCCCTATGCGACGAAAACTGAAAAGGTACGATGGTCAAAAGATTAAAAAATTGCAGTAGCGAAAATTTCAAGACCGAAATCTGATCCTGAAGTGTTGCCATTCGTAAAATGACGTCAGCGCTACGCACAGATACGTTTGTTCCTTATAATATAGATACTTAATCGGTAAAATATAATAAAAATCAGTTGTTAGGGTGTGGTTATCAATTGAGGCTCTTATGCTTGGATTTCCGGAATGAAAACAGCAATTTTCACCATCTCAAAATTTGCATGCGCACTTCTCATATCCATATTCATCCTTTTTTAAAAAAAAATTGTATTTTGTTCGATCATTCAAAAATCCTTTTAACTCAAAACTTGAAGTCACGATTGTCAGCAACATCTTTTACGTGAACAAACGCACTCTTTACTCGAGATTCTAATCTCAATTCCGGATAGTACATATTTCCGTAATTTATATTTTTTAGATGCATTTGAGTTAAAATGTTTAGTTTATCTAAGAAAATGATCGTTTTATTTTAAATATGACTTCATTTTAACTTAAATAAGCATTTCGCCTAGTGTCTGAAACTTAGTATGAGTACACGTGCAGAAGGAAAAACAATATAGAAAATTTATGAGGAAAAATGCGTGTTTTCAAAAGCAGTATGTCATTTTCCGTAATTATGCCCCTAACATAATATTCTGCTCCTAATGGTATTTTGTGCCACTAAACCCTGTACAACAATTTTTATCAACGATTTTAAATTTTTATCAGAAAATAGCATGAATAAAGTTAAAAATACCTCATTATTTCTCTCTTGTCTGCAATAATGAAAGCTATCTAATTTTCATCATTTTGAAGAAATTTCATAAAATGCTCTTAAAATTAAAATATAAAAGTGGGGATATTAAAAAAAAAAAAAAAAAAAAAAAAAAAAAAAAAAAAAAAAAAAAAACTGATACTGCGATCACATCTACAAAGGAAGAGCTTTCAGTTTAAAAAAATTTTATATATTAGTAAAATTGGTTCAGCAGAAAGATCACGTCAGATGACTAAAAACACATTTGTGTTTTAAATATATAGATTATATAAAGTTAGGAAAAATTAAATTAAGTAAATTATGTTATTTTGATAAAATTATAGTAGAATGTCCTAAAGAATAGCATTAAAATTTTATTATTCGATAGAATTTTCGACAAAAACTTCAGAAATATGATATTATTTTAAACCGTTTGCTTGTTTAACTCGGCGAAGCAAATTCATCCAGGCGAAAATCATCAATTTCTGTAATATAAATCGCTATTATTTGCATGTCACCTCTCTTTTATAAAGACACTAAATTTTTGTAAAACATTGTGTTTTATCAATATGTGATTTCGATTACATTATTTTTAAAGTGAAGCATTTTCACCTGTGAAGAATTTCAAAGCAGCTGGACTATGAAAATGATGCACATCTACAAAACATAATTCACGTTTAAGAATTAAAATACACGCTTTTTTATAAAATGACGTCATTTGCATCCGCCAAAGCGATCCACTTTTATAATCCCATCTTAAACTTCGTCTATAGAAAAGTGTGCATATGACGTCATTATCACGGAATAACAGACAATATTCTTGACATAGCCCATATTTTAATTTCTACTTTTTTTCAGGTTTTATGAGGAAATGGCAACAAAAATATACATTATCTCCTATTTTTGACTATTTTCAATTTTCTTTCAAGGACTTTAAATAGAAATAAGGTACTTTTGTTGCCACAATAAGAAAAATGGTATTAAAAACTACAAAAAAATTAATATCTCAAAAATAAATTGAGATACAGCTTTCAAACAAATTGCATTTAAAAGAGCATTTTTTTCTTTATACTACGGTGTAAAAATTTTAAATGTGCGATGTTTAGAAATTTAAAAATTTGCAGTAGAGAAAATTGCAAAACCAAAATTTTATTTCAAATTTCAAAGTGTTGCCATTCGCAAAATGACGTATGCGTTACGCACAGATATGTTTGTCCTTTATAATATAGATAGTAGATTATAATGCTATGATTCGTTATAAGATCAAAAATAGTTTTTGAGAAAATAGAAAAAAATTGTGAAAATCAATCAACCAAATTTTCAATGCACAAAAACACGTGAACTAATTGGTGATTTTTAAGGAATCTTACGATGATTTAATGGTCTAATTAAGATTTATAAATTGTTATAATTATATTTTCAGTTTATGTCTTAAACATTTTAATTTAAAAACTGGATTGGTAAGTGTATAAGGAGTTCAAATTCATAATCGAATTCAAAACCAAGGTTCGCATCATGGAACAGCACAGCTGCCAACATCTTGCGCTTTTTTGTACCACAAAAAATTTATAGTAAATTTTACCTTTTGAAATCTACATAATCTGCCTATTAAATAAGACAAAAATTTCTATTAAATTTTTGTGGTACAAAAAAGCGGAAGAGTTGGCAGCTATGGAACAACAGAGAAATGATCATCTAAGGATTTCATTTTAAGTTTGCCTCATAAAAAACAAGCAAATTTGGTTACAACATTGCATTTAATTTTGAGACAAACCCCGCTATCTAGTAATTAGCGGTTAACCCTATTACGAAAAATCTATAAATGATAATAATTTTATGTCAATTTGACTTTTACCTTACAATTTATCCAGTATTATGTATATACAGTTGAACCCCGATTATCCGAACCCCGATAATCTTAAATTCCAATTAATCCGAACCGATTTTATTTTTGAAAATTACACTTGAACAGATTAACCGAAAAGATTAACTTACGAAATTTTCCGGATTACAGGATGAATGTCGAGGAAAACGTGTAAAAGTTAGAATTAAACAAAAAATGGCAATAAAACATGTTTTTTATTCTTTTAAAACTTGAATATAATAAAAAAAATATTCAATAATATAAAAGTACAACATTACACGAATATAAAATGAAAACGTGCACTGTAGACCTACTCGTAGAAGCCATCTTTAAAAAATCTCGAATATCAGTTTATTTGTCACTCAGAATAAAATTATTTTCTAAAATACAAAAAGTATTTAATTCAGATGATAAAAAATTATTTTTCCTGTCAATAGTTTGATTTCGCAATTTATCAACAGAAAGGTTTTTTCTCCCCCCCCCCCCTCTCGTCGGCGTGGTGACTGAGCTTTTTATAGATTCTCGATTTTGAACCATTTGTAATAGGTTGTTACGCAAACACTCATTCTGAAGTTCCATTATCCAGCATGCCGGACCTTAGGATGCCGGATTAGAGGATGTTTACTGTACTACCGAGTACCACGGAGTAAAAACTATAGAGGGAAACTTAATACGCATGCAAAAAATGTACTTATAACTTACATTTTTTTAGCATGCATCTTTTCCTTTTCTATTTTTACCGGAAGTTTGGGTAATCCGAATTTTTTGTAATCCGAACAGGCAACGGTCCCAATTAGTTCGGATTAGCGGGGTTCTACTGTATATATATATTGTAAATTTTTTTCATTTCATGGGAATCAATACACAGATTTCAGTTCTGATTAAAATGTTTTCGTGGTTCATCATAGCAGGTTCCATTTACAAAAAGATAGAAGTAACATATATTATTTCCCATTGCCACAGAAAACAATTTAGAAACATTAATGTTTAAGAGTTGTTACTTATTTTACTTGCAATTATTTTAATAATTTGAACATTTTGAAACTAGCGAAATGTTAGTACGCTTTTTAGAAAATGTTTTGTCTCTCCTTTTGGGTTCTACTCTTCACTAAGATGTTGGATTGTCGTGAAAAATAAATGTGTTTTTGGTGTGGATTACAGCAGGCTTTCTTTAGCCTGATGATCACATTAACAATTTTAGTTTTTTATCAGGGTTTTTTCTCAGGGCAGTATAGAATTCAAAAGTATGAACAATCATTTGAAAACATTTTAAACACAATTATATGTTTTTTACTTCGATGGAGTGATTTCCAGTGATCATCAATCTGGACACAAATACCAAGAGCTCGGAACTGACATTTGCGGGTTCGAATCTGTGCAGCAGGAGTAGGGTGGGTCTTTCAAGTTTTTTAAGTTTTTCAGAAACTTCCTATCACGAAACAATATATCGAGACACTTTGCCTTCAAAAGCCCCCAGCGAAATTATCCCACAGTAAGTTTAATGCCTGATGGCACAATGGTCAGAAAGTTTGTCTTCAGACTAGACAAGAATCCGTGTTCGATTCTGGGCTGGGCTAAAAATTTTACTGTGGTGACCGAACGTCGAAATCCTTCAACCGGTGGGGGAAAAAAGGGCCTGGCTTGTAAAAAAAAAAAAAAAATAATAATAATAATAATAAAAAGAAGTAGAAGAGGAAGAAGGGTAAGACAAGTACTAAGAAATGGCAAAAGCTACAGCTTAACGTGCCAATGGTGCAATGATTAGCACATTTCTTTCAACAGCAAGTGATCACGAATTGGATCCCAGGTTAGGAAAGAAACATTATAATTTATTTTACATATTGAGTTTGATTATTGGAGGGCACGATATAATGCGTCAAATTTAAGAAATCTATTTTGCAGGATAACTTAAAGACTCATCAAACTCTTGTATAAAATTCTTCGTCTGAGGGCATTTTATACAGATCCACGTGTCATTATTAGAATATAAATCCATATTCTGAAGCAATCTTTTAAATATTAAATGCAAAATAAAATTATTTTTTAAAATAAACATTTCCTTTAATTAATTTCGATCACGAAGCCATATCCTCGGAACCGATACAATTGATTTATTTGTTTAAAAATATTTTAACACCAACTATTTGTTCAAATAACAATTTCTGTTGATTCATTTGCAATTCAAAACTTTTCATTTCATTGGCGACTGATTGGCGATCGTTTTTGAAATCCGATTCTGACAACCCAAAGGATCTTTTGTATCAGGGGGGAAGGGGGACTGCAGAAGAAGGGTATTGGGGAAGCTGTCACATTGGCAGGCAGGAAAATGTCAGAGTCCCCGCTTTCTTTGGTGCATGTTACCGCGATTATAATGATTATAATACAAACTGGAATTAATTACGCCCACGCATGCTGCTCCTCGGAATCGAATATTGGCAGTGGAAGAAGAATCTTTTCTAAGAGACAGACTTTGCATATAATGGCATCGTGTCATTATTTTATATTCATATCGACTACACCTGGATAGTCCGCGGGGATCAAGCACCCCTTCCCCCACCAGACCGTGTTCTCTGTCACACAATAAAGGATCTCTCATTTTTCCTTTTTGGTTTCATCAGGAAGAATTGAAGAATTGATCTGAAGTTTCAAGTCAGAATTAACTAAATGGAGAAATTTCGGAGTAAATATTACGATGTGTTTTGTCGCGCCAATTCGAAACATGAAAACAATTTCCAGTCAATCTAGAGCCACGTGTGTGCTTGTATAAAAATAAGTAATGGCGGGCTAATTTATTTATCGTGTAAAGATTTTTTGTACATTATTTCATTAGTCTTGAGAAATTGTGGCAAAACGTTTTAAATATTGGATTAAATATTTTATATATTGATAAAAGGAATAATCCTAGAATATTTAATATAAAGATACAAGCATGGTTAAATTTATTTTTAAAACCTTTACATTTTATGAAAGTAATGCTAATTGACAGTGCAATTTTAAAAAATATTTTTTCTAAATTCAGGTATACAGGAGGAAGGGAAAAATCGCTTAGAAAGTATAGGGGCCGACGCGGTTATCATTATTATTATTATTATTATTAGTTAACAGTATTTCCAAACAATAATCTTCATGATATATATTTCCACAACTTTTGCATGAGAAATAATCTTTGTGTTAGACTTTTACAAGATTTGCAAGGTAACTATTTCTCGAAAATTATTGTTGCTGAAAAAGTGCCTGCATTTGAGAGCGTGCATTTTAAATATGTATATAGATGCCAAATATTTCCTTTAGGGTGAATTTAAGAGTATCTTCTACATTTTCTTTCATACGCTGTAAAAGAAAAAAATGTGGAAGATACGCTTACGAAAATTCAGTTGTTCTCGGTTGTTTGAGTTGATGAAAAAAGTTGCTGTACTCACATATCTAGAAACATTTTTCTTATCTTTAGAAACCTAAAAAACAACAGATTTTCGTAATTAACAGAAATAACTTTTCCAAAATGTATGGGCAAAAAGGACCAGTTTATTTCAGATGTGTTACCTCGTACGTCAAAAACTTATTGTCTTATGCAATTTCTGATTGATATTCCATCTAAATATTTTCGGAAGGTGAGAAATCATGATCTTTCTGAAATTATGAGGTTCCACTGAATTTTCCAAACGTTTCTTCTATATCAGTAACTTTTCTTCTGCATTCTTTTATAGCGCAAGAAGAAAAAAATTCAAAAGAATTATAGTTTTCAGATATAAATCTAACACACGCAGGACAGGTTTCTAAGATACCTGTATTTGAAAGACGAAAAGTCTTTGGTCGGGTATATAAATATTACATATCAGGGCCGCAACCAGACGTCAGGGTGGTCTGAGACCCCTCATTCCCACTAGCAACTTCTTGAGCCCCCTCATCCCCACTAGCAACTTCTTGAGCTCTAGGCTTCATGATCTTTCAACACTAATATCATCTTGATTACATTAAAAAATTTTAAAAGTTTATGATAGGAAGAGGGAGGAGGTTGTTGCCTAATACTTCTGTCCATATACATAATTAAAGTAGAGGGAAATGACGAGCTTTGAATTCGCCCTCCCCCCCCTAAAAAAATTCAAATCCCTCTCTGACTCTGCCGACTGGTTACAGCCCAGCATGATATTCTATAAGAGATACTATTTACATGCATAAAAGGCTAACAGTGCATGCAGGCAAATTCCGTTGGTATATATAATTTTCAAAGAATAAATGCATTCTACTTTTTACGAAACTAATCTTTATATAAAATCACTCGTCAAGAATGTGTTCAGTTGGGCCCGTGGTTGGAAATATATACATTTAAAAGGAGAGGCATATTTTAATTTATACTCATCTTAATATTTATATAAAATTACTTATTGAGAATGCGCTCAGTTCGGCCTGTGGCTGATGATACGTAAATTTTAAAGAATAAGCGTATTTAACTTTATACAAATATAATTTTGATATAAAATCATTCTCAAGAATGTGTTCAGTAGGGTCCCTGGTTGATGATACATAAATTTTACAGAAGCTATTCTATTTTATATAGATCTAATTTTTACATAAATCACTTGTCAAATATGTCAGTTGAGTCTCTGGTTGTTGTTTTTACTTCTTATTTTAAAATAAAGTGAAAAATACAAAAATCTTATGCATATTTTATAAACAAAACAATATCAGATTTTTTGTTGAAAACTGATTCACTAAGTTTGATAGTCCGACTGTTTGTTAAAAATGCAAAATTTCAAAACACCGCCAGTCAAAGTAGAAAATCATATACACAAGGTGGCCATAATTAAACTGACAGTACTCAGAGTGTTCTGTAGCGCGATCTAATTGAGAGGATGGCGCCAAATTTTGTGGGAACCTTAAGCAAGACGAAGGTCAAAGGATTCCGTGAAAAAAATTAGTTTCAAAATTCTCCACTAGGGAATACGTGGTGCTGTGTAACAGAAAATATAGTTTTAAAAAGTGCAGAATCAATCCTGAGATAAAATTACCTTTCATTTAGCACATTTAACGATTTAATTCAAGCTCAATATGGCAAAACTTTTATAAAAGCTAAAACTTTATATAAACACTGATAAAGGCTCTTTATCTGCAATTTCACTTTCTGAGTCCCAAAGAAAGCAGCAGCAGTAGAAGTTCTTTATTCAAATTTCACATTACGTCCTTTGGCACAGTGCTATTTTGTTGGGCTTTTAAAGGCAATGGGTTACTTTTAGAAACCATTTGATTGAAAGTTATGTGCAATAATGTCTCCTTCTTTAGTCGAGAGTGCGTTACTTGTCAAAATCTTTTACCACAACCAGTGCAACGCTTCAGACGCTCTTCGTGCTTTTAGAACGCACAAATAAATGCGTAAAGGTAACGGTCTTTTGCCAGTTAATGGTTTAAAAGCAACGGTTGCGAAGCTTGAGAGAACAGGTTCTCTGAAGGTTCAGTCAAGCAGAGGACAAAAACCCGTACCACAGGATACAATCGAAGAAGTTGCAACGGCGATTGTCGACACAGCACAAGACAATATTGCAGCCACTTCCAGCGCTTGTGGGGCAGCTTGGAATCTAGATATGCCTTATAGTACGGTATGGAAAATGTTACGAAAGATCATCCACTTCTATCTGTACAATATCAGGCGTGTACAGGAGTTATGATGCACCGGCCATGATAAGCGATTGACTTTTGCTCTCACCTTTCTTGCTAGAATGGTGATAGATGATACTTAGCCGTGGAAGCCCACTTTTACCTCAATGGAACTGTAAATACCCAGAACTGCCGTATTTGGGATAACAAATCACTAAACGCATTCAAAGAAATTCCCTTACATTCATCAAAGGTAACTGTTTGGTGTGGTTTCACATCGGAAATGATCATAGGTCAATTCTTATACGAGAACATTACCCCGACAGGACCGGCGACCTGTTCTGTTACCGGAGTGAAATATCGCCAAATGTTAAACAACTTTGTCATTCTGGCACTTTAGCAAAGAAAGTGCCTGGATAAAATCATTTTCATGCAAGATGGAGCTTTTCCACCTACCTCTTTGCGGGTACAACAGCTGCTACGACAGAAATCACAACAGAAAGAGTCATTAGCCGCTCCAACAATCTTTCCAACTGCATGGCCACCTCGGTTCCCTAATCTTATCCTATGCGACTTCTGGTTATAGGGTTACCTAAAGTACAAGATCTATCACGGTGTTGCCCAGGACCTGGATATGTTGAAGGATAACATAACACGGAGTGTACGGGAGATTCCTGCAGACATCTTACTTTCTGCTGTCGTGCATGCTGTGCGCAGAATGCAATATGTGGAACACAAAAACGACGGCCACATTGTACCTGATTTGAATGTGCTAAATAAGAGGTAATTTTATTTCAGTATTGATTCTGCATTTTTAAAAACTCTCTTTTCTATTACACATCGCTACGTATTCCCCTAGCGGTGACTTTTGGAACCAATTTTTTTTCGCGCAGTCTTTCGTCCCCCATCTTGTTTAATTTTCACAGAAAATTTGGCGTCCTTCACGCAATTAGATCGCGCTGCAGAACACTCTGAATACTGTCAGTTTAATTATGGCCACCTTATATTTTAACGTGCTTTCAGTTTCGTTGGATTCAGATGATACCACACAGGGAAATCTCCGGTACTATTGAACACCGTAAAAAAATTCCACATTCATGCTGCTTTTTTTATGTGACATTTCTATCTTTGAATGAAAACTTTCTATTTTGAGCAAAAATTGTAAATTTTCCTTGAATATACGAAAATTTTCATTTTCCCTTTACACGTTGAATGTTAAAAACGGAAATGTTCGTTCCAAAACAGACAAACGGAAATTATCCTTCCCAACTCAGAATAAACGAAAAAAATTCCAATTCAATCTTCGTAATGGATTTTCAAGCCTATAACCAAAAGTCATAGTGTGTGGCCAAGTGGTGTCGGGGACAAAGTACTCAATCACTCTTGGCGAGTAATATACAAGTTCGAATGAGGAGAAAGGCAAAATCTATGATAATATGGATTACAAATACCTATTTCATGTAAATATGCACCAATATATAAGATTATTATTTAATTTCTTTTTCAATAATACTTCAAAAACTAAATATTTGCATGAGAAAAATGGAGGAATATACCAACACATAAATTTTGTTAAAAAACATATAACAGACGGTAACTTTGTCGTCAGTACATTCTCCGTTTTTTGCCGGATGTTTATTTTAATATTTTTTACAGAGCATTTTTCAATAAACAGTAATACAAACTCGGTCTTTGAAATTTCAATGTATGGGATTTTTAATTTGAAAACGTACATATGTCTACTTCGCTTCTAGACGTCAAAACGATTTCATAAAATATACTTATTTTTCAAAAATTTCTTTGAAGTAAGTTTCTAAATGACATTCTCTCTTTTCACAGTCTTACACTTATGTTTATTACTTTAGCCAGTGTTGCCAGATTGGAGACTTTTTTGTCCCAGATTGTTTATTGTCACCGCTTTTTTTGAAATAGAAATATTCGGCCCATTTAAAAATATATTAAAAATTCTGAAAAATAAAGCGAATTATAATACTATTTTAAAAAAGTGGTGACAGTCAAATAATCGGGATTAAAAAAGTCCCCAATCTGGCAACACTGACTTTAGCACACATTAGGAACAAACCAGTATGAGAATATTTTTCTATGTCTTACAATTTTCTATAATGCTATTAAGAGACATAGTTTAAAGTTGTCTTGTCTAGCTTCTTTATGAAAGTTAACACTAATGCTAATATGGCTTTATGTTTTTCCTTCTCAATTGAAAAGAAAAAATAAATAAAAGCCTCTCCTGCTTATTCAAATTTAATAGCAAAATGTTAATTCAGTTTGAAAAATGTTCTCATATTAAAAATAAGCACGTTTCCATTCGTATGATCACATTTCCATTGGTATGTCAAAATTAAACTTTGCAGAAAATTTTACATTAACTTCATTTTTTGTTATAACATTTATCCAAGCATTACTGCTGAGATTTAATGAATTATGGGCAAAATCATTATGTCTAAAATTATTCCTGTTATTATTAATCTTGGTATCGTTAAATACTATTTCAACGTAGTGTTAAAGGTTATTTAATCTGGAGAAAATAATTCCATAGAAAATATATTAGAAAGCTTGCAATTGAAAAAAAAAAAAAAACTTGCTCAGCGAATAAAATAAATTAGATGTCTTTGTTGTAGATATAGAAAAAATAATGTTCAACTGTAACTATATTAGCAAATTCTAGTTCGGAAGTTTCCAACAGTTCAACCGCGCGCCGCAAATCTACCTTTTTTTTATAAATATTTTAATAATATGCGCCTTATTTAATCACAGGAAGTTAATTCAAATTTTGTTATTAAATAAGGTGAAGATTACTTTACAAAATTACTTGTGACTCCTTGACCCAGTTGTTGGAAACTCTAGTGCTATCGGAAAAAAAAAATAATAAATCTCGCATTGACCGAAAGACATCACAAAAAAAAAAAAAAAAAAAAAAAAAATTAATGATAAAAATGGAAATTCCATGGACAAATTACAAGAGTTTGCTTTAGGAATTTTAATGATCATTTTGAATGTCTACTGAAATTTGCCTTAAAAATTAGAGACACATTTTCCACATTTTCATAGTATTTTGTATTTAAAATTATTAACGCTATTCAGGCCACTGACGCATAATCCGTCAGTTATAAAACTATCCTTAAGAAATTCTAAATTCTCCACCAGAAAATTTGAATAGGTATGTTTGGTTATTATAATGATAGCTAATTCGTGAATAAAATAAAGGAAAATTAGTATTAAAACTTCTTTGTGTGAAGTCAAAGTTTCTGAATGATAAAAACCTGTCAGGTTTGGCAATACTGTTTACGGCCTGTATAGTGTTAATAAGTATTCCTTAAGACGAGCCATTAATTCCCAAATTGGCTCAGACGAGCTCAGCAATCTGATTGGCTGAAGCTGATATTTATATGGTACAAATTATAGTTATTTTCTTATGAAGTAGTGTAATGTAAAATGGAATGCAATTATAATGATTTAAATTGATTTATTTTGTTAAATATGATCAAAATCACAGTAAAGTAATCCAAAATATTAATATTAACAAGCAATCAGATTGCTGAGATCGGCTGAGCCAATTTGGGAATTAACAGCTCGTTTCCTTAAGTAGAAAGCTAAAGAGAATAAGCTTAACCCATTAACCGCCAAAACTATAAGGTTGAAAATTTCTACTCTTTAGCTGAATGTCGTTTGACACCACAAACTTTGAAAGATAATTTTCGCTTTATATGATCTTAAAATTTTATATCTTTAAGTAAGGTCAATTTTTTGATTGAAAAATAGTGCTGGGTATGTAAATAACTTAAATATGTGCATTTATTTTGACCGTTACGTGAAAGCAACACCAGCGGGTAATAGGTTAATAAAATGTCTAACATCATATTGTAAAGAACGTCGGTTAACAACATAAATTAGGCATTTTATACCATAAAGAAATATACCAAAATGTTCCGTTGTTTTATTCCTGGGCAATTCCACAGAAAATTATCATTTTGGGAAGGGAATGAGATTTGTAATATGTTTAATTTAAGGGTATGATTGGAAAACTTGATATTTTTATATTATATAATAAAATCATAAAAAAGCCATTGTAAATTACCGTTTACAAACTAAGTAAAGTACCATTTTTGTCTTTGTAAAGTCATAATGTTACGTCAGTTACACAAGTAAATGCCATTTTTTTCATTTTTATTATTCAGAAATTAATTAAACAAGCTACTGTTATAATTTGGCATTACTTAGTGTTGTTGAGAACATTAAACCACTTTTTTTTAATGGGTAGTTTTAATAATTTTTGCACTTCACTGAAGGCTGAAAAAATGTTTGTATATTTTATGTTACGCCAGTTAGAGAATTTTGAATTGCAATTTTTGGGACTAAAAGAGAGATTGAAATAATCTGCAGGTATTTGGGTATTAAGTCCTTAGTAAGAAATATTTTAAATTGTAAAAAATTGTTCTAGCTTTATTAATAAATTTTCTACATAGTTTTGAAAACAAAATTCTATGATCAAATGTTACGTCAGTTACGATGGAATTGCCCTTTTATAAGAGATTCTGGAGCCTGTCATTTCTCAGTATACAGGGTGTCTACAAATTAGTTGGACAAAAAGAATGATTTATTGAATGGAATTGACGGGAAAAAAATAAAGTACATGTTGTTGTAAGATAGAAAAATAGTTCAAGTTTACCATTATCACAAATGTTCGATGCGACTTCCTTTCGTGACTCTGCAAATGTCCCATCAGTAAGTCATTTCTTGCCACAGATTTGTCAGCATGTTTCCGCCGATCAAATTAACTGCAGTGCAGATTCTTGATTTTAATTCAGGAATGGATGCAGGAAATGGCGACTTGTATACTTGATCCTTTACAAAACCCCATACACCGAAATCAAGCGGTGAAAGATCTTGTGATGGTGGTGGCCATTGAATAACACCTCCTCTCGCTAAGCGATAGCATCAGTTATGACACCTAACGCCATCTATGAATAAACTTCCGCAATATTACTACTAGTCTGAATTTCAACTAGTTAATTTCATTGAATATTTCGGAAATCCTTAACTTACGAAATTTCCCAACTAATTTGTAGCCACCCTATATTACATGCATGTTAATTTATTCTGCAACTTTTCTATTTTGCGGAACAAATTCAAGTGCCTTTTTAAAATTTCAAAGTGGATTGTCAGCTAAATTTTAATTCTGCTAGTTTGTATTATGCTAACATAAAAAGACCTTGCGCACAAAGCAATTTTGCAAGCATTGGTTGGTTATTAATACATATGTAAACAACCAAACATCATTAATATATATGATTATGTAAATAACAACATCAACCATTTTCTGTAAGAAGAAATAGGTCTATTTTTTATTTGCTCATTTCCTTTTGTTACCTATTCCTTAGTTATTCATTAATAAAATCACTTTGAATGCGCAACTAATGTATTCACTTTACATAATCAGTGGAGTCACTTTAAATTACGCGTAAGATAATTAATCTAGTGTTAAGGTATTTTAAAGGTAATGTTCTTTCAAAAGAACCTTTTGAAATGCTTCAGGTTGTTGATGGCTTTCCATTCTAGTAGTGCCCGAAGAGGTCTGGTATTTTTTAATTGCCTCTCTTCTTGCTTGCTCGTGCTCTGTTAAGATGAAGGAGGCGTATATGATCCATCATTTCCACAAGCCAGTCCCATCAGGTGAGAAAATTTCTTCGCCTTGCCACCCTCGACCTCATCAAGTAATGAAACTGACCCCGATATCAGTGCGTTAGTTTCATAAATCATAAGCCTCTTTAGCAGTACCTAATTGATTTCCATCTGATTCGAGGTTCAGCTCTTCCTTTCTCGTTATGATGTCCATTACTCCCAAACCCGGCGTTAGTTTCAATTATTCTTGACACTTTCGGCACGTTTTGCTTAATTTTTATTTTTTACCATTTCCCCCTTTTCTATCCCCTTCCTACAATATGCATGCTATGGATCATCATATGTGTTATACTTTTATTTAAACGTGATAGTGGGAAGCGGACTTCCTTTGAGATAAATTATCACATGCCGATCTCATATGTTCAACATGTCACAAGTTATAAATTTAAGTTGCAGAAGCTCGTTACAATGCTTGTTTTCTGTTATCGGGAAATCCGTATCCACATGTAAATACATTGTTACACTTTCATTTAAATATTGTATTATGAATCGCAGATGCCACATACGATTCATAATACATGATCCACCTACTGATATTTTATATTCAGCATGTCACAAGATGTAAAAATTTTTTCTGCAGCTTATCTAGATGAAGAAAATGCCATAGCAAGTAACGATGCTTTTTTACGTTATTTGGAAATTCGCAAAGGAATATGAACTCATTTTATAAAATTATTTATTAAATCGACGAACATCCTTATTGTTGAAATAACTCCTACAACATTTGTATTATCTGCTGTTTAACTTTTTCAGGAGCAATATAATACTGTAGTTAAAATGTTGAAATGAATAACAGAATTTACGAACAAATTGATTTGAAAATAAATGAATACTTTTCTTCATGTGCATTATAAGAGTAAAATTATATTTATAAATTCTGTGTGCTATTTGGCAGGTTGAAATTAAAATTAAGTGGAAAGTGGTATAAATAATATACCACCGCCCTTTAAAGAACATTTCATACAGTATCTACGTCTAATGGTCTATATGATAAACTGTAGACAATGATTACTAGAATTGAACTGAGGAGAAATTGGGATTTTCGGTTGAATAATGAGAGGGAAGAAATCATACTTAAGTCATTTTCAATACTGCACGCCAAAAATGTCTCCACTTTTCTGCACAAATGCATATTCTTGCACAAAACAAAATGTCAATTTAAATGTGGGTTGTTTTTCTTTATTCAAAACCCTTTCCTGTTACTTTAAATGCATACAATCCGAGATTTCAGACAGAAGATTTGTTTTTTCCAAAGACGTTTAAAATGTTTGATTTTTGTAGTTTTTTCTTTCTTTTGCTTTTCTTTCTTTCTTCTTCTTCTTCTTTTTTTTTTTTTTGTAACTGAAAGATGTTACGTTACTTAATATGGAAAAAAACATATAAGTTCTTCATATTATGAACTGCAATTTTATTTCTTTTAGTTTAAAAATTACTTAGGAATGTAATAATTTTGAAGCATCTGATATAGGAAATAAGGATAAGTTGGCGCTTTATTGACCACTTTTTTTCTTAAAGATACAGTATATATATTTGATAACTGTCCCACTTGACGTTGCCCGGGACCATAATAATAGCTTTAAATAGGTCTAAAATAAGTGTTAAATGATTTTATATTTTTTAAAGAAAATCTAAGTAAAAAGCGCTTGAAAGAAGCGTTCTTCTATTTTTTTTTAAACTTCTACCATCGAATATTTATCGAACTTAAAAAAAAAAATATATATATAGTGTCCAAACGCTTTGCAATTTTTAAGAGTTATAAATATGTTTCCGAATCCTGTGTGTAGTTTTTGTGCTAAAATACTGATATTTTAGTTGTAAAAAGCAGTGTTTTTCTTCTCACTGTTTTTCACATCAAAATCCTTTGGGAGAAAAAAGAAATTCGCCACAAGTGACTCCCGGAAATGAATTTTTTTCAAAGGTTTCATATTCTTATTTTTTTAAACGGATTGCATCGCTAGAAAGAAAAATTAACCTTGTTATTATTATTTTTTTTCGTATTTTTATTTTCCAAGCCCCTGTGTAATTTTGAAGTATGCCAAAATAAGGGTGTGAGGTAGGTTGTTGGACACATTAAATATATTTTTTAAATAGTTGCTATCGTCTAAACCCTGAAATTTTTATGAGTCATAAATGCAATGTTTTCGAAACCTGTGTAAAAAAATAGTAAAAAAAGTATTGAGATTTAGTAGTACATGCGCTTGTAAGAAAACTTTTGATTTCACGTCGGTTCGATTGATAGTTTAAAAAAATAATTCTTATTGTCTAAACTCTTTGAAATTTTTATCTATTATACATATAACGGTTTTTAAGCCTGTGTACAAAAATCGTAAAAAAAAGTATTGATATTTAATTGTAAAAGAACTGTGTTTTTTTCTCGCTTTTATTTATTTTTTCACGTCGGGTCCTCTAACATTAAAAAAAATAGTTCTTTCCGCTCGAACTCTTCGAAATTTTTATTAGTTACAAATTATAACGGTTTTAAAACCTGCATAAAAATTTCGTGCAAAATATGGATATTTAGTCGTAAAAACATGAGCCGAAGCCGTCAGCGTGTTCGCGTTTTGAGGGAAATTTTTTTATTTTTTTTAACTTCTAGTCGTTTGAACGTTTCAAAATTGTCACGGGAGGTGCAAATCTATTGTAATAAGAACGTCTAAGAAAACTGTGTTAAAATACCGAGGTTTAGTCACTTTTACCGTAGAAAAAAAAGAGTGTCTCCAGAAGACGCGAAGTGACCTGCAGCCGCGAATTTTTTTGAAAGAGTTAACATTCATATTTTTGAAAGTGAATTGCGTAATCGTACAGAAGAAGGTATTCACTTTAAGTGGGTATTTCTCGTTAATTCGTACTCCTTAAACTGAGCGAGCTTTGACAAAAAAGAGAAAAAAATCGTGAAATGAAACTTTTTTGAAAGTGTTAATAAGGATAGTTTTTCGCGTAAATTGCGAAGTTTTAAACGTAAAAGTACGATATTTAAGAACACGTCTTCAGTTTTCTGTATTTCCAACGGTTTTCCCAATGAGCATTTCGAAAAGTCCGAGATGAAAGCCACTCTCGCACTTTTGGTTCTTCTCTGCTTTTGCGCTCCGTAAACGAAATTTCGGATGCACCCTGCTACGTTTTTGTCAGCAACTGCTTTTTAATTGCAGTTTTTAATTAATACCTCGTCTAATTATCAAAAAATGAAAAATCTGAGCCTCAGGTGCATTAGGACCTGCCTTGGATGCCACTTGTTTTTAAAAATCTATCTATAATATACAGTGCAGTAGAAATAAGTGAAAAAACACCTTGATGTGGAACTAATTGTAACAAAAATTATTCTTGTTGTAAATGATAGTTAACACGCTCTTAATGAACATGCTAAAAATATACATTCGTACTGTTGCGCAAAATGAATTTTTTCCCGTCTATCTTGAAAATACGTGTAAAATTAAAAGAAAATCGTAAACAATCATGTAGATATCAAATTACAGGAAATTTCAAGTTGAAAAAGAATATGATATTGGTTTTTAAAAGTAAATGTAAGTTACAAAATTTTAGCCAAAAAACTGAAAGTTTTTATTAAACAAATTAAAAAATTTTAAATAGGTATACAATAAAAGGTGTTTTATAATATAGAATCATATTTATGTAATCCTCATCTAAATTTTCAGACTTCTATGTGCGGTAGATTTTCCTAGATATCATGGACGCACACACAGACAAACATCTTTGATTAATATAGATACATATCATCATCGTCTACTGTTTTTGCATAAATTGTTGGATGTAAGCATCCTCCGATTTTTCCATTGTTTCTTGTCTAGTGCTTGGTCGCCCAATTAACTCTAGCCACTTTTTTTAAAATCTATTTATAATATATCGTGCAGTAGAAATAAGTGAAAAAACCCCTTGATGTGGAACTAATTGTAACAAAAAGTATTGTTGTTGTAAATGATAGTTAACACGGTCCTAATGAACATACTAAACATATACATTCGTACTGCTGCGCAAAATGATTTTTTTTTCGTCTATCTTGAAAATACGTGTAAAATTAAAAGAAAATCGTAAACAATCATGTAGATATCAAATTACAGGAAATTTCAAGTTGAAAAAGAATATGATATTGGTTTTTAAAAGTAAAAGTAAATTACAAAATGATGGCCGAAAAACTGAAAGTTTTTATTAAACAAATTCAAAAATTTAAAATAGGTATACAATAAAAGGTATTTTACAATATAAAATCATATTTATGTAATCCTCATCTAAATTTTCAGACTTCTATGTGCGGTAGATTTTTCTAGATATCATGGACGCGCACACAGACAAACATCTTTGTTTGATCAGTATAGATACATATCATCATCGTCTACTGTTTTTGAATAAATTGTTGGATGTAAGCATCCTCCGATTTTCCCATTTTTTCTTGTCTAGTGCTTGGTCGCCCAATTAGCTCTAGCCACTTTTTTTTTTTAAATCTATTTATAATATATCGTGGAGTAGAAATAAGTGAAAAAACACCTTGATGTGGAACTAATTGTAACAAAAAGTATTGTTGTTGTAGTTAACACGCTCCTAATGAACATACTAAGCATATACATTCGTACTGTTGCGCAAAATGAATTTTTTTGCTTGAAAAAAACCTTGAAAAAACATGAAAAATTAAAAGAAATCGTAAACAATAATATAGGTATCAAATTACAGGAAATTTTAAGCTGAAAAAGAATATGATATTGGTTTTTAAAAGTAAAAGTAAATTACAAAATGGTGGCCGAAAAACTGAAAGTTTTTATTAAACAAATTCAAAAATTTAAAATAGGTATACAATAAAAGGTATTTTACAATATAAAATCATATTTATGTAATCCTCA
>OZ010796.1:420165174-420400174 GCA_963932465.1 Maratus speciosus | reverse complement strand
GATTTTTTTCTATTAAGAATGGATTGATTCCTTAGAGAAAGATTGAAAAGCAACATTTCTTTTTGCGTCTATCATCCACTGAAACCTATTTAATAACAAGAATATTAGCGTGACATGTGGCATTAAATTAATTTTAGTTTTCCCCGAGCTTCCTCTTTTCCTGTGCTAATTAAAAAAAATCGTCAACGTCCTAAATTTGAGAATATTTTATCAATTAAAAAACCCCTAACGGGTTAAAAGTTTGCGACGCAGCGCTTTATCTTATTGCTATAAGAATTTTAAATATGGAACTTAAAAATAATGATATCAAATTTTTTAAGTGACGCTATATTATTTATTTCATCATTTTATTTTTCTTTTATTTATAATTGCATGCGTAAGAATTATGTTAAATTTAAAAGGGTGTATTAAAATTTATTCATTGATGCTTTATAATTCACATCTTTCATAAATTCAAACTATGAGTTTTAAAAGATATTATATCAAAATTTAAGTGACGCCTTGATGTAGCCTTTAACAATTTGTTTTAAAATTCAATTTTAATTGTTTTCGGTTTGGTTAAATATATTTACTCGTCTAACGAAAACTTTTAATCTTCCAATACACTGTTAAAAATATCACTTTCACTGAACCTATACAACAATGAAGTGTAATGCATTTATATGAAAAAATTGATTTATCTTTTGTGCCACGCTATCCAAAATCAAAAGTAAAATTTTTGTAAATGATATCTTTGCGTCATAATATCCATTTGCATACATTTCGCTTAGTTTGGATACGATGACACAAAGAAATCATTTACATAAATTTTACTTTTCAATTTATGAAAGATGTGAATTGTAAAGCATCAGTGAATAGTTTTTTATACATCCTTTTAAATTTAACATAATTCTTACACATGCTATTATAAATAAAACAAAAATAAAATGATGAAATAAATAATACAGCGTCACTTAAAATTTGATATCATTATTTTTATGTTCCATATTTAAAATTCTTATAGCAATAAGATAAAGTGCTGCGTCACAAACTTTTAACCCGTTAAGGTTAGTTAATAATAAAAAGACAAAAAAAAATTAAAGACTAATGATAGGAACTCACAATCGTTATTTCCATTCATCTTTAATTCCCCTCCCCCCACCTCCCTTAAAAAAAGCATACCTCATACTTCAATTGTAAAGAGTGCTGTGTTATTTGATTTTTATAAGAACTTTTTTGTAAGATATGGAAGTAATATACAAAATGGGGGAGGGGGTGGGGTGGTTTGTTTCACAGATATAGAAAGCTTTGTTAAAATTTAGTATGTAAAAAGTTTACTCTCTTAAGAAAAATATCAAGAAATATTACCCTTTAGATTTTTTTTTAAATACAATAAAATTGTAAGCACAGGAGAACAACGAAGATAGGCTTTTCATCGCAGAATTTGACACCGAAAGTAGTAAACGGTTCGTGTCGCTAGTGTTCCCAGCCTGCGGATCACATGATCGATTAGATCAGTTTCAATTTTCGATTATAGATGGTAGCATCAACTTCTATTAAGTATTTTATTATTTTCTTTTTGAATCTAAAAAAATTGTACCATAATTACAATAAATATGAATGAAAATAAGAAAAAGAGCTGGTTGATAAAGATGTAGGTTTTGTTTTTTTCTTTTTAAATTTAAGTTTATAGCAAAAAACATAAATTTCTATCAAAATAGCCACATTTTCGAGTAAGATTTAATCATAAAATTTGTGCATGAGAAAAAGTTTTTCTCACTAAAAGTAAAAAATAAAAAGAAAAATAATGCATCATTTTATGATTTTTTAATTTTGATAATTAAAATAGGCATTATCATTTGATTATTTTATGGCTACAACAAAGAGATTATGTAAACTACAATTTAAAACAAGTAATATACAAATTTTGTTTTAAAAGTCAATTCCTACTTACGTCATCAAAGAAAAATTTAATATAATCCCTTAAGCTGATATTAGTTTTTGTTGCATTAAAATATCTCAATTTGTTGATTTTCTATAAGCAAGTAGGTTTACAATGGAAGTCTATGGGAATTTTGAAAAATATTAGAGATATCGCCATGTTGGAGTCACTTTTGGCGACTCATTTTGGTCGCCAAATTTGGCGATATATCGCCAAGTTGACGACATACTCTGCGGTATTTGGCGACAGAACAGGATCCCCCTATGGTAACCCCCTTATAGATATGAAGATGCATTAAATGCTGTTCAGTAACCAAGGTCGCCATTTTGTCGCCCATATAAAACTAAAATTAATTAATTAAAATTTAATTAATGAATTAATATTTGAAAAATCTGTATTAATATCAATTGTCATCCATTACAAGTTAAAAAAAATTATTTCAACTTGATAGGATGAATAATAAGTATTTTATTAACGATTGAAAATTTGAACAAGATATATAAATAAATAAATATAGGGAGAGTGTGAACTAATAATTGGAATTGAATAATATTTAAAATACAGAAATTTGAACTGAAAAATGTCAATTTTCTATCACTATGAATCAGCCCCTAACAATCCCACCTATCTGTTTAAGCTTGCATTTCCGACCCTGGGGATCTATTCTGGTGTGGTAGGAATGCTGAAACCGGTCGGGAAGAGCCGCCTTGGCGATTATTTGCTATTCTGGTGTAGTAGAGTCGAAATTTCGCCGGTCGGAGTGGGTTGCTTTTTTACCGACTGCTTCCAGGTGGTCGAGATCGCAGTGGGTCGGGTTCGGAAAGAATTTTTGCTCTGTTTGGAGGGTTTGGGGCGCTTGTTTAATATTAAAAAAATAGAAAGAGGGCATAGTTTTTCAATTACCAGGGGTAGTAATTATCATGATTTCTTCAAAAATATAAAAAATATCCAATGTTTTTTTATATTTATCTGATATTTTCAAAATAGTCAACTTATTGATAATTATAAACATTTCAGACTTAATATAAATAAGAAATTAAAATATATTGCAGTTAGCATGAAAACTTAATAAAATATTATTCTAAATGTGTGTTTTTTTCTTTTTTGCTTCTCTTAAGTAACAAAATAGTAGATCAACTAATTGAAAACAGACCCAATTTGCTTTAAAAAAAAATAAAAAGCTGTAAGATTTAGTATTAAGAAAATTTTGTTGTATAAAACACAATTTGAAATACAAAATAATTTGTTTTAATTTAAAAAAATGAACATAATTGTAATTTTGTTGCTTTTTCAATCTCATAATGTGTTGTGCATTTTAAATTGAGGTAAACCAAAATTAGAAAAGATAATTTTAAATGAAGATGTAAATAACTTATCTAAATTAGATAGTTTATCTTTCAATGGGTGTCGTAAGAAATATTGTCTGACGTAATTATTGTCATCTAAAAATTCAGCTTCAAACGCAAAGTTTATTTTTAGAGAGGGGGTGGGGAGAAAAAGTCACTATCACTATCAGAGCAAAAGTTCTATATCTACAGAACGACACCGTTAATAACAGTCGAAAAATTCATTTACACTTGTTTTCACAGAAAATATCAAATTTTGAAATAAAATATAAAATATCGAACGTACCAAACGTCTTGACATTTTGAAAGAAATATCGGATATATATCATGGTATATCTCAAGGATAAGCTATTCGATTTCTAAATATACCCATATAAATATATATACTCACTGATATATATATATATACATCACCGAGCCCTGTTAATTACAAAATACTATTTTCTTACTTAAAGCTCTTTTACAAATTCTTTAAAAGTTCTTTGACTCGGAAATCTGTGTATTCTTTTTTTCTTGCAAAAAATGTCAACTAATTTACTTACAAATTTAATTCAGACCGAAAAAAATACTTTCATTTTACATGGAAAGGTTTAAAGTTTAAACGTGGAAAAATTTCTGAAATAAAAGCTTTTATTTCGGCCTTTTAAACAAAACCAAAAGTTTCGGCAAAAAGATAAGACAGTTCACATTTTTTTCTGTATAATATTAAAACTGTTCTCAAATTAAAACTCCCTATTTTCTGACACATTCCTGAAATAATTTTTATTCGAAAACGCAGAAAATTGCTCGATGTTGTTATTCAGGAACTGCGAACTCGAATAGCATATACCATTTTTCGATAAAGGCAAAGGATACTTCAGAAAATGCGGGCAGAGTAGGCATTTTGAACCGAAATTACGAAAGTGACTCCCGATAAAGGCCGTCAAAAGACAACAATTGCTTATAACTCAAGATAATACATTTATATGCTTCAAAAATAAAAATAAATAAAGGCGCTTTTCAATTCCTAATCACTTCAATTGTCATATCTGCTAATTTCATGCTTTTATGCTTTAAAATGAGTCTGTGAATGTACAGGGACTGGTGAAACAAAAGAGGAGAGGACGAAGGCCTGGTATTCATTCAATGCCCCTTCCTATGCTGTCACAAAAAATTAAACGTGCTCTATGTGTTAAAATACAGATATGAATATATAAATACATATTTAGATAAATATATTACTTGTGTTTAATCTCTCCCGACTCCAATAGCACAAAATATGCAGTATAATTTGTACAAGATCGAATTAGATTTTAAATATTATCTCTGTAAAATTTGTTCACCAAGTTCGGCACCCCCTAAAATCAAAGAGGTTCAGTGCCACGGCCCAGTTGGAAGGGTTTTTTTAATCAGCCCCTGTGTTTGTGTTCGAAAATTTTGCGTTGTTGAGCGGAGAAAACAATATATTTTAGATCCGTTTCACAATAATAATAATAATAATTTAAAAAACATTTTATTATTTGTTTTTATATTTAATGATTTAATTGATTCTAATTATATTTTTCACAAAGAACCAAGATTTTCAGTGAATTGATATAGATACAACAATAATTTTTCATTAGCATATTTAGTTTTTTTTCTTTCTTTTTTTTTAAAATAAGTAATAAAACTCATTGATGATCTCTGTAAGTATTTAAAATATTAATAAATAAAATTAAGGGAAAATAAAATTTGAGAGACTTTCCTTAGAATATTTTTACTGTCACGAAAATAATTAAATCGTGGTGAATTTATAAATTAATTTAAAAAGGAAGGTGGGAGACATTTAAGTACAAAGCTAAATTAATATACTTATTATATATGCATATATTCTTTAAGTTTATTGTAGATTTGAGATTAAGAACAATTATAAGCAAACCTAGATTTTTTTTAAATGAAGGTAAAACTAAAGTAAAATATTCGGCCTAATTTATATATATATTTTTTTCAGTGCTGGTGTGATAAATATAATTAATTTAAAATAAAAGTGGTCTAAAGATACAAATAAATAAAAAGTTATTTAATGTTTATTTATTTATTTTTTTAATCCATTATATATTCGGCTTCAAATATATATGTAGAGCTTGGTAGAACCTACAACACCCCCCCCTTTATTTTTCAAAAATATTTTGAAGTCTGAAAAAAAATCTGTCTATTTCACCATAACATTTACTAATCATTTTCTGATATTAAAATAGAACAAAGTTTCTTTCAAAAAATTGATTCAATAATAATAACAAATAGTATTTTATGCATAATTAAAAATACAAATGGACATTTTTTCTTAGGCCAGGAAATTTTAAATAGGTTACAGGCACGCACACGCTGATGTAAAACAATGGCATTCATTCCTTCAACTCTTTTTTTTTAATATAGATAACCCAAACATTCTTTTCCTTTCAAGTAAATAACAATAGCATTGGACAAAGCAAGACAGCTGTTTCCCTCTCCCAAACAAATAAAAACACGTGAGCGCTTTCATCTGATTGGCTACAACTGTGTCCGATCGCACGCAGGGGATATTCTGCGTTTCATCCTCCACTATGGGATAACGAGGGGAGACCAGAATAGCTCATCGCCCGGCGGTCGCTATGAGACGGCGATCCCGATCCCGATTCGCGGTATTTACTCGATTACACCAGAATAGACGCCCTGCATTGCTACGTGATTTCGAGTCGTCTGTGTGCCCCTACACTTCCTGCAAGTTTGTCGGTCTGGTAGTGAAACACCCTGTATAACGGAAATGACGGTACGTATTTATTTAAATCAAAATACATTTTAAAAATTCGGGATGTTTAACTCATTAAGGCTCCTGTCCCTGCCGGCGAAGACACTCACGAGCTAATGCTAATCCTATGGGGAGGGATTTGTCTAATATCTCGTGTGCATTTCAACATTTTTAAATATTATTTATTTATTTATTTATTTATTTATTATTATTATTATTTTTTTTTTATTATTTTATTTTTTATTTTTTTTGCACTGGATAGCCGAGGATATCTGCGACCAAATTCGAAAAAGTAAAAAAGGTGCGATGTAAAGACAGATCTCGGTTGTCCAATGCAAAATATATATATACAGATATATTTAAAAATGTCGAAATGCAAATGAGATATTAGAAAAATCCCTCACCATAGGACTAGCATTATCTCGTGGGTCAGGAGCCTGAAAGCTGGTTTGTAAGACAACTTGCCACGTAAACCAAACAAAATTTTTAATTTGAATACCAGTATTTTAGTTTGGAAATTTTCACATTATCTAATCTCAAATTTTGAGCGATTGAATAATTGAAAATTACAATGTGGAAAAAAACTGGTGTCGAAGAGCTAACCCTTTCAGGGGCAAAGTATTTGTATTCGTAAAATGTTGAAATAATTGATTGACACCGGTATTTACAAGAAAATTTATTTGTAAACAAGTAAAAGTATATTTTCGTGTATGTAATAAAAGTGAAATTTTCATTAAAATATTCGGGTGCCACACTTGCAATTAGGAATTAAAATTATGTGATGCCATAGTGGCATCACCGCCTTCAAGGGGTTAAATGATGTGTAAAAGAAGCTCGTCCTTAATGGATTAAGAACGATATGTTATAAGTAAATCATGTTTACAGAATTACTGTAATTTAAAAATGTAGCATGTATGACATAATAAACAAAATAGCTTCGAATCGAATTTCATCTTTTCCCCATGTGCAACTTACACCGAAAAATATGATACATTTTATGAATAAGGACTTAAAAGACAGTAAAAGAAGAAAGACTACAATAAGTAAGATTTAAATAATAATATACTAATAACAAACTTATCACATTTTCTGCAAATGTTACATACTTGACACGCACACACAGCGATAAAAGACATTTTGTTTTTGAACGCTGTGAAAAGAAATAAGTTGGGCATGCGCCGAAATCGAACAGGTTGGGAGGATTTCCGAAAATGGGTTGGCTAGACGGTTATCCCGAAAACATAGTATTCAAAATTCAAAACATTTACTGCGCCCTCGATATATGGTGGGGCCTCCGTGGCCGAGTGGTTAAGACACCAACCACGCTGCTAATCGCTTTAGAGCGTAGGAGGCTTGTCGAGTTCGACTCCCGCTGGCTCCATTGCACACTCTTTGTGGAGCTCCCGGATGTAAAAATTCTCTGTGTTGTAAATTTCATTGTGCTATCTCGTCCCTGTATATCGACGATGACTTATAAGCAGGCCTTGTTGTCAAGCACACAAGTCTGATGTATGTGTCCAATAAAACAAACAAACAAACAAACGATATATGGTAAGATAATGTACAGTCGTGGAAAAAAAATTAAACACCCCCTACTAACTCCTCAACAAATTATCATAGAAGAAATTTACTGGAACCGAACGATTGGAAATAAAGTCTACTTTTAAATGATGTATATAAAATTTGCTTAGGGGGCCATCTACATATTAAATCAAACCATAACTTTGTTTTTTTCAATAGCAGTACACAATTCTGACAGCATAAATGGACTCTACATCCTTCAATTAGTCTAAAAACAAATTTGTAGGCAATTCGTACCGTAAGTTTCCGAGAAATTCATTATTTTAAAACGAGCGTATTTTAAGGGCTGTATCCAAATTGAAGTTCGGTACTCGATTATTAACCGAGAGAGCTCCCTTCTTGATCAAGGCACCTTAAGCAGTCAATTAAGCCTGTTAGATTACAGGATAGCATAGGAAATTTCAAAATATTTAGTCACTTCTATCATAGACGGCCCCTTAAAACATCATTTTGCCGTTTTTTAAGTATAATTTAAAAACTACTTGGAAGAAAAATGTGAAATTTTGGATTTCCATAAAGCAGGACATAATAAATCTGAATCAATCAAAAAAATTGTAGGTTACAATTCATAATTTTTTTAATATTAACTTCATAATTCATATCAGAAAATTATAAAAATTGCAAATTCAACGTATTTATGTTTGGGTATATTAGTATTATAGCTACACAAAAAATCAGAACATTAGGATCATAATTTCAAAAGTTATAAATAAAAATATGAAAATGTAATTTAACAATAGAATCACTAAATTTTGTATGTTTATAATTCAAAAACTTATCATTCAAATGACTTGAAATTTGGTGGCTAGGCATAGCTTAAACCAAAGTTTTGAAATATCTCGTTAAAATTGGGTATTGCCATTGAAAAAAATGAAGTTTGGATTCGTTTTAATATGTGGATGGCCCCCTAAGCAAATTTTATATACGTCATTTAAAAGTAGACTTTTTATATCCAATCGTTCGGTACCAGTAACTTTCGTCTACAATAATTTGTTGAGGAGTTAGTAGGGGGTGTTTACTTTTTTTCTACCACGGCTGTACTTTTGCAGGACAATGGAAAGAAAGGCAAAAATGACCATTTTCGGAACCTTGCATGCTATCTGGGTAATGATTTTTTTTTCACTAGCCTTCCTATACCCTCCATTGTCTTAATAATATGATTATTATAACTCTTTGAAATTCAGTATTTTAAATTTTCTATCCAAATGAGTTAAAATATTGATCTTTTGATATGACAATAATTACTACATAACAATATTGATGATAATATTCAATTACATCAATTGTAATCATGTTTGTGTATGAATGATATGACAATAATTAATCAGTGGCGCAGAGGGGTTAGGTTCCCTTAGAAAGACCCCCACGGAGGGCACTCCCCCTAAGGCCTATATCCCTCGAGCAGATAATTGGCCGTCAAAAATCAACCCAAAAACTCAGTGGCGCAGCCTGAATTCCACTCTAAGGGGAGGGGAGTGGTTGATAGTTAGACCAACGGTTGCCGCTTATTTGAATCACTGGTGAATGAAATTTTTTTAATGAATGCAATCATAATACTATTTTTCGGATATTAGAATCAGTAACTATTTTGGACATGATTCTTTTAAACAGCGTTTACTGTATTAGAGTTACAAATGTAAAATGCACCAATAAATAACATAAATCTATGTTAGATTCATACCAAATATTTCAAAAATGATGAGACTAATTTTAAGCGATGGAAGAGCACAATACAGCAAGCAATTTTCATATAAGGAAAGGGCACCTGACGTCACTATTGGTCGAAAAACTGTTGGTCAGCAAGAAAACCTGTTCATTCATTATGACTCCTACTATACACATGAACTCCGGGAATTTGATTGGTCATAACGGATTGATTTAACAGATCTATTATATGATTGACCTACGTCGCCAAGTTGATTTCCTGCAATGATCGCTATGATAAAAATCTAGTGGTAGATTGGTTGACGGAAGTGCTTGTTTGTAAACATGCCCTTTCCTTATAGGAAACGAGGGTCGCAATCCATATGTTCAGTCAAAAATACAGGGTATTTCACCCCGAGCCAAACCCGAACTAACTTTATTTTTAAACTATTCCTAACTTTAACAATAATGAAGCCATTTTAATGAAATTTTCAACAGACTTGCATTCTGTCAAATCAAATGTAACCACGAGAACTGATGGAAGTTATCATAGGTGCTCCGCATTTCGGAATCTAGTCGACATTGGATACGGAGATACGGTGTCATTGACTGAATTGCGAGGGAAAGACAGTTAGGTCACAAACTGATATAAGAGGTCGAAAATTAGTAGTAAATTGTTTCCAAATATTCTAGTAGGTGGCAGCACAAGCCAACTGTAAGATGTTAATTTCGAATTTATGAGACAACAGTTGTACAAGATGAGCAGGGCCGTTCGAAAGTTGTTGACGAAGAACGATGTGGTCATCCTCTTGAGATTGTGACAGAAGACACAGTGCGGGCGGAAGGTTGAGGAAATGGTTAGAGTTGACAGGCGAACAACAATAGACAGCATAGCAACTGCAACAAGGTTTAATCTACAGCCGACAGATGCAGACGTTGAATGTGAGGTACGCAGATGGCTGAGAATGCAGTCCAAAGACTGCAGCAAATATGCAGCAGGTATTACGAAACTGATAAAGAGATGGGACAAATGTATCAATGTAAATGACGATTATATAGAGAAATAAACATGCCTTTTAACGATGTATGTTGTTTTCCCGTTTTTATTGGCTTTTGTGACCTACTTACTGACTTGCCCTCATACTATACGTTTCCAACCCTTTTCGTGGTATCATATTTTGCATAAATCAAGATAAACCCCCTGAAAATTTCTCAGTGTTGAATTTTGAAATTCATCACATGTATATATGCTGCTGTTCTGACAGAAATTTTACTTTTTATTTACAAAGACATCAATAAATTTAACAAACACGGAAAATTTTAGCATTCAAATTTGACTTTTGTTTCTCTTTCTTTTTTAGCTCACAAGGTATCAAATCCTGAGAGCTAATGTGCCCGCCGGTTCTCTATGTATGTATGTATGTACGTACGTATGTACGTAACGCGATAACTCTTGATAGAAACATCCGATTTGCTTCAAAAGTTTTCTAGGTTCATTATGATAAGGCGCTTCCCTGATTAGTTTTGGGGGTTAATTGGTTAAGTGGAAAGGGGGCTATTTCCCCCTCCCCCCCCCTTAATTTAGATAAATGGGTTTTTCATGCAGAATTATTCAATTTGCTCCAAAGTTGGTATATCGGTTTATTATGTTAAGGGGCTACCCTGATTAGATTTGGAGGTTCATTAGTTAAGTATAAAGGGGGGCTAATCCCCCCCCCACTTAATTTAGATAAATGGGTTTTTCATGCAGAATTAATCGATTTGCTTCAAATTTGATATGCCGGTTTATTCCAATATGGTGCTTCCTTTATTAGATTCGGAGGTTCATTGGTTAAGTATAAAAAGGGGAAAGGGGGCAATACCCATCAACTTAATTTAGATAAATTGATTTTCATGCAGAATTATCCAATTTGCTTTAATTTTTTTTTCTACGTTCATTCTGATAAGGAGCTTTCCTAATTAGATTTGGAGGTTCATTAGTTAAATATAAAGGGAGGAAAGAAGTTTAGACCCCCCTTAATTTAGCGAAATGGTTTTTTCATGCAGGATTATCTGATTTGCTGCAAATTTGGTATACCGGTTTATTATGTTAAGGTGTTTCCCTGATTATATTTGGAGGATCATTGGTTAAGTTTAAAGTGGGGGAACGGGGCTAATCCCCCTTCATTTATTTTTTTGTGAGCATTATTCTTTGAAATAAGAGTATAATATACAATTAGTGTGAATAGCCTGTGAGCTCAATGCCATCAGTTTAACTGGCCACTTTTCTTTTTATTTTAAGCTATTATTATTAACTGTATGCATTTAAGACATAAACAGTGATAAAAATCAATCAAAACTCATAGAATACCATGTCGGTTATATAGTTTATCGTTAATTTAGTTCTTCGTTGAAAACTGTTTTTTTTTTTTTTAAATTGAGTTTCTGAAGCATTTTTTTTTATTTTCTGTGTTCTTAAATTAATAATTTAAGTAATTCACAAACTTACCCTTCTTATAAAACAAAAATAAGCTGTAGCGTCCAAAAATGTCTGTTCAAAACGAAAATTTTGTCAGTTTTTGAAATATCGTTTGCATTTATCGAAATGTGGAAAATGCTATTCAATTTCATTTTTCCTGAATGAGATTCCGGCCAAGTTCATACATATAAGATTAACCTTTAACTGATGTCACAGAAATTGTCACATAACTAGTGTGAAGCGGTCTGTGAGACCGCTCCATCAAAAGATGAATAAAAGCCTCGATTAACTCATAGTGATGGACATAAATCAAGCTAAATAACTGTGCTAAATATAATTTTTTCAGTTACGTAAATAATGCCTCGTTTCAACTCAGCCATAAATCTCTTCAAATGTATTTATCCTTGAAAATCCTTTGATAAAGATAATGACTTGTTGAGTGACTGCATTAAGACTCATAGACTACATTAAACTGATTTATTATTATTATTATGATATTATTATTACAATTATTATTACTGATTTATTATCTTATAATGTAAACATTCTTTTCATTCTGAACATGTAGTTAATCCAGAGAAGAGGCATGTAAAATGCTCTCTCTTTTTTTACAATTTAAACAATGTGAATTAAATAGCTTAAAGTGTTACCACCGCTTATTCATTTGATATAAAAAACAGTATGCAATTTCTTGTGTTAAAGGAGAAATAAAGAGTGGTGCGTTAAAATATGACAACTAACACATATTGGATTAAAACAAAGTATGGATTTACACCGAAACAGATAAGTATCCTGAAGAACGGGTAAGTCCCAATTTATCTTTTACTCACGCCTGATTAACGGGATTCAAAATCCCAACAAGATTATGAGACTGATCACTGAATAAAAATAAATAAATTAAATAGCCTCCACTGAAATCTGAAATATCAGATATTTGATAAATAAACTTTTAAACTTTCAAAAAGAAAAGTTGGAAGAACTTTTTATGGTAACACATAAGTAATCAAAAGTTGAGAAAATGGCAGCTTCTAAAGATAATTTAGCAATTGAAAAACTCTCAGCTACGAACTATTCGGTGTGGAAATTTAAGGCTGAAATGATGTTAACTAAAGAAGACTTATTTCATGTCATTACAGAAGAACCGCCTAATCCAATTACGAAAGCTTGGTCCAAAAGTGATAAGAAAGCCCACGCACTAATTAATCTAACAATTGATAATCAAATTACTCATGTTAAAAATTTACAGACAGCCAGACAAACTTGGCAAGCTTTGCGCGAAATCCATGAGCGACATAATTTGTCTAGCAAACTTTATCTATTAAGAAACATTTACGGGATTAAATTAGCGGAAGGTGGCAACGTTGTTAATCATATTACAAAAATAATGGAATTAGTAGAAAAATTAGAGGCCATAGGAGAAGTTATAAATGATAACCACATCTCTGCACTGTTATTACGCTCCCTACCCCAATATTATGATACTGTCATCACTGCCCTTGAATCGAGAAAAGAAAATCAACTTACACCGTCATTTATTAAATCCAAACTTATTGACGAATATAACCGACGATATGATAATCATGAGAGACCAGAAAATTCTGCCAGAGCATTTAAAGTACAGAAAAATAACAACAACAAAACAAGTAATAAATACTGCTCCAATTGTCGGATGAGAAACCATTATACACAGGAATGTTGGCATAATAATGCCATAACACAACATACACCACAAAATCAACACATTAGACCAAACAAAAAACATTACTCTACATCACTAGTTTTTCAAAAGAGCGAAAACAATTTTAGAAGTGAACAAAAACCAGAATCAAACCGTAGGTACAGTCACTCTGAAAATGAAAACAATACATGGAGGGCGAGCGAAAATAAAAATTACGCCTTTATAACGCAAGGAATGGAAAACAAAATATTTATAGTAGACAGTGGCAGCTCAAGCCATATTGTGTGTTCAGAATCAATGTTTACAGAAATAAAATCACGCGAAAAAACAAATGTAACCATCGCAAACGGAAAAAAAAACTTATCAGTTACGGGTCAGGTAACGTAAATATAAACACGCGAACATTAGACAACAAACTTCATGAAATTACACTTAAAGGTGTATTACTAGTACCTGAAATCGAAACAAATTTATTATCGGTTAGCAAAGCGACACAAAATGGATGTGAAATTATATTCAGAAATGACAGATGTATGTTCAAACTTAACGGAGAAATATGCTTAGAAGCGCGAAAAGTAAATAACCTATACGAAGTTCAGTTGGCATTCGAAAACTATGCAAACGTAGCACAAAGCTGCAACAACAAAAATTGCCTAGAATTATGGCATCGTAGGTTAGGACATAGAAATCTAACATCAATTAAAGAAATTACGCAAAAGGAATTAGCTAGAGGAATCCAAATAAACAACTGTAAGCATAACATAGATTGCGAACCGTGCATTAAGGCAAAATTAACAGATGAACCCTATCCAAAAATTGCAGAATATAGAGCAACTAAAAGACTCCAGCTCATTTACTCCGACGTGTGCAGATCTTTTCAAACACCGACAGTAGGGGGGAAATCATATTTTTTGACTTTTATTGATGACTACTCACGATTTACGATCATATACCTATTGTCTAGAAAAAGTGAAGTTTACGAAAAACTTAAAGAATTCATCGCGTTAATTAGCAACAAATTTGGAGAAAAACCGAAAGCAATTAGAACAGATAACGGAGGGGAATTCACATCAGAGAAAATAGAAAACTACCCCAGGGCTAATGGGATAAAACATCAACACACAGTCCCATATTGCGCAAGCCAGAACGGTGTGGCAGAGAGGGAAAATAGATCGTTAGTTGAAATGGCTAGGACAATGTTAAGTGAATCAAATTTACCATTAAAGTTCTGGGGGGAAGCAATTTGCACAGCAAATCATTTGCAAAACAGATAACCGACAAAAGCAAATGAAAAAACACCATACGAGTTATGGACAAACAGACAGCCAAACTTAAGTTACGTTAGGGTATTCGGCTGCAAAAACTTCGCATATATCAGTAAAGCCAGAAGACAAAAATTAGATGATAAAGCTATAGAGGGAATTTTCGTCGGATATGATAATGAATCCAAAGGATACAGAATATATGTAGGAGGAAATGAAATAAAGATCGCGAGAACCGTTAAATTTCTTGAAAACAAATTTAAATATAGAAACGAGAAAGTAGAAAACAAACCAAAACAAGATGAATATCGGGTTAATGAAAACTTTGTAGAAATAGAAATTTCAAATAACAATGAGACACCATCCACGTCCAATTAACCAGTAGCAGAACCTAGACGATCAGAAAGAATTAATAAAGGTGTACCTCCTGATAGGTTAATATACATGGTTAAGAACGAAAACGCTACTGAACCAAAAAGTTATGAGGAAATCGAAAACATGGAAAATTTTAAGGATAAACAAAATTGGATAGATGCAATGAAAAGCGAAATGAACTCCCTTGTGAAAAATAAAACTTGGCAATTTTAGAACCTCCACCAAATAGGAAAATAATAGGTTGCAAATGGACCTACAAACTAAAACGCGACAACACAGGAAAAATCCAAAAATATAAAGCACGTTTAGTTACAAAAGGATATTCACAAAAATCCGGGGAGAATTATGATGAAACTTATGCACCAGTCGTGTCATATACAACAATAAGAGCATTGTGAATAGCAGCATTGCATCAAAATTTAAATGTAAAACATATTGAAATTAACACCACTTTCTTATATGGAGAGCTTGAGGAGGAGATATATATGTCACAACCAGAAGGTTTCGCTGAACCAAATGAGGAAAATAAAGTATGCAGGCTAAACAAAGCCATATACCAACTTAAACAAGCCGCGAGAGCGTGGCATAATAAAATTACAGAAACACTAAAAAAGATGAATTTCAGTCAGAGCAAATTTGACTCATGCCTTTTTACGCGAAAAAGGGACGATAACACAACATACATAATAAGAATAACATACGTAGACGACATTTTAATTGCCGGAAAAGACGAAATAATAGAGGAAGTAATCGCGAGCTTAAATAATGAATACGAGCTAAAGAATTTAGGTACATCAGTAACTACCTATCTATGAACATTAAAAAAGTAAATAAAAGCTACATCATAAATCAAACTCAGAAAATAGAGGAATTAATCAATAAATTTAATTTGCAAGACGCAAAACCGTGTAGCACACCCATGGAAACAAATTACACACGCTTTAATGATGAGGATAACATTTTACCAAACAACACATATTACAGACAAGCCATAGGAGCACTTCTATATCTAGCAACTATAAGCAGACATGACATCTGTGCAGCAGTAAACATTCTTAGCAGAAGAAATGAATCACCAAGAATGAAAGACTGGAATGCAGTAAAAAGAGTGATAAGATA
This sequence comes from Maratus speciosus, assembly GCA_963932465.1. NCBI lineage: Eukaryota > Metazoa > Arthropoda > Arachnida > Araneae > Salticidae > Maratus > Maratus speciosus. Next base: position 420,384,044 of record OZ010796.1, on the reverse strand, counting down.
TTTAAAGACTACAAAAAAATTATAGTCTAGTTCTAAGCAGAGAAAAGAAACCGATACTTGAGGTTTATGCGGATGCAGATTGGGGAGGAGATGTAGATTCACGAAAATCAACGAGTGGGGACCTATATCTGTTAGGGGGAAATCCCATACAATGGTCGACTAAGAAACAATCCTGCATTGCATTATCATCGGCAGAGGCCGAGTATGTGTCAGCAGCAAATGCAGCAATTTAAATAAAGTGGCTAGTCAATCTACTGGAAGAATTAAACCTAAAGCAAACCTTACCTATAGACCTATATGAAGACAACCAGTCCACGATCAAGATGATAGAATTAGAAAAGCACTCAAGTAAGACTAAACATATTGAAATTAGGTTCCACCTGATAAAACAACTAAAGCAAGAAGAGACTATCAACCTAAAGCACTGCCCAACCAAATTGATGATAGCAGACCTGTTTACGAAACCAGTTCCCAAACTTGTTTTTCAAACCCATAGAAGGAACTTAAATTTGTGTGAAAATGAAACTTCAGAAATTAAGGAGGAGTTGATGGACATAAATCAAGCTAAATATCTGTGCTAAAGATAATTGCTTCAGTTACATAAATAATGCGTCGTTTCAACTCAGGCATAAATCTCTTCAAATGTATTTAACCTTGAAAATCCTTTGATAAAGATAATGAATTGTACAGTGACTGCATTAAGACTCATAGACTACATTAAACTGATTTATTATTATTATGATGATATTATTATTATGATATTATTATTACAATTATTATTACTGATTTCTTATCTTATAATGTAAACATTCTTTTCATTCTGAACATGTAGTTAATCCAGAGAAGAGGCATGTAAAATGCTCTCTCTCTTTTTTACAATTTAAACAATGTGAATTAAATAGCTTAAATTGTTACGGCCGCTTATTCATTTGATATAAAAAACAGTATGCAATTTCTTGTGTTAAAGGAGAAATAAAGAGTGGTGCATTAAAATATGACAACTAACACATATTGGATTAAAACAAAGTGTGGATTTACACCGAAACAGATAAGTATCCTGAAGAACGGGTAAGTCCCAATTTATCACTTACTCACGCCTGATTAACGGGATTCAAAATCCCAACACATAGGATGTTGTTTTTGTACTTAACTGTTTGTACAGGAGTGTTATAATTAAAATTCCCCCATTCAAAAGTCTCTGGTGTTAGTACTAAAGTTTCAAACGAAACAAAATTTCAGTAGTGTTTGTGGATAAACTGAAATTTGCAAGTTAAACCATGAAAATTGAAAAAAGCACCGGTCTGTCAGACCGGTAACATCAGTTAAAGGCATAGATGCCAACCTCAAACTAATCTTCCGTAATACGTGCGTTAAGTTGACCCTGGTTTAATATGTTTCAAACCAGAATTATTTTGAAGAAATGGAATTAAATATGTTCCACGTAGAAACCTTGAATTAACATTTAACGGATGTGACAGAAATTGTTACATAACTAGTGTGAAGTGGTCTGTGAGACCGCTCAATCGAAAGGGGAATAAAAAGCGCAATTAACTTATAGGATAGTGTTTTTGTACTAAACTTTTTGCAGACGGCTGTTATAACTAAAATTCACCTATTCAAAATTCTCTGGTGTTAGTACTAATGTCCCAAAAGAAACAAATTTCGGTAGTGTTTGTAGTTAAACTGAAAGTTACAAGTTAAACTATAAAAAATAGAAAAAGCTTTGCCTTTTTACCAAAATTTCAGACCAACAAACTTATAAATTTAATGGAGTAAAATCTGTGTGTAACGAACGTGCCTTAAAAAAAAAAAAAATCAAGATCCCGATTAAGACATTAAAATTTTATTACATGTAAATCCTATGAAAATAACGGAACCTATCTATAAGAGAATCCTGCTCCAGAGGGAAAATTGTTACGGTTCCGATGAAAAATATGCAGTATAATTATACAAGTTAATTCAAAAGCCTGTCTCAAACGGATTTTTTCCGGTCCAATGTGATTCCGTCTTAAGCAGGTTTGATTATATAAGGGATGTAGAGCGGTTAACCTGTGGAACCTGCTATAACCAAAACTTGTTTAAAACTGCATTTTCCACTGTCTTTTGCGATTTCGTCTTAGTAAATTTTGTTGTATCTTATCCCCCCCCCCCCCCCGAAATCTTCAGTCTACATGGTGTGTTCCTTTAACCCTCTCACTGCGCATCCCGCGATTTCCACGGAACACGTATAAGTAGCAAAATTTGCGCAACCCACGATTTCCGCGATCTTTTTTTTAATGATTTAATTCTATATTAAAAGAGGGCTCTTTTACAAAAAAATTTACATATTTTAACTCGAAAATATATCACAATGAATCAAGGTGAATCCAATCAAAACCACAAAGAGTTACTCCATTTTAGCCCCCACCCCCACTTTTCGTCATAAGGTGCGTCATTGATGCAAGGGATTTAATTTTTCATCCTTGGTTGAATGTAAAGCTGAAGAAAATCTACGATGTTCTACATATCACAATCTCGGCTGGCGATTTTTGTTTCTGTTGAATAAATTGATTCGCGAAGCTTGAATATGTGAAATGTTTTATTTCTTCAAATTTTCTTGGAAAATTTAATTTAATAAAAAAAAATTTCACCATTTATTTAAATTGAAAATAATTTATCTCTTCAAATTTAATGAAAAAATGGCGTAAAAAAAATCTAATAATTTTTTATAGTTTCCCTTCTTCTGCGTCTTTTATCCACAAAAATGAAGTAATTTATTCTCCACCATTAAAGAAATAAAATATCATTAAAAATTACAATATATATATCTGAAACTAATTGAAATCATAAAATTGCGATACCTTTATATGATATTCCAAGATTCATGCAGATAACGTTTGTCAATTTCATAGCCCTGAATTCGATATTCTAGTATTACAGAAATAGAAACGGTCAGGCAGATTTTAATATAATAGATTCGTTCATTTACGATACTTTTCTTTTTTATTTGGGGGATGGGGGTGGGGTGGGGGGTAAGCTGCAGTCTGTAGCATTTTTGGTTGTTTGGAACAATGTGTATACCCTCTGAAAGTGTTTTCTCCCATTTACTCAAAATATTCTTATCTTACGTTCGTTTAAATTTTAAACAATAGATGGCAGTGGTATGTTTAAAAACTGATAGTATTTAGATGGGACGAACGGCTAATATCTTATTATAGCTACCAAGGAAAGGTTAAACCAAAAGATATTAAAAAAGAGTAGCAGAAGTCTTTGGTTAAACCTTGTAAAGCCAGACTCTGTGCCATAGTACATGCAAAGGCAACGTGCCTTGCACTTCTATGGTTAGCATGTTTGCTGTCCAAAGAAAAAAACTTTTCCTCATTAAAGTTAACAATTTCTCACTAGCGGCCGTATCTGCTTTTAACACTTTCCAACATAGTTGAAAAGTGCTTTTCGATTGTGTTTGTCTGTGTGTCTGTGTCTGTCTGTCTACTCATGATCTAACTCACGTAAATATACTCAGGTTGCCATATAACTGATATATGTTATTGGGATTTAACTATGTCATGTTCAGTATTGAAAATGAAGCGTGTAGACATTTATAGTTAGTTTACAGGGGCACACAAGAAAATTCTGCTACGTTATGGTCGATGGGGGAAAAATCCTTTGTATCGTATATTAATGATGTTACATTATTTAAAACGTAATGAAATATGTATTTCTGAGGTGTACTAAAAAATGTTTCTGTAGAATATAGAGTGCAAAGCGTTTATCATTCATTTACAGGGTCACACAAAAGAATTCGGTTACAGTACTGTCTATGGGCGATCTCTATGATTTTTTTCGTGTTTCGTGCTATTTTTTAGGGGTCCGGGCTACGCGGCTGGTCAGCTAGTCACCTAATATAATCAGAAAGTAAATGTTAGATGTCGACGAAGCGCTTTTTTAAACATTGTTTTCTAAATATTTTAAGTATGTTTATGAAGGCGGTAAATTCTGAAAATTTTGCTCAGTAAAAATTTCAAATTTTATCGCGTTTTTTAAAAAAATACTTACAATTTAGGAAAATAATTTTTGAAAACGTGCTGAGTCTACTTTTTGATGGGGAAAACAGTATTTTGAAAATGGTATCACTTAATGAGTAATCACCTGTTTAAATTTCTCCTTAGGCTAACATGAGACTTCATGACCGATTATTGTAAAACCTGTACCGGTGAAGCATCCCCTTATAACCCCTTATAAACGATGCTCTAAACAATTTTAATGTGGAGAACCCGTTTGAGAGAAATTTCTTTGTGCGCTCTGAAAAAGCAATAAAATCTCCTATGACGTCTGATCAAATATGACCTTCACTTACTCAATCCTTTTATTTCGTCGTTTTTTTTTCCTTCTTTATCTCGCCCTACCAGTCGAAAAATTATCTGGTTTTCTAGAAATTTGGAAAGCAGGAGTTCTCTGGATCTGGGTAACTTATATCGGCGAACGAAATCAAATCCAGGATTTTATTTTGGGGGCGGGGGCTCTCCAACCCCCTACGCCCCCATCGCCAGACTATACCCCCAGAATCCTGAACCCACTCAGTAATTTATGCAGTAAGATTAAGTACCAAATGTATATGTTTTTACTTGTATAATACAGTAGCATACCGGCCAACCTTCCAGTCCCCCCCCCCCCCCCAAGTCAAAAACATAACTAGAATCAGAAAAATTATTTAAGAAAACTTAAAAATGATTTTTCCATTTTCTATGTGTTACTTTTTTCATTCTATTAATTAGTTAAAATTTCTGGTTCAAACTTTGTTTTTTTTTTTTTTTTTTTTTTTTTTTTTTTTTTTAGGGAAAGTTTGTAAGTATGCAGCAGCACCTAATTACATCGCACACGCTCGGAGAAGAGAAAACGATTTTTCTTACTTACTTTTTATACTTACTTATCTTACAAAGGATTCCAGGCTTATATTGAAAATTTTAAATATTATTGCAAACAATCTACATTGTTAATTCTGTGAAATAATCGAGAATCTTGCAATCATTTCATTTGGTATCATCTTTGATCGTTCATCGTAGAGAATCTAAACAGCTGATTTTCTTTCTGATCTAACTTATTGACATTATGACATATATGACATTTCAATAACTTACTGCAGATTCAACACGATATATATCAAGTACCCTGAAAGGGATTCGCTTCCGTTCACTTTGAGAAACTTTACAAAAATATCAATATTCCATCCCCTCCCCCCCCCCCCCCCTTAAAACGTATTTAGAGATCCTAGTATGTACTGGCGAAGTTATATAAATATCCAATGATTAAAAGTATGGAAGAAGGGATTTGACTGCATTCATTTCTTTTTAAATGGTTTAGAGATGAAATCTTTAAATTCATTTTTTTTTCAGTTTGTGCTTCTTCAATATATACGTACATGCATATAGATATACATACACACACTTTCAATTTTCTCGTTATTTGTTTTGGTGATCCAAGCACCCTAAGGTTTGAATTTCATAAAATTAGGAATCTGATTTTCAGTAACGAAAATACTTTATTCAAAATAAGAAAGTTACGTAATAGTCCCCTTAAGGTTGCATTTCATAAAATTCGCAATCGGATTTTCAGTAATAAAAAAACTTTTTTTTCTTAATAAAAATGTTACGTAAACAGTCATCTTTACTATATTTTTACATATGTGATAATATTTTATTTATTTTTTCTTAAACAATTAACTTTTTAGATATTTAACCCCTACTGTTATAGAACATACTTGTACGAAAAGTATGAAAAAGCATATGTTTCAAAAAGTTTAAAACTGTAGGAGACGTATGGTGTTTACGAATTTTCTTAAATTTAAAAACAAAAATTAAAATTTCCAAAATTTGCCATAAGAATTGCACCTTTTCTGGATTAAATCATTTTCCTTCATACAACCATTTAATAATATGTCAAAACCATATTATAAAATACTCAAATTACTCCAATAGAAAAAAAATAGTGCAAAGGGTACCAAGTCCGTTTAACCCTCTCGCTGCGCAATCCGAGAGTTTCTCAGGCAACGTAAAAGTAGCAAAATTTGCTGAACCCGAGATTTCATCGGGATGCATTTTGTCCATCTAATTAACCCGCCTTGATCATTCCCACTAGTTACTTTTTATTGTAAATTTTGCCTTATCTAATCGGAGCATTTTCCCGATTAAATCAGACGGAAATTTTTGTTTTGAAAAATCGTTGGCAAAAGAATAAAAATTCTTAAAAGACGCTCGTCGCGAATATAAATATGTAATGGAAAAAGAAATAAAAATTGTTGTGGCTTGTTGTTGTTTCTGTGTATAATAAGGATCATTCGAGGCGAAGCCATAGTTGCTATAGGCCCCAAAGCAATCACTACGGTGACTTCAAATGCCAAATGTCAAAAAATGGCTTGTCGCGAAGGAATTAAGTACGCAATGTTTGAAGCTATTTTGATAAAACAATTACGCAGCGAGAGGGTTAAGTCTTATGTAAATGTAACAGAGATGACCTGAAAACCTAGAAACATAGAAACAGATACACTGTTCTATAAATTTGCCGTAGACCATGTGTGGCCGCAGAACAAAATCCAAGATACAATTTTGGAAAATATGGCGCATGTAATATTTTTCTTTTAATATGTAATATAAATATGAAAGAAGTTAAACTAAGAATTTGTTCGTCAGAAGCCCCATCTAAGTCAATTTTTAAAAATATCAACATGAAAAGCAATACAAAATTGTAATAAACAAGACATATTAAAAATCCCAAAATAAGCTTCTACCGGCTTTTCTTAAAATGAAGAAATAAAACCTTTTAATTTTTTTCATCAGGGGATCTCTACCTCCCTGAACCCTCTCTTTACGGGTAATTTTGAACACATAAATGTAAAACACGGTTGCCACGGGCGACTATTTTTATATTATATTATTTAAAAATTAAATTCTGTATAGTGTCTCTTCCAAATGTTGTGAAAGTGTATGTGTCTTTTATTCAGATTCTCTGATTCCCACCAGTTTTATAAAATAGTACGTAATTGGCTTTATTATGGTATCATTTTACCTGTCATTGAATAAGGTGAATATTTTTCAAATAAGTGGTGCCATAAGCAATTTGAATTTTTAAACCGTAATTTAATGCGACCGTTAAGTGGTTAAAGGAATAAGCAATTGGAAGGATCATTCGAAAAAGCTGGTTAATTACTTGTAGAAAGCGACACAAAATTTAAGAGCAATTTCAAATAATAAAAATAGTTCAGAAGGCAGAGTTTCACTCAACTCATAGTTTAGAGAGAATCTCAAAGTTAAGAAGTAATTAATTAGTATAATTAATAAATTAGCTTGTTACCCAGATAGCATGAACAATTGCAGCAAGATTAATTTTTTCTTGATATTTTCTTGTCACGAAAAATTTGAAGTAATAATATTGCCGCAAGGACATTACTAGGTAGACGGAATATAATCAATCGCTTTCTTGCAACGCAACTTTGCTCTAAACCTGATACAACACTGTCATAAAATAACGACGTAAGCGAAAAATTCCTTTTGTTGGAAGGAGAACAGATATAAACGCGCATGCGTGGAAATTTTACAAAGACAAAATTACAACACTTCTTTATTGAATTCCATGAAGCAGCGCCATTGGATTAGCGTTCAAGTAAAGAACCCAGATATAAAGGTATTTATTATTTTAATTATTCAAATGTGATTCGGATATTTTTGTATTTTCTCTGTACAAACTATAACTTATTTCGTACAGAAATTTTAATAAATTCAAAATTTATGTTTATTTACTGAGGAATGCTTACATTATTTAAATAGTTTGGTTTTGGTCCATGTTAAGGCATTATTGAAAATTTTAATTTTTAAATGAATTTTTCTCAACTTTAAGGGGAATTTCTAAGATCGTTTTAATTAATATTTGCCTTTTTTCTTGCTCACGCCGATCGAGCAGTGTTGAATTCAGATATTTTTCTCCGGGATTAATTTCTGCGGCTCTGGAGGGGGGGGGGGGGGGACATTTTAGAGATTCGGTGTGGAAATTGCTTATTAAAAAGCATAAAATATCAAACCTTCCGGGGGGAATCCCCCTCCTCTTGAATTCAGCAGTGCGTTCGAATGTATTTTTAAATTTAAATTATCTTTTCATGGCCATTAAACCCCTTTCTGTGTATAAGTATCAAGTATTTTAAACAGTTTCTTAGTGTGCTATTCTCCATGCTTCTTATCATGAACTTCTATTGTATCGCTATTTTCTAATTTTTATTAACGTTATTAACAGTATTTCCTTCCGGCGTCAGTTTTATTTAATTCTTTAAAAATTTCTCTTTTCTTTTGACATAACTGCTTGTTAATCGGATGTGTATAAGTCGTTTTATTTCCTATTTTTCTTAAATTTTAAATACGAATATTTTGAAATTGTTAATTTTTCGCGACAGCAAACCTGGGTATGAAATGTGCAGAGCAAATTGGAACAATATTCCGGTTCGTAAAATTATGACAAATATTGATCTGGTTTGCAGTGTTGTAATCGAAAAAAAAATCGGAGGGTGTACGCTAAAGTCATGAACGTCATGTCTAGAGTATGTACGATATAGATTTATTCGAGAAACCGGGAGTATACGGAGCCTTTTAAAAAAATCCAGAATTTTTTCAATGAATTAGAGCTAAATAACTAAAATGCATTGACTAATTACTTAAACTCTTCCGCCCCCCCTCCCCCCCAAAAAAGTTATAAAATAGCTTTGTGTGATACTTAAAACCTCGGATACCATAGCACCAAAATATTATTTTAATAGTTACAAAATATTTTTTTTTATAATTAAAACTTTAGACCTTAAAACCTTAATTCCATTGTTATATTGTTAATGTCAGATTCGAAGACTATTTATTTGTGTTATTATTAAAGATGTTTCGTTTTGAATCCTTTTTCACATGTAAAATAGTGTTCAACTGCATCTTTATTTATTATTTTCTTCTATGATAACAATCTTTAATAAAATGTAATTCTTAAAAACCGACACTAGTCACCCGAAGTAAAATTTAACATTCAAGCTAATGTTAATTCTATGGACAGTTCTTTGCATATTTTGGGCTCACATTTTAATATTTTTTAATATTATTTTTTGCATAGGATACACCTGGTTGATATATATAGTTGTGCAATCGTACCTTTTCGAGATTTTATGCAATTTTTTATATGCAGATACTTTCAGTTTTGAAACCTGTTCTGAAAGTGAAACTGTACTCATATAAAAGAAAACTTAACCAAAACCGAAAAAGTACAAAAGCACAACAATATATGAGGAATTCTCACAATCTTTTGACTTTTATGTCCCTGAATAATAATTTTTATTTTAATGCATTTTTTTTGTGTTTTTTTTTATTTCATATACTGGAAAACATTTCATTGCATGATTGCATATAACAATATTAACGAGATAAATAAGTTTTGGACGATGTTGGGGGTCCAAATACCAGGAAAACTCCTATACCGTCCCGTCCCTGATGCTGATTTTTAAATTTGGAGCTGTCTGTATAAAATTGTTTATATAAAAGTAATTCGATGTAATTTTTTTTCCGAAACTCGGACAATTGTTTAATATAAATATTGTGCAGAAAATTAACCTGCACACATTTTTACGGTTGATATTATTTTTTGAACTCTGTCCCTGGGTTTTTCATCCTTACCGTCCCTCTTGCTAAACTTATACAGAAAATCACTTCAGATGCAGCCACAGAATTTTTTTCAAGTTTTTTCTCATGGAGAAGTATGCTAGAGAAAGAATGTCTAAAATTCTTTGACAGGAAATTTACTGCAAAATTTAAATCAGCATTTAAATATCAATTTCAAGATCGTGGCTTTATTGGTAGTCTTACCGTCCCCAAGGTTTATTTCTGCACTTTTCGAGGTAAATTAAGAAAAAAAATTATTTAATCCAATGTTAACAACTATTTCTAGAAATCAATGAACATTGTGGCTATCACTTAGTCTTAACATGATTTTCCTAAAAATCGGTGATAATTTTCCTTACCGTTCCATCCTTACAGTCCCTTTTTTTCCCATTTCGTCCCTTTTTTCCTATACTTATTATTATTATTTTTTTTCAAAAAAAATTATGGCCATTTTTTCCCCATTCTGACCAGAAAATCAGTTCTAACTTTTTACGACTGCTATTTCATCTTCACCTAACACTTCATTTATAATGGCTGTTTCATAATAATGGAAGCCATCAGTCCATCAGAAGAAAATAATCCTTTCCAAAGGTATAATCCTTCATTTGGCGCCCCTTCGTTCTGGCGCCCGGGGCACATGCCCCCTCTGCCCCCCCCCCCCCTAGTTTCGGCCCTGATAGCAAGTCCTAAGCCTAGATCCTTGTGGACCAGGTCTGTACTTTCCCACTGGTATAATACAAAATTTAAAACTATCCCAGATGATGCTGTTACAACAGAGTGTGGTTTGTTTTTTATATACTGCTTTACCGAGGCACGTCCTAAAAAAAGGAATCGTCTGCTCATCTATGGAAAATTTTCCCTGATCTCCTGGTAAATTCAAGCAGACACTACGGAATCTGTCGAGCATTTGCTGAACTTTCTATAATTTATTATTTATTCCTGGTGGTTTACTTGCTGTGTCGACAAAATGGAATGAATTTATCAAACTTAAAAATCGATCTCGTGGTATGCATATAACTCATATAAAACTTATAAATCATATATGGCATCTATAACTCAGAGCAGAAACATACAGTTCGTTACATGTGCATATTATATATCTAATACTGTCCATTTTAAATAGAAATCATGAATAGTACAAACCTATTAATTTAAAATTGGCCAGCTTTAAAAATGTAATTAATAAAAAATAAATTGCTAAAAACATAAGTTTAAAAAAATCACTTAAAATTTTTATATATATATATTAGAAATTGTATCTATTTTGGAAATGGTAAATGCCGGACCCGCACAATTGTGTGGTTCATTTGTTTTTCAACTTTTGTGAAGCCTAATTAAATTTATCAAAGACAAAATCAATTAAAATCACGAATAAACTATATGAAAATAAATATTAAATCCAAGCAAACATTATAAATCATATTTAAATGAAATTACGACAGTTCATACTTTTTGTCTATTGTCAGATGATATAGTCTTTTTAAAAGCAGAAAATATAACCCTGTATTGTAGATGGTACCCCCTAGTTGTGTCTTATCAAAACATCTAAAGCCAATTAACTCATATAAATGTGCGGATTTGGTTTTAAATCGCACAAAAACAGGAGGTAGTCATTCTCTTTTACTTTAGTAATCGCCCGTACAATTGTGTTGGTAAGGGCTTAAAGGGTTAAGAGGCTATTTCAGTCAAGCGGAAACACCAATTCGCCAATGTTAATCCAATAAGAGAATTTTTTAAGGTAACTCGGTTGAATTTCAATATTTTTAAATGATTTTTTTTATATACTTTCACCTTTCGAGCCGGTATAAACAGTGAAAAGAGTGAAAGTGTCCGCACAAAAAAAAGAAAGAAAGAAAGAAAGAAAATTAAATAAAAACTTCAACGAACTTAAAATAAAGTAAAAACCGCAATTGCAGAAATTTACCTCAGCTATGCAATGCAAAAGAAAAAGTCTTTTTAAAATATAAAAATACAGACGAGATATTTTAAAAAATATATCTCGTTGGATTAACATTAGCGATTCGGTCATTTTGCCTGAAGAGTTATAATTTGTGATCACCTTTAGAACTAAATCTAAGCAAGATTCTTGAAAACAGGGAAAATTTAACTTGTAACTTTTAAAATGCACTCTATTGTTTCTCTCTTTTAGGATGCAAAGACACGGAAATAATATATAGAAGAATGTTAAATAATTGTATGTTAATTTGGTAAATATTATGTTAATAATTTGTATTAGAAACTATTATTTGTAGCTGTGTGAAAATAAACTTTGTAATTTAATAGACTGTATTGTTTTATTATAACTTTGTTCTTTTTAAATTCTTGAAACTTTTCAAATATTTTGTTTTTGTGGAATTATATTTAATCAGATTTGTGAATAGGGGCCATCCAGAAATGATGTCACGCTTGGAGGGGGGGGGGGGGAGGAGGGGTTCGTGAAATTGTGACAAGGGGGTGGGAGGGGGTAAGAAGAAGTCTGACATCACACATTTTGGTTAAACATTAGAGGTCTTACTAACATTGCATAGATATTAGAGGACTTACTATTCCCGAGGATGAGTGCGATGCCAAAATGCCTGTGTACTCTATGGACGAGCATATATTTTCTCCAAGGGAGGAAGAGTCGTTATAGTAAATGATTCGGAATAATTTATATTTTATGATTTAATATATGTATAATTTTATAAATGTTCATATTAATGTGACAAATGAAATGTTATGGCAATTCCATTTAAGTAAAACTAATATTGAGGCTTCTTCTTCAAAATCAATCTGTTTTAAAGTATTTTGTGTTCATAAAGTAAATATAGGATTTAAAAACCAAATATATTAAATTCCATTTCAAATTCTAAAATACTACTGTTTTCAATTGCTCTTTCATATTAATATTTTATTATTATTGTATATTATGTTTTTTGTTGTAAACCGTAATCTTATTTCATACAAAATAAATACACGAATCAGTTTTATTGTTATGTTCACAAATGTCATTAAAACACATAGTTAAAGTTCAAAAATAAAATTTGAAATATGACCTATAACATAGTGCTTTGTTTCTGAGCTGCAAGTATATATTTACGTAATATAGCGTGACATGTGACAAGGGGAGGGGAGGGGGTATGGTGAAGAGTGACATTTTGTGACAAAGGGGAGGAGGGGGGTTAAAAATGTTGAAAAAAAGTGTGACATCATTTATGGATCGCCCCATAGGGAAATTTTAATTTTAAAATGAGTTTTTTTTTTTTTTTCCTTCTGGAAGTTAATAAGTTTTAGCAATATATTCCACTCTGGCCAAAAAGAAATGAAAATAAATTATATTTTTTTTAATAAAATTATATATGAAATTAAAATTGAGGGTGTGTGTTTATACTCATCTAGGTTTGCTTTGCATTGGCTATGTACATGGACCACTTGTTTTTAGATAATGTTTTTAATTACCTTCTAAGAATTAGAAGGGAATAAGCAACTAATTGAGAATTGGCGAGTCTAATAAAACTTCTAAACAAATTAAGGTATATTATTGGAAGTTATTGGGGCTTTCCAGGTAGTTGAATGGTCAGCCCTGTGGCCTCCGATTCAACTATGTCGGGTTTAATTCCTGCGGTTGTGGTAGTATATTTGTGGTGATTTGGAATCTACTTAAAACTATAAGTCCTTGTTTACTCGGTCTATGTAGCATAAAAATGTCAAGCATTTGACAAACCTCCGATTATATGGAATCCTGCACAAAACTCGCACAACCTTCAAAAGTACGACTATTAGCGTACAGATAAAAAATTTACAATCAAAACTTGAGTAGAAATGCGGCAACTAGTGACCATTCACCAAAGTTTGGGAAGAATTTCATTTTGATACTAAAAATGAATATTCGATGAGTCCTTAAAAAATAAAGTTCTTTTATTATGTTTTGGGGGCATTTTTAACTCAGGGAGCGGGAGGGGCAAACTAAAAATTTTTTTAGGTATGTTAAGAGACAGGTATCGTTTATTATTATTATTATTATTATTTTTAATGGAATGATTACCATTTGCAAATTGATACGATCATTTGTTACATAGTTACGACAAGTTTTATGAATACGAAGTCGAAAACTATAATTTGGTGCAGGTACCTTAGGTTTTTACAGCAGCAACTGATAGCCATTCAAGAAAATTTATCTGGTAAGAACTTCATTTTGGCACTAGAAATGTAGATACGATTTGTTCCCCCAAAATAAAGTTGAATCATCGTGGGGTTCTTTTTGAGGAGGGGGGGGGGGACTTTAACACGCATGGGCGAACAGAACTTATTTTTAAAATGTCAAATGGGGTATCGTTTGTTGTGAATTTTTTTATTCTGAATCAAATGATATCGCAAGCAAGCCGATACGATCATTGTTTACAAAGTTAGGCCAGATTATAAGTAGTGGATTTTGGTAAATTTAATGACTTTGAAATAAACTCAAAATTATCCTGATTTTGACTATTGCTATTTTGAAGACATTTAATAGTTTTGAGATGACTTAATATGATATAAAAAACTCTTTTTAAACGTAAAATAAATGTGGCAAAACTATGTAAAAAATAAAATATAATTTTCCACTTTGTATTGATAAAATCTTTTCTGTAACTTTCTTATAGATGTTCGTATCGACTTGCCGATAATGTTATTCAAATACATACGAAACGATATCCCATTTGACCTATTTAAAAAAAGTTGAATTTTCCCCCCTCGAGCTAAAATGCCCATCAAAAAATGCCCCCCCCCCCCAAAAAAAAAAAAAACAAACAGTAAAACAACTTTACATTTTGGAGACTCATCGGATCTTAATTTGTAGTGCCAAAACGAGGTTTGTCTCAAGCTTTCGTGAATAGCAATCACTTGTTACTGTAAAAACCTATTTTACCTGCAAAAGACTTTGTATTAATAAAACCTGCCGTAACTTTGTAAGAAATGATCGTATTGACTTGCTGATGATTTCACCTGATTCGGAATTATAAAAAACATAATAAACAATATCCCATTTCACCTACTTATTTATTTATTTTTAGTTACCCCCCTCCCTGAGCTAACAATGCCCTCTTTTGCGCACAAAACATGATAAAACAACTTTATTTTTTTAGTACTCATTGGATCTTCATTTTTAGTATCAAAACGAAGTTCTTCCCAAATTTGTTGGAATGGGCATCTGTTGTCTCAAAAAATCCTATTTTACCTGTGTACTACACGCAAAATTCAGAGAATTGACAACATTTAAATGAAATTACTACATATTTGCAGCTATACTTGTCATGACAAGATTCCGAGTTTGCAATTCATTTGCAGATGTTCTGACATGACAATATTGCAAATTTACAATGCGTTTGCAAATAGTCTGACATCGCAATATTACTAGTTTGCTATGAGTTTGCAGTAAGATTGATGCAACAAGATTGCAACTTGCTGCAAGTTCAAAGTATGGTGACTTCGGAGTTTGCATAATCTTGTTGCAGTCTTGTTATAAACTTTCAGACTTGTCATGCTGAGCTTGCTGCAACATTGCAAATCTGCAAAGTAAGATTGCTGAAAATTTTCTGCAAACTAAAATTGCTATCTGGGTATAAGTTAAGTACTATCTTTGCTCTGAGTTAAGATGTATGAGAAATCTGCTCAACTCGAGTATAATGATTCCTGCTCGTCCGCTTCAAATACAGAGTGACAATTATTGAACCATATGAAATAAAACGTAAATTATTTAAAAACTACTGAGTTCACAAACTTTATTCAACATGTAAACGTCACTACATATATTCGGATTTAGGTTATGGCATGTCCGATATGGCTGCAGTCATTGGCTATGATGTGGCGCAGACGAATAGCAAAATTCTGCATGAACCGCTGAAGTGTCGGAATACGGATGCTGTCGATCACCTCCTGAATGGCAGTTTTCAGCTCAGATATGGTTTTAGGGATATTTCTGTACACATTGTCTTTAATGTAGCTCCACAAAAATGAGTCAAATGTGTTCTGATCCGGAGAATATGGCGGCCATGAGAGTCCCATTCCAGTGACCTCTGGATACCCCAGAAGCAGAATACGGTCCCCAAAGTGCTCCTCTAGGACATCAAACATTTTCTTGGTTCGATGGGGGTCGAGTTCCATCTTGCTTGAACCACATCTTGTCGAAATCAGGGCCAATTTGGATAATGGGGATGAAACTATTTTCCAAAACCTTCACGTATCGTTCAGTAGTCACCGTGCCGTCAATGAATATCGGACCGCTTATTCCGTGACTGGACATTGCACACCACACAGTCACCCGTTGAGGGTGGAGAGACTTCTCAATCGCGAAATGCAAATTCTCAGTCCCTTAAATGCGCCAATTTTGCTTTCTTGCGAAGTTGCGTGCGTATGCGCATACTAATTCCCATCATACCCTGCGGCCGACCACGAAGTTTGAACTTCATCATGCAAACCGTTCAGAAGTTATGACGGTTTAATTTCATATAGTTCAATAATTGTCATCCTGTAACTGCCAGTGAATACACCATAACGAAAACGCGATATGACTAGATTAGGCATTTTAAAATTACAACACAGTGCTGTGATAACTCCATTTAGTGCGATTAAAACGCTGTTTTTAAAGGTGCAATGCTACAAAGTTGTTAAACGTTCCAGTCTTTTTTTTTTCTGCTTTGGATACAAGTTTTTTTTTTTTTTTTTTCATGGTACTAACACTTTAAAAAATATCTTTTTGGTAATAAAATACATAAGAAGGATAGGATAACTAAAGTGCAGATATTTCAAGAGATTTTACAAGCTAAACTATTTGGAATATTTGTAAACGATTAGATATTTATACTGCTTAGAGAAAGCGGAAACAAATTTTGCAATAAAAAACAGTTTAAAACTTTTTCAACAGATGGCGCTGTACATCATTATTATTTTTTTTTTTTTAAAGAAAAAAAGAATAAAAAAATTCCTACCAACTAAATTTTAAAACTTTTTATCAAAAATTTGACGTAATACTAAAGTAAAATTTTATCCAGGACGTATTCAAAATAATGATAATAATAATAACGCGCTCTATTAATAATGTGTTTTAATCAAAATCATAATAAAAATAGTACTGCTTTGAAAGAATATAGGGGAGGTAGGGGAGGTATGATACACTTTTTTTTTTACTAATTTATTACAACCCTTAGAAAGCTATTTTTAAACAAATTTTTCGTGTTTTCTTATAAAGTGACCTTTTATTCATTTATTAAAAATATTGTGAATTTAAAAAATAGTCATTCAAAAAATATATCACAATTATTTTGAATGGTTACTACTGTATCAAATCTCCCCATTACTGGGGAGGATTGATACACTAGCAAGGGAGGTTTGATACATTGTTATGTAAATTGAAAAAAAAAAATGCAGACAATTCAATTTATGCGTCATACAATTTTTTATGATAAAGCTTGAAATATTTAAGTAAAATTTGAAACGAAATGACATTAAGATATTTTTGTTTCAGAAATGTTTTTTACAAAAATATTTAAACTATTGCTATTATTTAAACAATCCTATTAACACACTTTTTAGAAAATAAATAATGAAGAAAACCCCTAGAGATCTAGTTGCAAGGAAAAATGAAGTGAACATTGCTGATTTGCAAAAAATTTAACATAAATTTAGCACATTTAAGATTCCTTTTAACCCGGGAGAACTCGCTGCATGAGATTTTCTCTCACAGCCGTACTTTTTTAAGACTCTTATTTAAATCATTTTTCATCTTAATTAAAATTTCAAAATGTTTTACAATTTTTTTACCTATTTTGTGAATAAAAGTACTAAGCCAACCAAAAAAAGTTGATATTATATGAATGTAAAGTAAAAGAAAAGCAATTGGGCATTCTCACTAGCGAGTTCTCCCGGGTTAACCTTTCAGGGGCAAAGCATTTTCAATGTTAAAGTGTTGAATAAATGAATGGCACCGGAATTTACCAACAAATATAATTAGAAATAAGAAAAGGGATATATTTCACTTTCATAGTAAATGGAAAATATTTTAACAAAATGCTGGTGCCAATGTGGCGTTTGGGAATTAAAATTAAGTGGTTTTATAACCATACCACCAACCCTGAAATGGTTAAAAGAAAAATTAATAACTCTATCATTTTGATAAGTAAAATCGGGTAAATTTAACGTTTTTTCAATTTGCCCTTCGTAAATTATAGAAAGATTTTCCCTTTCAGGTCATTTAAACTTTTCCCCTTCTACATGACGAGCAAAGCGAACTAACTATCTATCATCGCACTGCTTTTCTATGTAACCTACATAATGTCTATGAATAGTCTCTTTGTTCTTCCTTACCAATTTCAGTAACTCTTGCTGTGAAACAATAATGAATATTACAGTCCTATATTAGTTTGCAAACTTAAAAAAACTATTAAATTTCAAATATGCAAGCGTATCATTTCTCCCCAGTACTAATGTATCATTTCTCCTTATTATGCCTTATTGGATTTTCAATCACTTTATACAAATGCAGTTGCAAAATGGTAATCTACTTTCCAGTAAAACTAATTCTAACAATGTACTTTATAAATAAAAAAAATTGCAAGATATTATCTTCACAATAATAAGAGTTATGAAAGAAAATCAGTCAATGAAAAAATTTACATCGCCATTCCAAAAACCTTCAAAATTAAAGGAAAAGAAAAGTTGTCAGTTCTTCACTGATTATTCCAGCTAATGATGACTTCAGCAAATAAAAGAAGCCTTCACATGTGTTAGAATGGCCGTTAATGCCATTTGTTGAGAAAAATTGTCAATGTATCAACCCTCCCTATGTATTAAACCTCCCCTACCTCCCCTAGTCGTCTCAAAGGATCGAGCAGAGGACTGATGTGTGTGTAAATTGTCTAAAAATGATGATATAAATTTAAAGCTACAGAGAACATGGAGTGATCCCTAGAACCAGAAGGCGACGCTCATTGAAACCTGAAGCTGTGTAAGTTGTTCAAGAAGCAATTGATTCATTATTAATTGATTGGTAATTACCTCATATTGTATTTTACAATAACAAATCTTTATAAATATGAAATATTGATTTAAAAGGAGTTAAATTTTTGTTAAGGGTGTATTCGAAAAAATATTTTTCCACCCTCAACAGCTCGAAATTTTCTGAGACATTTTCAGACTAATTTTTAAAAGTAAAAACATGAAACTTGCTGGGGTGATTTCTGAAGACATGTTTAACATGCCGTGTGATTTCATTTTCAGCTCAATTAATTAGAATTTGATTTTTAAACAATTATTTTCTCAGTATGACCATTTTTTTCCTTCCCCAGATCGCCCGCTTCGGAAAATTCGGTTCAAAACGCCAACTTCGACAGCGTTTTTTACAGTATTTTCTGCATTTATCAAAAAATTAAGGAGCACTGCACATTATATAGTTTCTAAATAAGAGAATTTCCAAGTTTGATGCGTTTGAGAGCAAAAATGAATTTTAAAATGAATCAGAAAATAAACAGTTTGGATCGGAATACACCCTTAACATTTGCTAATAAAAATTCTCTAACAGTTCAGCGCTATCTGTCTGTAAAATTTTGAACTAAATATTATACTATTGCATATTTCATTTCCGCATACTCTTATCAGCAAAAATACCAAAGTTTTTAAAAATATCCCAAATACTTGTAGAGCCCTTCAATCACTTACACTTTAATTATGGCCACCCTGCATATTCTCAGCCATCTCGTCTTTTATTTGACGTTTTCTGCAAGAATTCAAACGTTTTCATTACTAGAACAGATAGGTATACACTACTAGTACATTTTAAGCTCTAAAATGATAGTAATAACAATTTTGAGTAGAAAATGTTTTAAGCAGATTTTTTTTCAGCACAGGCGTGTACAGAAAGAGTTAACCTTTAACTGATGTTACCGGTCTCTCAGACCGCGGCTTTTATAGTTTAACTTGCAATTTTCAGTTTAACTACAAATACTACCGATATTTTGTTACGTTTGGAACTTTAGTACTATCACCAGATACTTTTGAATAGGTGAATTTTAATTATAAAAGTCCTGTACAAAAAGTTTATTACAAAAACACCGTCTGATGAGTTAATCGTTCCTTTTATTCATTTTTCGATGGAGCTGACTCACAGACCGCTTCACATTAGTTATGTGACAATTTCTGTGACATCAGTTAAAGGTTAGCCTTTAACTGATGTTGCCGATCTCTCAGACCGCGGCTTTTTTCAATTTTTATAGTTTAACTTGCAATTTTGAGTTTAACTACAAACACTACCGAAATTTTGTTCCATTTGGAACTTTAATACTATCACCATAGACTTTTGAATAGGTGAATTTTAATTATAACAGTCGTGTGCATAAAGTTTAGTACAAAAACACCATCCTATGAGTTAATCGTGCCTTTTATTCAGCTTTCTTTCCAGTGGTCTCACACACCGCTTCACACAAGTTATGTGACAATTTCTGTGACATCAGTTAAAGGTTAATTAAGATAGTGAACATTTGTTGTGTTCGCAGTCACCAAAACTAAGACTGGTATGCTAAAAAATATCTGAAAAACATTCTTAAAGTGTCCACTAGTGGGACCTTAATTTCTTGTTTAAATTTTAATGGGCTGTAATTGTTATTTGGTATGAATATCTTCCTTTTCTTTATTTAAAAGTTTATTAGTCAAAATAAGTTAAAACAATGCAGCATTTTTTTTTCGTAATAATTTATCTAATTTAAAAGTTTAACCTTTAACTGATGTTACCGGTCTCACAGACCAGTGCTTTTTTTTCAATTTTCATAGTTTAACTTGCAAATTTTAGTTTATCTGCAAACACTACTGAAATTTTGTTTTGTTTGGAACTTTAATACTAACACCAGAGACTTTTGAATAGGTGAATTTTAATTATAACAGTCCTGTACAAAAAGTTTAGTACAAAAACAACATCCTATGAGTTAATCGTGGCTTTTATTCATCTTTCGATTTAGCGGTCTCACAGACCACTTCACACTAGTTATGTGATAATTTCTGTGACATCAGTTAAAGGTTAAAGTAATATATTTTGTAAGAGTTCTTAAAAATGCAATAGAAAAAAAATGAAAGGGTATCCTTGGTTTATCTTGGTGGTACATAATAACTCATCCTGGCAAAATGGATATTGCAATTTGCGTGTTCGTTTAACGTAACATTTTATGATTTCATTAGTTTCGTACTGATATTACTCAATTTCCTTCAAATAGGCAGGCTTAAGATCAAACGTTTCTCTTCTTATCATAGGTAGTAACTATGGCAACATAGCATGTGATCGTCTGGTCCAAGTCTGTTTCTACACCATATTTTAGAATAGTTTCTTGTTTATTTGTTAGTCTAAGCAAATTAAACGGAAGTATAGTGGAAAAAACAAATTGGGAGACTTGCTTGCGTCGTTCAGTTCCATGGCAACGAACGAAAATAGGATGAGAGAAACGATCAGAAGAGGTTCATCTGTTTTAGAGAAAGAGATCATACCAATAACGATATAGGAGGCTTTTATAATTGAAATCGAAATATATTAGAAAAGCTTTAATTAATACAAATGACACAAAAGGCTTCAGATTATATTGCAAAAAATGAGACTCTGGCTTTGAGGCTTTGGCCATAATTGCTTTAAAATATCGACGATTTAAATTTTAATGAATACAGTGGGCCGGACAGAGTCAGATTAACTCATTGAGGGGCGCCGTTTGCAGTCTGCAAAAGGCTAATTTTAATGCCGAAATTAACAAATGAGACCAGAAATTTTTTTAGTGCACTTTTGATCTCATAATGTACGTGAAAAAAAGCTTTTGATTATTTTCAAATAAATTTGTTCTTAAATTGCGGTGTGAATTAAATATTTGAACATTTTTAGAGCAGAAATGCCTTGCCCCTGAAAAGGTAACCTCTGATATTAAGAGAGGGAAACATAGTAACGTTTCGGGTGCCGGTTTTATTCAGAAAAAGTTCTCTAAATTCTATACACAAATAAACTCGTCAATACTACAAATATTATTCCTGTGAAAGGCTTAGCGAAATTCAAAAAACAGATTTATTTTATTTTTATTTATTTATTTATTTATTTGCATTCAGGGGTCCTTGAAAAAACATGCAGTGCTATAATCTACTAAGGATAATTGCCTACAGAGCTCAGCACTGTTTTCTTGATCAGAGCCTTGACTTGGGCCCTGAGGTGCTATACAGTGTTATATGTCCCAGCCAGATGGTCAGCCTAACGCAGAGTCTTCAGTGTTTAGTTCCCAAGCAAGCTTAGCACTCATTTTATCGACACCGAAAGGATGAAAGGTTGAGTGAATACCTTGCCCATCCGCAGTCTGGAATCGAACTATGAACCTGTAGCGTAGTAGAACAACGCACTGACCACTTCTCTTTAAACACTTACTATTTCTAAATAAAATAACCTTCGTGGTATAATTCTTCAACATACCATGAATATTTTTGTTCAGAAATAATGATATTCGAAAGGAACACTAGTGGCACCCGGGAATGTTACCTGTATAAAAAATACTATAGAGAGTATATTTTTAGTTCTATGTTCTGTGACCAGGACGGTTTCAAACCAGGTGCAGGACATCGGGATGGTATATCAATGGCTAGTAACCTGTTCATCATGTTAAAATTTCCCTCTCGGATAGCGAAACTCTTTCAAAAGTATAGAGTGGTTTTTTTCTTGTTTTAGACATGCTTTCTATGTTTCTAATATTTTCTAAAAGAAACATTCAAATTGCAATATAAAAAATATATAAAAGGAACTGAGGGACTTCATTTTTCAGTCATTTTGGGGGCTCTATTAAATTTTAGAAGAGAAGCTTATGCTTCCCCCTTTTTGGTAATTAAATCCTTGGTAATCGCCTTTTTGGTAATTAAGTCCTTGGACGAGATTGCGTTCGTAGCGCGCAAAAATTATTTATTACAAGCGTTCTTTTTTGTGCGAAAACCATCCTTTCGATAATTTTGTGATATAATTGTATCTGATGACAGTATAAGGTAATGGAAATGATCCCTTTTAGTCAAAATAGTCGAAAAATATCTAGTTACCTGAATTTGATTCAGTCATGTTTGAAAACAATTAGACAAAATTCACTTTGTGTGTTCATAAAACTAATTCATTAATTCTTCAGATGGCAATACCATGGTCTTCAAAGTTTTGAAATTAAACTCTTTTTGCTCTAAAGAAAAACCTATATTAATATCAACATGTGGAAATTCGTACAAAGTTTTGTACGTCGATATAATTGTACAAATTTACAATTTTAATGACAGCCTAACAAATTTACTCACTAATTTAATACCAAAAATATTCTTTTTTGAACTTATTTTTATAGAAAATTCTCCAGAACAAAATAGTTTATTTTATTTTAATTGTGGAAAAGCAACATAATGAACAACAGTAAATGACTAACTGAAAGAAACGTCTGAAATAGTAGGCAAAGTTTGTAACATACATTATATTATTTTGGGAAAAACTTATACATTAATATTAGAATTTTTAAATTTTTTTTTAATGAAAGCCCCCAAATTAAAAGGAGAAAAGTCCTTCCGGTCAGTACCGGGTAGAAGAGGTAGCTTTTATTTTCTTCATTTTTAAAAAAGCCAGCTTATATTATACAAACACACGAAGCTCAACTTAGTGGAACCCGATTATAGAAGATTCAATACTAATGTTTGTCAATGCTGAAGATGAATGAGAATTTCACGAAATTAATCAGCTTTATCCAAGCTGGCTTTATTTAAAGTGATTTATACAGTAGCGCTCAAAAGTATTTTGACATCCTTATATTCTCTCTTATTTTATTTAATATAAAAATGTAAAAGAAAATATATTCCCTATAATTGAGAACACTGTGACTGCAATTATTCAAATGTATCAAGTTTCAACTTGTTTGTTTACATTCGGCGGCACCGAAGAAATATGACTCCTCATTAGCTAAAAAGTATTTTGACAATTAGTTTGCATTTAATTGTTGACGGTGTCAGTGGTGCTATAGCTTCGATTAGTGTTTATATAGACTTATTGGGATTAATTTTAAGGATCAGGAATGCAGAAATGTAAAAAATATTGAAGTGATTCTAGAAAAGCCGCTGTAAATGCACTTAAGAAAGGTAGACTGCAAGCAGAATGGACCCTATTCAGCTGACGTCAGATGCCAGAGCTGGCGGTATGATGATCTGTTATTCTAGTTACTGCACCGGCAGAATACCAGTACGCGCAGGCGCAAACACCGCTAGCAGACGACTTTAGCCTTGACCCAGGTTGAGCGCATACATTTTCACTGAAAATTTGCAAACTTAGGGAATGTTCTCGTATACAGAACAACATTTTGAATTTAGATTACAATATATTAAGTATATGCTGCTGCATCAAAGAATTTTTTTGCGGTATTTTTAGCAAACAAGCATTAATAACTCACACTCCATAGACTGTTATGCTAAACACCGCCAGCAAATACCGCCAGCAGACGAATTTTAGCCTCGAACTCAGGTCGCGTGCATAAGGTCCATTAACTCGTTTTTTTAACGTGTCTCGGCAACTTGTTATTACATGGAATAAAGTTTTTAATAAACAGAAATATATCGAAAATAAGCCTCAAAGTGGCCATCCGAAAAAAACAACTTGCAATGTTGACTGTATTATAAAAATGATATCTACAAGTGATTGTCGTAAGTCCGCTGTAATAATAAAAAATGAATTGAAAGAAAATTACGGCATAGACATACACGTTTCATCAGTCAAACGAAGCCTAAACCTCTATGGTTTACATGGCAGAAGACCAGCAAAAACACGTTTGTTATCTACTAAGAATAGGAAGGCTAAAGTTGCATTTGTAAAACGGCATAACCCTTTCAGGGGCAAAGCAATTCCATTGCTGAAGTGTTGAAATTAATGACTGACACCAGAATTTTGGTTAAAAAAAATTCGGTTTATTATGTGCGTGAAATATAGCTTTTTCTTATTTAAAAATAAATTTGTTTTCAAATTCAGGTGTCAATCATTAATTTCAACACTTTAGCAATGGAATTGCTTTGCCCCTGAAAGGGTTATGCCGTTTTACAAATGCAAATTTAGCCTTCCTATTCTTAGTAGATAACAAACGTGTTTTTGCTGGTCTTTTACCATGTAAACCATAGAGGTTTAGGCGTCGTTTGACTGATGAAACGTGTATGTCTATGCCATAATTTTCTTTCAATTAATTTTTTATTATTACAACGGACTTACGACAATCACTTGTAGATATCTTTTTTATAATATAGTCAACATTTCAAGTTGTTTTTTTTTGGATAGCCATTTTCAGGCTTATTTTCGATGTATTTCTGTTTATTAAAAACTTTATTCCATGTAATAACAAGTTGCCGAGACACGTTAAAAGAAGGAGCTAGTTCTGCTTGCACTCTACCTTTCTTAAGGGCATTTACAGCGGCTTTTCTAGAATCACTTCAATATTTTTTACTTTTCGTCATTCTTGATCCTTAGAAATAATCACAATAAGTCAATATAAACACTAATCGAAGCTATAGCGGCACTGACACCTTCAACAATTAAATGCAAACTAATTGTCAAAATACTTTTGAGCTAAGGAGGAGTCATATTTCTTCGGTGGCGCCGATTGTAAACAAACAAGTTGAAACTTGATACATTTGAATAACTGCAGTCATAGTGTTCTCAGTTCTAGGGAATATATTTTCTTTTACATTTTTATATTAAATAAAATAAGAGAGAATATAAGGTTGTCAAAATACTTTTGAGCGCTACTGTATTTGGCCCTAAATTTCGGCGATATCTTGAAATGCCCGCCATTTTAAAACAACATGATGGGTGAAGCTAACCACTGAACTTGGTCGAGACCTTAGTAATTCCTGTGCACATGCTCGCTCACATCGGAATCGGTTGATATATACGAGTGCTGTCGCAGGCAAAAAATCAGATTTTTCAAAATGTCGCCCACATTAAAAATTCAAACTGATATATCTCAGCCATTTTTTAAGATAAAGACAAAACAAAAAATGCTCCGGAATCCTTGTATCAAGGTCAAACACTTAAGAAAGAAACCTTTTTCAATTTTTTTTGTACATCATTTTATTTATTTTTTTAATTTTAATGGCCGCCATTTTGAAACAAGATGGTGGATGAAGCTGTCCAACGAACTTGTTCGAGACATTGCTATATACTATGCACATGCCTTATTACATCCAAATCGGTTAATAAATACGCGTGTTATCGCGTGACAAAAATCAAATCGTTTCAAAATGTCAGCCATTTTTAAAGATATAGACGAAACGAAAAATGCTCCGAAATCTTTGTATCAAGATAAAACACATAAGAAAAATCTTTTTCAATTTCTAATTTTTTTCAATCTCGTTTAATTATTTTTTAAATTTTAAATGGCCGCCATTTTTAAACAAGATGGCGGATGAAGTTGCCAACGAACTCGGTCGAGACATTAGTATGTACTATGTACACAGTACACACCAAGTTACATCAAAATCGGATCATAAATACGCGTGTTATCGCGCGACAAATATCAGATCGTTTCAAAATGTCAGTCACACTAGAAATTCAAAGTGCTATAACTCAGCCATTTTTTAAGATATAGACGAAACAAAACATGCTTCGGAATCTTTGTATTAAGGTCAAACTCTTAACAAAAAAATATTTTTCAGTTTATAATTTATTTGCACCGCTTTTTAATTTTCTAATTTTTTATAATATTTTAAATGGGCGGCATTTTGAAACAACATGGTGGATGAAGCTGGCCAACGAACTCGGTTGACACATTGGTATGTACTATGCATACAATTATTTTCATCCAAATCGGTTTATAAATACGAGAGTTATCGCATGACAAAAATCATATATATATAAGTCACATTTGGACTGAGGGTGGTTTTGGGATCTGGGGGTAATGATCGGCGAAATTATACCAAAATTTTCCGGAAGTGCTTTCCTCCGGACGGCTGCAATAGGTAGCTTTTTATTTTTTGTAATGAAAGCTACCTTAAAGTTGAAAATTTTCTCTTCCTTATTTTGAAACACATTTTTTCGAAATTTCCGGTGTCAATTGAAAATTACAGAAACGCAATTGCTTGCCCCTGAAAGGACTTAAACCAAATGTTAAGTAGTATGCGCGAAAATTATTATATTTTGAATATGAGAAAAATTTTCATTACTATGATCCACATTAGAATTTTGATTTGGTTACAAATTGAAAGATACCTTATTAAATAAGTAAAATAATGTCAAAAAAATTTACACGGTTTTTATTTCTTGTCCATTAAGGGTGTTCTCGAATCCAAAAGGGCAACTTTCTGACATAAGTTTTAATTTATTTTTGTTTGAAAACGCATGAAACTAGCTGGTGTTGTTGTTCAGAAACTATGTAATTGAGTTGTTTTTTCCATTTTTTTGCAAATGCAATAGATCTTTCAGAAAATAATGCCAAAATGGGCGTTTTGAACCGAATTTCCGGCGAAGGATGAAAGAGTACTCAAGAGCGGGCGAAAAACGTGTTTGTCACGTGATCAAATTCGCTTATAACTTAATAGATAATTGATTGATCAAAAAATTGAAAAAACAGTTCAATTCCAAATCGCTTCCATGACCAGGGCGAAATTTGACTTTCCATAAGACTTTTAGCATTAGTGCAAAAACCGGCAATTTCATTGGCTATCGGTGAACCGAACTTCTGTCCCTGGAAGGAAAAAATACATTTTACGAGTAATAGCGCTGCTGCTCACAATAACTTGATGTATTAAAAAAAATCGTATATATTTCTCATACTGAGCACAAAACCAATCGTTATACAGTTAATAACATAATACATAATTAATTATTAAATTTGATTTAATTTTCTATAAAGAAAATTATCAACAACTCTAAAACAACACTGACTTAGTCAAATTATGATAAAATAATGATATTGTTATAATAAGTTGCTTATAACTTTTTATTGTTTACTCAGATGTTTGCAATCAATATTAAAGTTCTAGTAACTTAATTAAAAATAAGTAATTGAAGTTCCATCTAGATATATAAAAATATTTTTCTACGTCAATTTAAAAGATACTATTATTGCCTTTAAATAGATATTTTATTTTAATTATATAACATTAGCTCCTATGTGGTATTATGTAGTAAAATTATAATCACAATATTAGATTTCGAATAAAAATTGTAAAGCTACTGATAATAAATTAATAAATACAGATAAAAACAAAAATATCCATAATAATAATAATCGTTATTTTAAATATATATATTGCATATAATAGTATAATATTTTACATTGTTCATGTTTGATGTATATTACACTTTTATTGCAACATATATATATAATAAAACATTTTGCGAATAATAACTATTAAATCACAGATATATATATTTTTGTTGGTGGTCGGCAATGTTTATTTAATGGTTATATATATATATATATGTATTTTTGTTGCATTTTTACCATGCATTCAATTACTTAAGGCTGTCCTCAACTGCCTGCTCAACAAGCGCAAAAAGTTTTGACACATTTACAAATTCTTCTTTTTAACGGAAAGGTATAAAATTGGAAAGCCTGACCATGGAAGCGATTTGGAATCGAACTGTTTTTTCCATTTTTGGATCAATAAATTACCTATTGAGTTACAAGCGATTTTGATCACGTGACAAACACGTTTTTCGCCAATGTAAGCCTAGGAGATTTATTATTGCATTTTAATAAATGGTTATTTTAATTATTGAAAAATACTAAAGTGTTGTATGCTCTGATACAGTAAAATCTACTAAGACGGAATCGCAAGACACCGGGAAAATATTTCGTTTTATATTTTTTCTCTTGTGAATGTATTTAAAAAATATTTTTTTTTCATTTCAAATTTCTCTACAAAGAATATTTTGCATATTTCTCTACATAGAATATTAATTTATTGAAATAGCAATGTAATACAAAACTAAGTTAAATTTTACATAAATATTTAAGATGATACAACAATCAAAGTATTGATTTAATGCAACAATCTAATGATTGATTTAATACAACAATCTAAGGATTGATTTAATACAACAATGAAATCGCTAAGGATAAGTACCCCCCCCCCCCCCAAAAGAAAAATGTCCTTCTGATTTTCAGTGGAATTTTTTTCCATTTACTATGGATGATAATTCAAACACTAAACACGTATAATTATAGAATATTCTTCATTAAATAAAGTTATTGTTCTGATATTTAAAATTCTCTCTCAATCCCCCCCCCCCCCTTGGGCCACTACTACCAAATTTCCCTGAAAAACACTAAACAGAACCCTCTTGCAAAAAACATTGGTAAACAACCCGTGAGAACGACCCACCCTCTCCCCACATTCTAATCATATGACATGACATGCTAGCTGGCTAGAGCAGCAGAGAATGTCGTTTTCTGTTTATGATATGGAAAATGCCGTTTACACTTTTTTCTTTCGTTAACACTACAAAAACCGCCAGATTAAAAATATTGGTCGTCGAGTAAAAAAATATTGGTTGCAAGTGGCGATCGCATTTGCCAAGCCCTGATTATTACGATCCATGATTTTTTTAAATATATATATAAACTAAAGAGCTTTAAAATTACAATTGCATTCCAACAAATGTGCTATTAGAAATACGGTCTTAATTTATATCAAGATAAAAATTTCAATAAAAATTTGTTTGTGGCCTTCAATAATTTAAGTACTACTAAGTTTTAGACACTTGTCAAATTTAATTTGAAGTTAGTTTATCACATTATATAGCATTGATATCTTTATTATTAAAAATATACTCATATTAGCATTTGTGTGTAGAAAGAGTTGCCGAAGCGTAAAAATTCAAACTCCAAGAATTCTTTTTAACACATTTTTACAATTTAAATAGTAGATGTAGATAAAAAATATTTACTAGTTTTTTTTTTTTTTTTTTTTTTTTTTTTACCTAACATCAAGATGAAGCTGCATGTAGTACAATATTTTAATATCAAACTGTCAAACAAAATCTTTAATTAACTAGCATTAATTTTATTTTTTAAATTTTAATGCAACGATATAATACCCCTATTCAAAAGGGTTAAACAAGGTAAATTCTAATATTTGATTTTAAGTAGTTATTTTGAACAACAATATACTATTAACCATTTTCACGATTATTATCCAACATTCATAAAAACCTACTGATGAACTTCCTTAAAAGATCTAAAATTTATTAGAATGTAATAAATTTATGAAATTTTTAACAACAACAAAAAATTCTAAATCTCTTCACCTATTTTTAAAATACAATGCATAAAATATTCTTTTAATCAGACCACAAAAAAGTAATTTAATCCGGGAAAATAAAACTTCATCAATGTAAAATCGCCTGCAAAATCGAATACTACTTCTTAAATTCATGCCCAGTTCTTAACGCTGTATTCCGCTATCGAAGAATTTGTTGTTTCCATGACAACATCGTACTCCATTAAAATCATATCGAATGAGTTCAGAATCGGGCCCTAAGAGCAAGATTGTGCTGACGAAGGAGAACCACTCCATAGCCTTAATCTCCTTCCTTCGGTTCAATGCGGAGTGACGTCAGTTTAGCGTTTAGGCCTCGACGAGGCTAACGAGAAAGACAGGCTACCGCGGTGGGTCCGATTCTTCTTTTTTTACAGACCGCTGGCGTCACGTGATGCTCGAATGCACCAATGAAGGTTTGCGAAAAGAGCATCACGTGACTCCAGCGGTCTGTAAAAAAAGAAGAATCGGATCCACCCAAAGACATTTAAGATACATTGACCGGCAATTCCCATTCAAAAGCATGCGAAATCATGGCAGCCATCTGAAGTAAATTGAAACACCTGAACCGCGAGGTTTATACGTCAGCTGTGGTTATTTACCATTAAGTGCTATGGCTAGAATGAGCTTAAAAATTAATTTATATCAATATATATGAAGTTTATGGCATATTGTTTTACATGAAGCTATTTTTTTATAGCTAAATATGCGTTATAAATATTGAATTTTCAGAAATAAAGTTCAATAAGGCGATTTATTAATAATTTTATGGATGGTATGTTTGAAAACGAGTACCTAATTTTAACATGCCTTATAAACCTAAATAAAGACGAAGTTTATATGGAAATAGATTGTTAAACATTATAATGGCACCTTTTTTTAAGTTTGACTTACAAAAGCAACTGGAAAGGAAGTTTAGATTAAAGGTAGCAACTGTAACATAATATAGTAATTTACAAAATTTTAAATTACTTGTAAAGAAATCTACGTTTGTTAAACTAATTTTTATGCAAATAGGTAATTAAAAAAATGCATATTAACGAAAGTAACACTATATTTTTTTCCTTGTAGGATGTTTATTGAAATACTTACTTGCTATACGAAAAAAACAAAAAAAATTATGAATAATAAGGTATTTTTTTTTTTTAAAGGCCTAAATGAAATAGGGTAGACTAATACTTAATGATCCGCAATGACAAAATATGCTGAAAAAAGCATTTTCTTAGGTAAATTAAAATATAAAACATATATGCTGCCGTACAACAGCTGTGATCAAAAATCCTCAGTTAAACTGTCAGTTTGCAGATCTATGTATCTTTGTTATTTGAGCTTTGAGGTAGGCGCTGCGGCTCCGGCCGGCATGACCTCAAATGATCACATATACCCAAACCAACGGAACAAAAAGAACCAGTTTACCACCAGAAACAAAGTGGGACGGCCCACACAACAAACCACGAACTGATAACCCCAACAAGAGGACAAAAACTACCCCGAAAAACACAAAAAAGACGCACCCTAAACAATAAACCAGGGGCAACCTAAAACGAAGGAGCCCAACAACTCATCCAGACAAGCAGCACCAAAAACAAAAAGACAACACAGCTATTAAGCAAGAGTGATGAAACAAGCGAAAAAGGATAAACGGAAAAAGGCGACTAAAAACGCCCGCTCCCGAGGAAGAGATTGATGAACAGACGAAAACAATGACGATTAGAGTTGATACATTCCCAAAAGTCAGTCCAGTCATCAGGAAAGAAATTAACAGATGCCATGGCATCCCGTAGCATCGTTCTTTCAGCATCAAAAGCCGGGCACTTGAAAACGTAATGGAATTCCGTCCCATCCTCCGTAGAACAAAGAGAGCACGTGGGAGAAATACTAAGCTTGAAAATATATAACTTCCTGTCAGTGACAGCCGTTTGCGTCCGGAAACGAGCAATAAAAACATCCTCTTTACGGTTATGCGTCCACTTATAAATATTCGGACCAAGATACGGCGAATCGACTGCATATTGACAATCATTCCACCAGCTCTGGAAGCTAGCATGAAGCTGATCCGTTAAATGCCTCTTTAAGTCTTCAGGGGCCACCCCACTATAAGTGCTAACCGCATACGGGCCATTTCTAGCCAGATTATCAGCTTTCTCATTAGGAAGGATACCAACATGGCCAGGGACCCAGATCAAGGTAATCCCACACACAGAACCACGGACGCTGCATAAAGACTGGAAAAGGTCTAAGATGACAGCTGGGGACCTATGGTTAATATGTATTAAAGCTTCAAGGGCAGACTTGCTATCCGACAAAATAAAGTAGTTGTAACTCTTGATAAGAAAGCGCTGGACAGCCAGATTAAGGGCTAGAGCTTCTGCAGTAAAAGTAGAGTTTAAATGATGGGTGAGGTAAGCGCAGGATGTATCTTCAGTAATATTAACAGCAGCAATAGAAGTTTTAAAATCGTTCTTCGAAGCATCCGTGGCGATAAAACAAGAATTGGTAAGATGACGGAACTCATCCATGTACAGACTGAAACACTGACTGATGGCAGTGGGAGGGAGATTTTTAGTTTGAAACGGCAACTCATCAACTATGATCTTACAGACATCTTTTAAGCTCCCGCAAGGCCAGTGAGAAGTAATCAGCATATCAGGAGTCACAAAAGCATGGTCTGTAGTCCAAGAAAACCCATCAGGAAAATAATTGGAGCAGGGACGACCAAAATTAACAGCAGACGTACACCGGATGTAAAAGGAAGAGGTAAGATAGCTTCGTCGAAAACTAAGAGGAGCTTGGTTGGATTCACGATAAAGCTTGAAGATGGGAGTCCACTTGGGTAGGCCGGTCGCAAAACGGAGGGCCGCATTATACACCACATCCAGCTTCTTTAGAGAGGTCTTAGCTGCAACGCCGTACACAGGACACGCATAATCAATAACGCCCCGAATAAGGGAATTGACCAAAGGAATGAGATGGACGGTTTTCGCTCCCCACTGAGGACTGGCAACAGCTTTTAATAAATTAAGGCGCTTCATACATTTTTTACATAAAGACTGAATAT
The DNA here is from genome assembly GCA_963932465.1 of Maratus speciosus. Classification (NCBI taxonomy): domain Eukaryota; kingdom Metazoa; phylum Arthropoda; class Arachnida; order Araneae; family Salticidae; genus Maratus; species Maratus speciosus. The sequence goes on along the minus strand of OZ010796.1, from coordinate 420,351,056 downwards.
GCTGATTGAAAGACAGGTTGTGAGTAAAAATGACACCCAAGATCTTAGTAGTATTCTGCCACGGGATGTCTGATCCATGAAGACTGAAATTCTGCAGGGGAAGATCCTTTTGCCGAGAGAAATTTATTGCCGAGCATTTATCAGGCCGGAGCTCAAGCTTCCAATAAGTGCACCAAGCATTGATCCTGTTCAGCATCTCCTGAAGTTTCAAAAAAGCGTCTTCTAAGGAAAGATCTGAAAAGTAGAGAAGGATGTCATCGGCATATACAATGATTTGGACCCCCGAATCAACAGCTTCGAATAAATCCCACAGGAAGATCATGAACAAGATGGGCGAAAGGACGCTGCCCTGCGGCACACCACGAAAAGAGTTCACCAGATGAGAGAAAACACCTCTCCACTTAACCTTGATCTTCCTAATCTCGATCCACTTTAAGATCCACAAGGCCGTTCTTCCAGCAATGCCCAGGCTAGCCATCTTGTAAATAAGAGCATCCCTCCATACAGAGTCATACGCCGTGTGGATGTCAAGCTTGAGAGCGATGATGTACTTCCTCTCCAATCTGGCACGCTTAATGTCTAAGTAAAACAGCTTCAAAGCCTTCGTGCAGTCGCTATTGGGGAGAAAACCAAAGTGTCGATCATTGAAAAGGTGTCTAGGCATAACCCAGTCGAGGATTCTCTTGAGGAGGATGCGCTCCATAATCTTGCACCCCACAGCCGTGAGAGCGATGGGCCGGTAACTGCTAAGAAACCCTTTAGGTTTCCCAACCTTCCAGATAGGCAGGATCACCGCCGTTCTCCAGCAATCCGGAACACTACCCGACATGAAACTATCATTAAAAAGCCGAAGCAACTTTTGTTTGTTTCCAATTGTAAGAGCTTTATAAACACGAGCCGGAATTCCGTCTTCACCAGGGGTGGTATTCTTCGCGTCCTGAATTGCACGGTTCAGCTCTTCGAACGTGATCGGGTTGTTCCAATGCTCATCCGAACTGCTGAGATCAAAAGGGATACTACAGAACTCACGGGTGCTTCGAAATTGCTCGGCAAAAGCATTGGCTTGGTCAGACCTGTCGAGAAGCTCTTCAGTCTCGTCCATCAAATAGAAATTTGACTCCTCAGAGCTACTCCTCTTGGCTAAAGCCTTGATGATTCCATAGATAGTACCTTTGGCGGCCTTTTCACATATATCGCCCCAGTAATTGCGAGCCTGATAATTCATGTAGCGCTTGAGCTGAGCAGCATAAGACTTATACGATTTCCAGCAATCCCTCGATAAGTTTATTCTGGCTAATCTCAGGAATTTCCGCTTTTGGCCGAGGAGCCACGCGCAACGTGAGTCCCACCTGGGGGGGTTATCTCGACGCTGCACCCTATGCTTGAAAGAATTATGGGAAAGAACCTCTCGAAAGCTCTTATGGAGGTACTCAAATGAGGTGACGTCATGAACATCCAGGGTCCGATTAAGGCAAGACTCGACTCCATCCCAATTAGTAGAAGTATGCAGGTACTTCGTAGTCACATGGTTAATTTTATGGATGATAGGCCAGTGATCAGAGTCAAACAGATCAGGGTGAACGTATGTGTCAGTTTGCCGAAAAAAATCAGGGCTTGAAAAAGAGAGGTCAATCAATGATGCAGAGCCAGAATGAGTGACGTGAGTTGGATGATTTGTATTAAGAATGCAAACATTATTGTTGAGAAGCCAGTTTAGAATCTCTTCAGAGCCCGAAGTGTTACAAGAACTGCCCCAGGCATGATGCTTTTGATTAAAGTCACCGAGAATCAGGAAGGGATGCGAAATCTTATTGGTAAGCTGCTGGAGCCACGATTCACTAACTCTACCCTCGGGAGCGTAAACATTGACGATAGTCACCCACCGTCTTGCCATCCAAACCCTAACCCCAAGGACCTCCACACCCTGGGTGCTAAGAGAGCCCAAATCGAGCATTACAGAGGTAAGCCTCCTACTCACAGCAGTGAGCAGACCACCACCCCTGCCAGCTCTGTCCTGACGATAGATCACCATACCCGGATAGGCAAAAGAATCATCCACTCTAAGAAAAGATTCTTGAAAAACAAAAACATCGGCCTTCGAAAAGGGGGAACACTTCAACCAATGGACTTTATTTTTAATGCCTCTCAAGTTCCACTGGATCACAGCAAAGGGGATCGAAAACTGCACCATAAATAAAACGACAAAGAACACCTGGGAAACACACAAACAACAAAAAGTCCAAACAGGCGAACACCAAAAAGGGCAGCACAAAAAAGGAGAAAAACAAAGAAGGAGGGGGCGCTAAACCTGTTCCATGTCGTCGCCACCAGACTCTTCTTCAGAGCCCGATTTCAGAACAAACTCGTTCCCGCTCGTTTTACTGTAAACCTGTTCCCGACAGTTCGCTAAGGATAGCCGCTGGGCCGTCACCTTTTGTTTTTTTATTTTCTTCGGCCGATCGGAGGGAGAGCTGCCAACCGTATCTTTAGAAGCACCAGCAGACCGTGTATTGGCCGCACAGGCCGCCGTGAAAGACTTAACCAATCCTTCCATGGTTTGTATAAATAAGTTCATTTGTTGTTGTAACACATTAAGGATGCACTCTTGAGTACGCTGAAAAAAGAGCTCCATCGTTTGCTCGAGATCTGCTTTAGTTACATATGTGGGGTTCAAGGTTACTTCAGAGTTCATTTTAACAGAATCAGCATACGTTTTTGGATTAGAAATCTTAGCATACAGTCTACGAGCTTCGGTGATTGATAAATGGTTATCAGATTTGTATTTTTGGAAATCCATTTCCCTTAGTCGGGCTGGACACTTCAGATCAGACGCCAGGTGGGAGGCTTGACAATTAGAGCAAGTAAGCTCGGCAGTACTGCATGTGGCAGACGCATGTTTACCCCCACACTTCCTGCAGGTGGTTTCATTCGGACATTTGCTGGTAGCATGGTTAAATTGCCAGCAGTTAAGACACTGGCGTGGTCTGTCATAAAAAAGTCTAATTCTTTCCGTCATATAAAACAACTTGATCCTTTCAGGAATAAATGTGCCGTAAATAGTCACTAAAACAGTTTCCGTTAATTTGGTAACACCATTATCCTTTGTGGTAAAACGCCGCAAATCCTTAACCTTCAGCTTATTTTCGGCTTGAATTTCCTTTCCCAACTCTTCGAGACTAATACTCGTATCGATATTGTGTAAGACAAACCGTGACGTGATAGTTTCCTGTAGAATATACGCCTTGACCTGCACATTAAGTAATTTGTCAATACCAGAGACCGCCTGAGCGCATTGAGCATCAGACGTCTCGACTAACAATTTATCCGTCCTGGTAAAACGAATTTTTAAAGGCGCATTTGGACCAACTATTTTATCAAAATCAGCTTTTAAAGCCACAGGCCTATTTCGAGGAATCTTACCCTAAGTCGCTTCAAGAAAGACGCAAACACTGGAGACTCCATTAGCGAACGCATAAGTAACCTGTTGCGAAGGACTACTAACTTCTTGCACAAATATTTCTGGGTCACCAGCACTCGCATCTGTAATAGTAAAAATGGACGACATACTGAACGATAAAAACAACACAACCAGTCCTCGACCTGCGAGTCAGAGAAAAAAATAAAAATAAACAACTCTTAAACACAGCAAAAAGTAAACATTTACAAACGCGGAAAGCTTACCACGCCACACAGGGCTGGAGACCACGTTGAAACAAAAAGCAATAATGAAAAAGGGAAAAACTACAACCTGTAGCTCTAGAGACAAAACGGGGGCACCACAACTTGAAGCACGGAGCCGGGCCGACAGCAACCTACCTCGACCACGAACACCTCGCGAAAAAACATCTATGTATCTTAAAAGTCTTTGGATCCGCCGCGGTAGCCTGTCTTTCTCGTTAGCCTCGAGGCCTCGACTGAGCTTCAATCGCCGTCAGCGCCCTCTATTGTTTGAAATTCGAACTAAAATTAAGAATCACACTGAAAAAACTCCTGACATCATACATAACCCTCCTGAAAAATTTTTTTAAATATCTGTCACCGTTTGCAAGTTATTAAATTTTAAAATCCATCAGTCATTTTTGGGACACCCGGTAAAAGCGGCGGAGTGACTATGCAACAAAAGCTGCAGATTTTTAACAGTGTGCGTTAAACATTGTTTTCCGTTGTTCACGCGACAACTTGTACGAAGGAAGTATAAACAAATCTTTAAAAATAGCAATGCGCAGATCCGTTTGGGAATTTGATTTGAATATGAAATCCACCGTAGTGGAGATTGCTTTGAGGCCTATAGCAACGGTGGCTGTCGCCTCGAATGATCCTTGAAACAGAAATTGACACAGAAATTGAACACAGAAATTGAAACACAAACCAGACATAACAATTTTATTATTCTACATTACATATATGTATTACTTTTGAAAACACAATCACAATTGCAACCATGTCTTACCCAGGGACTCGAACCCGGACCTTCAGCGTGACAGCAGCCTCCGCTTACTGACCACGCCAGAGGGCGACCAGTTTGGGAATATTTGAAGGGACCTTACGCACTTGACGTCAGATGCCAGAGTTTGCGATATGCTGATCTATTATTCTAGCCACTGCACCGCCAAAATGCCAGTATGCGTAGGCGCAAACACCACTAGCAGACGACTGTACCCTCGACTCAGGTTGAGTGCATGTATTTTAAACAAAATTTTGCAAATTTAGGGAATTTTCTTGCACACAGAACATCATTTTGAATTTATAAAACAATACATTAAGTACTATACTGCCACAACAAAGACCTTTTTGTGCGGTGTTTTTAAACAAACAAGCATTAATAACTCACTCTCCATAGACTGCTATGATAATGTTCAGCATTAAATACCACCAGCAGACTAATTTTAGCCTCGACTTCAGGTCGCGTTCATAAGGTCCAGTGGAAAACGCATAGACTTCTCATATAACTGGATTCAGAAATAGTAACCCTTTCTTGACGCCGGGATCACTACCCACCGTCACGTGATGGTGGGCAGAGAAAACGCGCCAAACCGGTTTTTCTTCTCTGGTTCCCGTTGAAACTTTCTTGCGTCGGGCGTTTCTCTCGCATAAATGAAATCCGACAGTTGCCAATAAGGTGATCACCGCCAAAAAAGACAATCTTTTGGCGATGAAAGCGGAAACATGTGTGCCTCAAGTTCTGACCGAAATAACAATGGGATTCGGCCTCTGTTTCTTATCTTTACTCTGAGGGAAGACGCTTGTCTTTGTGCGTTGGGTTCGAGGTTACAAAAATTCGTCTGCTTAGGAATAACAGTCATAACCGCGTGTGTTTATAAAATTTATGCTTCTATTTTATTTCTATATGGAGTTTTAGACCTTTTCAGAGACAAGGGACACGTATATGTTATATATACATCAATTATTTTCTCTGTTTTAATCCAATTTCATGCATATTTTTCATTTTATTTATAAAATAAAATTTTAATTAATAAGTAATTATGTAAGTAATTAATAAGTAATTTTTAATTAATATGTATATACGTATTTATCGAAAATAATTCTGCAGTATTTTACGCATGCATTTACCTATATTTTTTCTGTATCAAATGACGCGTAAACAAACACGCTACTACGCCACTTTTACACCACGTGAATGGACAGTATTCTCGTGACGCCACAGTGGGTAAAATGTCGACGTGATCATTGGTTTAGTCTTTGCACCCTAGAATGTTTCTTCGCTTTTTCTCTTAGTTACGTTATTTTTTTGTGATACTTATGAGCTCAGAAAACGTATGGACAGTATTCTCGTGACGTCACAGTGGGAATCACGTGATGTAAAAATAGACCGTATGCATATGACGTCACGACCGCTATCGACGGCGCTTTAACTTGAACTGGTGAACAAATAAAGCACGAAGCGGTGTCATTCTCAACATAGAGCCTGTCAAACTCGCTGACAAAGTTTATTATTAAATATGGTCATATGTGCAATTTTCGGTTGCAGCAAAAGAAGTGACAGGGATAATGTGTCCTTTTTTCAGAATTCCTTGCGTGGATATGAAGTGGAATTATAAAAATTCAGAGTTATTACTGAAAAGACAGAAGCTTTGGATCACACGCATAAAAAGGGATGATCTGGACCAGACTAAAATTAGAAATGCACGAATATGCAGCTTGCATTTTATTTCAGGTAATTTTGTTTAATTTTTTATCATGGTTAGTCTTTTTTTAAAAAGTGTTGCAAGTAATTTTGTAACATATTATTCATAGTACACTGGCCTCCAAAAGTTAGGGTACACGGACTAAATGCGTTCGATTGCACACGTTTTGTCGAATATCTACAAAACTTATTGGCGAATTGTTCTTGAACTTCTGGGATGAAAAGAACATGTTTCATTTCATATTTCTTGGTGAAGATTTAGTCGGGGGTACAATTAGGGGGCTAATAAAAAATTTAATAATAAAATAATATTTGCGATCACCTATGTAACAGGAAAGGTTGGAAATGGTTTGTCACCGTGGTAAATGACTATTTGGGTCCTGTTCAACGTTTGTATGCATTTGTGTAAGCGCACTTATATTCGTGAAAATGTTAACGTTTATGTGAAAAACTCAAACTTTTTTTTATAGCATACAGAGTTTTCAACCAAATTTAACACAACTTTCCAAAAACCTGACAAAGAAAAGTAGAAACAGTATACTGCAATTAAAACATGAATATATTGAATATTTGATAAGATATGGGCATTTTATGAGATAATTTTTAACTGCGCATGCACGGAAGATTTCAAAATTTATATTTCATAATTTGGTACTCAGTATTTTGGGGCAACTTCTATAAAAAGTCCAGTCAAATATTGTGAAAACTTAGGAAGATGTAGTGAGCTGATTGAAAAGTTGTGTAAAATCCCTTATAACAAAGCTATTTTTAGGAAGCAACTCACTATATCGACCCCATCTTTGTGAATTTTCGCGATATTTGACTAGACTTTTTATATAAGTTGCCCTAAATAGCTGACTACCAAATTCTGAAATAAAAATTTTGAAATCTGCTGCGCATGCGCAGTTAAAAATTATCTCATAAAAATGCCCATATCTCATCAAATATTCAATATATTCATGTTTTAATTGCAGTATACTGTTTCTACTGTTCTTTGTCAGGTTTTTGGAAAGTTGTGTTAAATTTGGTTGAAAACTCTGTATGCTATAAAAAAAACGTTTGAGTTTTTCACAAAAATGTTAACATCTTCACGAATATGAGTGCTATGCTTACACAAATGCATACAAATGTTGAACAGGACTCAAATAATAATTTACCACCGTGACAAACCATTTCCAGTCTTTCCTGTTACATAGGTGATCGCAAATATTATTTTATTATTAAATTTATTATTAGCCCCCTAATTGTACCCCCGACTAAATCTTCACCGAGAAATATGAAATGAAACATGTTCTTTTCATCCCAGAAGTTCAAGAACAATTCGCCAATAAGTTTTGTAGATATTCGACAAAACGTGTGCAATCGAACGCATTTAGTCCGTGTACCTTAACTTTTGGAGGCCAGTGTAATTAAATTCTCAAATATATAGATGTAAGACTTAAAAGTATAAACAAACAAGACATTTGTTATTGCGATCATATCTTTTCCTTTTTTGTGCCACAGTATTTATTGGTAGTAGCGTCATCGCTAAGAAAACAATTTTAAAAATATTTATAAAACAGATTTGGCATATACTTGTCTTTTTTCTGTATTTCTAATAAAGTTAAAAAATATGTAAATTATAAATTTTGTTTCTCCTGTAAATACTATTTAGAAAATACAAAATTATAATATGTTTCAATAACTGGCACTAAAAATAAAGTAGAGCAGAAAAAATACTTTGTAAAAACCTGAACATCGGCATTTTATAATGAATACAAACCTTCATTCATTTAATTTTATATCTGTGTTAATTTTACTTCTGATCAAAAGAGTGACTTGTTTTATTCTCCTATTAAAAATCAACTGTGAAGCACTGAACTTCAACTATTGTATTCATTTTAAAATCAAAATGCTATATTAACACCAATGAAGTTTTAATTTGTATAATATTATACATTCTATTTTTTAATGCATATCATAAAGTAGTGTGAATTTTATGAATGAGAAAGCTGCAAAACCTACTTTTTATTATGTCCCCATTAAATCACATTAATTAAAATGATGTTGAAATTGTCGTCTAAAGAACAACAAAAAATAATGTCCGTTTTTGACATATCCGAAGGGTATTTAATATATTGTTACAATTTAAAACTTTTTCCATGCTTCTAAAGCAATATTTATTGCATGCAATTTCTATAAGATAACTTTTAAAATTTGCTTATATTATTATGAATTTATTTTTTAAAGGTAAACCTAGTTCACTAGAAGATATTGATGATCCTGATTGGGCTCCTTCTATAAATCTGGGACATAGAACAGTAGAAAATGTTACTGCTACTGTTAAAAGATATCAAAGGTAATTCTTAAATGTACACAAGTATTCTAAATGAATATAAATATGCATTTTTCTGTTTAATCAGAGAGCACATGCCAGATATGACATAACCTGGATGTGTACAGCTTTTTCATTTGCCACCATTATTTTAGAGTAGTAATATTAAGCTTAATTTATTGCAGAATTTTTAAACATTGACTGTTATATTAATTAAGGCAACTATTATTACAGTAGACTCCCTGAAATCTGCAATCCTAAAATCCGTACATCCTAGCAGGCGTAAACAATGAAATTTTCCGTTCAGATGTATGGTCAAAATTACAGACTTTTTTTTTAATATATTATTTCATAAGTATTTTAAATGTAATTCTCAGTAATATGACTGAGTAACTTCAACTTTTTCATGAAGGAAGGGTAAATTTATTTCTGAAAAAATTCAAGATATCACTGTTAATCGCAGTCATCTTTTTATCAATTACATGTTGTATTAATCAAGTTTTTTGGGGGGGTCTTAAGTCTGGCTAAACCTGAAATAAAACTTCTTTATTTTATTATCTTAGTGTTAATTAATAGGGTACCTTTATGAGGCAAGTTGTATTGTAAAATTCAAGAAAAATGTATCTTTATGGTGCATATTTAATTATACATTACTAATTATTTACTTGATGTTAACTTACAATAATTTAATCATTTTTAAAATCATCTTAACTTTTATTATTTTACTTTATTACTTTACTTAATTATTTTAATATTCTACTATATTCTAAGCATTCATTATAATTTTGACTGCATTATTACTTTCAAATTACGTTTAAAAAATGTAAACCAATCAATGACCAGAAATCCACAAAATTCTCGAATTTACACAACCTCTGGTCCCAAGCATTGCGGATTTGAAGGTGTCTACTGTATATGGAAATATTGAGACGGAAATTTAATAAACATGCATCTTGTGCTTATGTGTGAGTGTTCCTGGGTTTTAAAAAAACTGCTTTAATGGTAAGTTTTCTGTACATTCAGCCAAAGAAAACAAAAGGGCATTCCATATATTTTAATCTCAAAATTGTCACAGATAAAAACAGAAATAACCATTCAACTGGAAATAAGTCCTTTTTTTTCAATTTAAGTTAAAACATTTAGTGTATACAGTATGATCTCAAAAATCCAGCATCGAGATCCAGACCGCGACTAAGATGGATTTTTGAAAATTCCGGATTTCTGAAAGAATATGAAAAGTACTTCAATTATTTTTAATACTGCCTTTAGTCAAAATTTAATTCATAACCCAAGTGATAATTATGTGTTAAAAAAAGCTAAATATAAAAAAAACTTAGGTACTTTAAATTTTGTATGTTATAAAAAGAAAAACTTAAAAACAGTGAAAATTTTTCCTTCATGAGCGCTTTTTCTCTTTAACCTTTCGGGATGCCTTTTTGTAAAAAATTGCACTATTTTTAGCTCTTGTTTTTTAATGTCATAAACTGTCAACGGTCCGATTTCATACTCCACACACAACGTTTAGTACAACTTATCAAGTCTATTTTTTCTGCTATAGACAAATTTAATTGCTTTATTATAGAAACAACATCCCCTGATTTTGAAAAGACTTCATAATAGCTCTAATAAATAAAAACTTTTGAATTAAAATACACGTATTCATCCTGCTATTTTTCTCTCTCCCGTAAGTTAGAAGTGTTAAAAGGGAAAAGGTGATTTTGATGCCAGATTTTTTACGTCACACTGTATTATATATATATATATATATATATGAAACGATAAAAGCTAAGCCCCTTTTAAAATCCCTTTTTGTCCCTTTTAAAATCTGAAATCCCCGTTTTAAAAAACAGAAATTTAAATTTAGAAATTCAAATTAAAACTTTTAAAATGCTTTAGTAATTGTGTCTCAGTTGATTGAACGCCTTTGCCCCTGGTAAGTTAGTTTTTCAGCATCGCAGCTTATAACTTTCAAAGATCGTTTTGGCACATCTCATAAGAATACTTTTGCTGAATAAGTGCAATTTGTAAGTCTTGCTGCATTTTATCGGCCGAACCGAGCCACCGCCTTTATCCCAGGCAGTCAATCATTCAGCTAACGACCAATTAAATTTTAAATACGCCTCCATTTGACTTCAACGGCCCCTAGCAGGAATAATGCCAAATACAGCATATTTATACCGCTGCACGAGTCACAGGACAGAGCTTTTTACCATCAAAAGAATGCACTAACTCCACGTCACTCGGCTCTCCAGGGATCGCTTTGCGATCCACCTAAGTTCTTCTGCCCATAAAGAAGTAAAGTAGCAGCTCTCAAGCCAAAAGGGGCCTGATTTCTCAAAGGATGTAACAAAAGAACAATAAATCAGGTCCCCGGAAAAACTGTGTCTTGATTGGAACAACTACTATCTTAGTCTGACTTTCATTAATTCTCGGATACCACTCACGGCGACGACCTAACGATGTTAGAAGCTCAGAGGGAGCGATCCTACGTCGGCCCGATCTACACCGAAACAACGGGAGTAGCGCTGATTCGTTACATTGAAAAGTCGGCTGGACAGTGAATTTACGCGGGACAAATCCTGAAATCCCACCGAATGTCTTAGCGGGACAAATCCCGAGATCCCAGTACAAATTACCGAGGTGTGTAACACTGGAAGTCCTAAAATAGTTGTGAAATATCATGTTTACGGCAGAATGACAGGGAAAATTGTGAGAAGGAATTTCTAAAAAAGACATTTAATAAAGCCTTTTTCTTCCATCCATTAGTGAAAAAGAAAAAGAAAACAGGAAAAAACGTTCATTTGCCGTAGTCAGTAATAATAAGAAAAAAAAAGATCTATCTATGTCCTGAAATCAATTCTTTCTCCAACCAACAAGCCTTAAAACTCTGCAAACAAGCTTTAAAACTCTGAAACAGTCTTTTCAAGAAAGAAAGAAAAGAAGGAACGTTATCAGTGGAAATTAGGTCAAGTTCGCGATCCAGTGATTCATCCAAGAGAGGTCTTATCTAGATCAAAGTGAACAGCTGTTTTCAGAACAGATTAGTTTCGGTTTCTAAAGGAGTAGAAAAATAAAAAAGAAAAGACATAGTGAGACTGTTTTACGTTCAATCAAGATACCGGATTTTATAGACAGGTGTTGCGTGTATTATGTTTGTTAGCACACGATTAGTTTTATTTTGAATGTGTAAAAAGGTAACAGGTAAGCGCTTTCTTTTATTAATTAAAGAAAAGAAAGGAAAAAAAAAGATTTAGAGTTTTAAAAAGGTAATTTTTTTAATTGGTTGTTATTTTAATAGCAAAAAATAGAATAAGACAACGTTTATTTTATTTATTTTTGTTATAAGAGAGTAATTTACTGTAATTTAGACAGTATTTAAATCTTTGGAAGTTTAAAATTTTATTTCAAAGTTCGTTTTTTTATCTCAATTTGAAAAAAAAATGATTTATCAAACTTAAATTTCATTTAGATTTAAGCCCATTTTTTACAAATATTGTGTTGCAATTTTTTGAAAAATATTATATTTTTATTTTTATGTGTTTTAATTGTGCCTTATATTTTTGTGTAATCTTGTAATATTTTGTATTCTAACATGAGTGTCACACCCCCTCCTGAAAAGAATGACTTAGAAAATAAGTCAGAGGACTCTGGAAACGAGAAAAATCAGCTCCCGAGTAACGATGGGAGTTCAGGTCTTAACCCTGAAGACAAAGGTAGCCAGAAGTCCGGGGTTGCCACACAGACACATAATCTAACAACATTAGGTGAACAGACCCTGTCAGCTCAAGCTGGGTCTGGTCACAACTCAGTATCTGCTAGCCCGAAGATGTTAATAGAACCTGATATCATTGCTTTTTCACCAGCAGCGAATATGGATTGGGTAGTGTGGCTAGCCTATTTCGAGAGTGTCTGTATAGACCAGGAAAAAGACGACTGCTGGAAAATTAGGCACATACAGAAATACTTAAAGGACAGTGCACTTACGTTGTACATTAATAATTGTCTAAATGTGATGCATTGGTCCGAATTTGTCACTTTGTTCAACGAACATTACGAAATTCCCGACACTCTTTCTTTAACTGATTTTTCCCGTATCAGGTAAAAAATTGGAGAGGACTTTAACGAATACTATCAGAAAAAGACTAAAATAGGGAGAACCTTGGGGTTAGACTAGAAGCTTATCTTGGAAGGACTAACGGAGGGCTTGCCGTTAGAAATGCAAAAGTTAGTTATTGCAAGCAACCCCTCGACTACACATTCATGGCGTGAATTAGTATTCAGGATTTGCAAACTGCAACTGGACAGAAAGGGAAATGACAGCAAAGTTGACGCAATCCCGCAAAACCCCAATCAATATCGACAATGGCGACCCTTTCGCCCCCCATATGAGACAGGACAGAACTATAACCGGCAGTGGAACTACCGAGTTCCCTATCAACCCCCCCCCCCCCGATTCGACCTTTTGCATCTAATCAAACACGAAATCCCCAAAATACATTTAGACCGACGTCAAATGTTCAACCGAGACCAAATGTACATCACCAGACCACTTTGCCACCATACCCATGCAAAAATTGCCTTAATATAGGAATACCAAATGCGTATCATTGGGTGGGAGACTGCCCTTTTCGACAACAAGTCTTAGCAGTTCCAACCCCTAGTCCCAATATGACTGGTGCAAACTCCAACCCAGATCATAGAACCAATGAGTCATCCGAAAATATATCTAATAATCAATGACGGTTTCTTATGTCCGGACATATACAAAAAGAAAAAGCTAACTATAAAAAATCAAATAGAAATTGTCAAAAAGTTACTGATGTAAAAAGTGAAGGCTCACTACCTTGTTTGATCGATACAGGGAGTTCTATCAGTGTTATTCCTTGTCATTTAGCCCACAAACTTAACCTAAAAATATGTAAAGTTCAGCAGAGTATATTGGTCACACAAACACAAGGTGTTCTAGCTTTGAAAGAAAAATGCCTTGTTAGTTTGAAATTAGGACGTATCTCTAAGAATGTTGAACTTTTTATAATTAATAATCAGTTACCTTATGCTTTGATTGGACTACCCCACTGTAAACTGTTTAAATTAAATATTGACTGTGTTAAAATGCAAATCACTCAAGAGAATAAGAGAGTACCTCTCATGGACAATAGTTCAACAAATTCATCTCATCATACTTTACATTTATCAGAGACCTATACTAGCCAGCCAGAAATTGAAAATGCAGAGATATTTGAAGAAAATTTTGAGCCGGAGTTGTTCGAGACCACTGAACATGTACCAAATGTTCAGACTGTCAAGGAACAATTACCTGCTCTTCTAGCCAAATATGTCTGTATTTTCGCTAAAGATAAATATGATGTAGGCTGTGTAAACATTGAACCCCAGAGAATACAGTTAACATCAGACCTCCCCGTTTCTTTAAGAGCATATCGCACTTCCGCTAGGAAGAAGAGGAAATTAAAGAACAAATTCAGAATTTATTGCGAGCCGGTATCATTAAAGAAAGCTATTCCCCTTATTCATAACCTGTAACTTTGGTCTATAAACGTGAAGAAGGGAAGAAAACCCGGTTATGTATTGACTTTCGGAAATTAAATGCCATTACAAAAACAGATGCAGAACCCTTACCTAGAATAGACACCCTGTTAGATAAATTGACGCATGCTAAAGTTTTTTCCACTCTTGATTTGGCCAGTGGATATTGGCACATCCCTATCCACCCTCGAGACACTGAGAAACTGGCATTTGCCACCACCATTGGATTATATGAATGGAATCGTTTACCGTTCGGATGGAAAAACGCGCCTGCTTGGTTTAACCGTACCCTCAGAAGAATCCTTAATAAATACAAAATTGACTTTGCTTGTAGTTACTTTGATGATGTTATTGTATTCTCCCAAAATGAAGAGGAACATTTGTGTCATTTAGAGACTTTATTTAATATTTGTGTCCAAGAAAACCTTAAACTCAAATTGTCAAAGTGTAATTTTGTTAAATCCAAAATTAATTTTCTAGGATATGAAGTCTCGAATGGTTGTATCACACCTGACAACCCTAATATAGAGACAATTAAGAAGTTAACACCACCTACGAATGTAAAGGAATTACAACGTTTTTTGGGACCTATAAATGTTTATCACAAATTTATTCCAAAGTATGCTAACATTCGATACCCTCTCAACAATTTGTTGAAGAAAAATGTCCCCTATGTATGGGACCAAAATTGTCAAAATTCTTTCGAAAAGTTAAAAAATGCTTTCATTGAAAAACCTATATTAAATTTGTTTGATCCCAAAACACCTTGTCATTTGTTTGTAGATGCCTCAAGTCATGGAGTAGGATGTGTTGTGAAACAAGTTGATGAAAAAGGAACATTACATCCTATAGCATATCACTCTAGAAATCTTCGCGATTATGAAAAATAATATGCAATTACAGAGTTAGAATGTTTGGCGATTGTGGATGCTTTAGATAAATTTTATCATTATTTACACGGTCAAAAATTTGTCATACATACAGACCATGCGGCACTTACCTGGCTGAAAAGTGTTAAAATTTAAGAGGACGTCTTTTCCGCTGGTCCTTAAAACTTAGTATGTTTGACTATGAAATTAAATACCAAACAGGCTCCACTAATGTTGAAGCTGATATGCTATCTAGACAGCCTGTTTCAGAAAATTTACACCATATTATACATCTCCTTGACTTGAATGAAGTAAGAGACAATCAGAAAAAAGAAAATGTAACAGTTGATGGTAAAAAGTACACTGAGATAAATGATGTTGTTGTAATTAAAAAGAAAAGTTTGTATAAGATTGTGGTCCCCATGTCTTTACGTCTACCCCTCTTAGAAAAAAATCACACACAATTTGGCCACCCTGGAATTTATAAGATGATAAATTTAATCTCTCCGCAGTATTATTGGCCTAACATTAATCAGGACATTGAAAATTTTGTAAAACACTGTCACACCTGTCAGATAAAGAAAAAATGTAGGCAAAAATGATTTGACTTATTGCAATTAATGCCCCCAACAGATATACCTTTTGAATATTTAGCAGTAGACTCTGTTGGCGGATTTAATTATTACAATTCTACAAAAAAATATTTGCATTTAGTCATTGACCATGCAACTCGCTATGTGTGGGGTTTTCCTTCAAAAAGTGTAACTACCGAAACTTATACAAACATTTTGAAACAATTATTTCAGATACAAGTACCAGATAGATTGTTAACTGACAGAAATGGAGCATTTACAGCTTCCAGGTTTAAGAGATTTCTTCGTACTTACAATGTAAAACACAGATTGACGAGCAGCCATCACCCAGAGACGAATGGGAAAATTGAACGCCTAAATCAGACTATTGTCACTAGATTAAAATGTAAAGTCAATTCCACATCCAAGAAAATACCCTGGACTAAGCTTTTAGATGAAGTCTTATATGAGTATAATAATACTCCTCATTCTGTAACCCAATTCACCCCTAGTTATTTGTTGTTAGGAAAATTACCATATGATCCTCCTTTACCAAATAATAGTTATTATCCCCCTGTGGAGGAAGCTAGAAAATTGGCTAAAGAGAGAACAATTGCTTACCATAAAAAGAATGAAGTCCGTTATGATGCTCGTTTCTTTCCTGTAAAATTTAAAGTTGGTGACATTGTGATGTATGAAGAATTTCATTACCTTAACACCCGTAAACTGACTTCGCCATATTCTGGCCCATACACTATTTTAAAACAACTTTCTGAGGTATCCTTTGAAATTGATAAACCCAGTCCACATTTTAAGAGAAATTCCGAAATTGTCCATTCCTCCAAGTTAAGATACTACCACCCTCCTCAAAACCTTAAACTCAACCATGAATAAACCCCATCTATCGCTTTCAGCTTTCAATTTTTTATTTTTGCTTTCCTTCGTCCCCCTTGCTCGTAGCATTTGGACGAGGACCCAGCTGGGCGTGTAACCCAACCCCCAGGGCGTAGAATGATGGTGACAGTTTAAAAGTACTGTTAGAATTTATTTTTTTATAACTATATTATTATGATGATTTTGTAACATATGAAGGGGTCCTCCGCTCCGTGGCCACCCATCTTTAGCCGGACTGTTTTCCCAGATTCTCTTTCCAGGTTGAACGGAGAATCTGGCAAAACTGCTTCGCTTCACCTCTGTAGGTGAATGTCGATTGCCCACCTTCCTTTTTCGGTCGTGCAAGAGGCACATTTTTTGGGATGATATTCACCTCAGAGTATTAAAACCCATGTCACACTGACCCTGGGTATGGTGAAAATTATAGCAAGCGCATATTTATAATTTTTTAGCTATAGTTTTCCTTTTAAGACAACTTAGTTTGTTTTTCATAAAGATATCCCTTGGCTGCCTCAAAAAAAAAAAGAAGTAGTAAAGTCCCTACCAAAACAGAAAGGTAGAATAAGAAGAAATGTGTTTGTTGTTATTAGTATTATAGTGTATTTTATTTTATTTTATCTCAGTGTGAAAATTCAGTATTTGTAGGAATGCAAACTTTCCAAATTGCATTTTGGTAGGCAATATATTTGTGTTGATAATATTAGTGCATATTTTATATTTTTGAACATTTATATTATTGAATATTTTATATTTTTGAATATTGTGTATTATTGAACATTTTATATTTTTGAATATTTTGTATGTGTGAATATTTTTTGCATTTGAATATGTTGTATAGTTTTCAGATGTTTATCTTTGAATATTTTAGTATAATATATATTTTTTTGTTGCAAATTTGAAATTAACCACAAGAAGGATGTTTCCCAACGAACTATACCAAAAATTTTAAAACAAAAACTGGAAAGAAAAGGAAACATCAAAAACGCTGTTGTTTTATGACAATTTTTTTTTTTTTTTTTTATAATCCAGATATGTCTCGAGATATATATTTTTATTATTTTGCTGCAGCACCATTGAAAGAATTCCAGTGTTTTAGTGTAACCAGTATTTTTATGTAAACTTGATATATGAATGTAAAAATAGGTCCAATTGACTTGAGAGCTGGAGAAAATAAGAATATGAAACCTATGAAAAAAAACGCCCTGGGTTAAATTCACGAGATAAGACCCACAGGTCTTGCAGGCGAGCCCTGTGGCTCTTGTTTTAGGGGGGGGGGGATATGAAACGATAAAAGCCAAGCCCCTTTTTAAAATCCCTTTTTGCCCCTTTTAAAATCTGAAATCCCCGTTTTAAAAAACAGAAATTTAAATTTAGGAATTCAAATTAAAACTTTTAAAATGCTTTAGTAATTGTGTCTCAGTTGATTGAACGCCTTTGCCCCTGGTAAGTTAGTTTTTCAGCATCGCAGCTTATAACTTTCAAAGATCGTTTTTGCACATCTCATAAGAATACTTTTGCTGAATAAGTGCAATTTGTAAGTCTTGCTGCATTCTATCGGCCGTACCGAGCCACCACCTTTATCCCGGACAGTCAATCATTCAACTAACGACCAATTAAATTTTAAATACGCCTCCATTTGACTTCAACGGCCCCTAGCAGGAATAATGCCAAATACAGCATATTTATACCGCTGCACGGGTCACAGGACAGAGCTTTTTACCATCAAAAGAATGCACTAACTTCACGTCACTCGGCTCTCCAGGGATCGCTTTGCGATCCACCTAAGTTCTTCTGCCCATAAAGAAGTAAAGTAGCAGCTCTCAAGCCAAAAGGGGCCTGATTTCTCAAAGGATGTAACAAAAGAACAATAAATCAGGTCCCCGGAAAAACTGTGTCTTGATTGGAACAACTACTATCTTAGTCTGACTTTCATTAATTCTCGGATACCACTCACAGCGACGACCTAACGATGTTAGAAGCCCAGAGGGAGCGATCCTACGTCGGCCCGATCTACACCGAAACAACGGGAGTAGCGCTGATTCGTTACATATATATATATGCCAAATTTATATTAACAACCTCTTTTTTTTCATTTTTAGTAAAAAAAATTAGACATTTATATAGGGAATTTTTTTCGCAATGAAAATACATACATTTTTGCACAATTAGCATGTGGTTTTCTTATTGGAAATTTAAAGAGTAGCAAACTGTTTATTACTGTATTGTTAGATACTTTTTTCCATACCCATTTCCCAGATCCCCTTTGCCAAAAAAAAGTACGAGGGTAATTTTCTTTTATATTATTTAGTTGGTGTGGAATTTCTGTATTAAAATTAAATCTTTTAAAGTTCTAAAATAAACGCAAAATATGTATTCAATGGAATTTATTTCTGTTTCTGTAATTTTTAATGTTGTGACACTTGTCACATAGAAAAGGTTGAGGGGGGGGGGGCAGCAAATTGAAACTTTGGCCCAGGTACAGTTTTCCCTTCGTATGGTGCTGAGCTTGGGGCATCTGTTTGTTAAATTTTATTACAGTAAGTTAATATTTTTCAAGATATTCTTTATTTTGTTTTGGTAATCTTAATTTTCAACACCAATGTAGAAATTAGAGTGTTAATGTATATTAAGGTTGTATGTATGTATGTTAAGGTTGTCATAAGTATATAGAAGATGTGTTTTTAATTTAGTGCCATTTCGATATTAGGTAAACACAAGGCCATTTTTAACAGTTTTATTTTTACAAGAAAGTCTGGGCCTTAATCTGCTCTTCTACATAATCCCCACTTATTTTAAGACACTTATAATATGTACAACTAGCTTCTGTAGCTCATCCTCATAGAAATTTGTCACCAGCTGTGCTAACAACTGCATCACTGCTGTTTTGATATCATCATCACTGTAGTAATGACTGCCAAGGTGCTTCTATAAGTACAGGAACAAGTAGTAGTCTTTTGGGGCTAGGTTACGGCTATGCTCATGGTGATAAAGTTGTTCCCAACCATATCACACAATGAGATTCTGGGTTCAATGAACACTGTTGTGAAGCAAAATGATCCCTCTATTAAGCATGCCACACCTTTTGTTTTAGAATGCATAATGCAATTTACAATAACGATGATGTCAAAATGGCAGTTCTGAGAGTTTCAGGTTGCAGATTTCTATGAGAATAGAAGACAAACATTGGCCGTATGATACAATGAGTGTCTTAATAAACAGAAATTATCGATTAAGGCGCAGGCTTTCATGAATTTTTTTTTATGCCTTCTTAATATCAAAACAGTACCTTAAAAATATCTCTCATATATATGACATTCTAATTCATGAAAGTTTTAATATTATTTTCAGACGACTTGATCGTCAGAAAACTCAAAGATGCAATACGACCTCAACTTCAATGCAAAACCAGGATGATGACATCAATACAGATTCAGGAAGCGAACTTGAAGTTGACTCTACTGACACACATCTGGTACCATCAACAAGCCAGGAAAAAGTTGATGCAGCTTGTGGTACAGATTTGACAAGTGCCAAAATCAATCAGTTGGAGGAAACTTCAAAAGATTATTTTTCCTTAAAATCTGAATATTATGCTTTAAAGGAAAAAGTATTAACAGATTTTGCAAACATCGATATAGAATCATTTAAAGACGATGCACAAATAAACTTTTATACTGGGCTCGTAAATTATAAAACGCTGGAAAAGTTATTCAATTTTGTGTCCTCTCATGTCCCTCATACTTCAAACAACAAATTAACAAATTTCCAGCAGTTTATTTTATTTTTAGTACGCTTAAGGCTAAATCTTGAAACCCAAGATTTAGGTTATACGTACAATATTGCCCAGGAAACAGTAAGCCGCACATTCAATAAATGGCTGGAAATTATGTTCATTCGAATAAAAAAATTTGTCTTTTGGCCTGAAAGGCAAACTTTGATAACAACATTACCAAGTTGTTTTAGATCAACTTTTGAAGGCCATGTCGCTGTCATAGTTGATTGTTTCGAAATACCAATTTGCAGACCGTCGTCGTTAAGACAAGAGTACGTGCAGCGACATGGTCTAATTACAAACAAAGAAATACCATAAAGTATCTGATAGGCATAACACCCCAAGGTTTCATTTCCTTCATTTCAGTTGGATTTGCTGGAAGATGCAGTGACAAATATGTTACTGAAAATTCTGGCATCTTGAATAATTTGATACCTGGGGATGTTGTGCTAGCCGATAGAGGATTCATGAATTTGAATTCTGTCTGCTTTTTTTGTGCCAAATTAGTTTTGCCTGCATCAGCTCGCGGTGTAAAACAACTGAATCCAGTTGATGTGCAAAGCACAAGGAAAATAGCCTCATTGAGGATTCATGTAGAAAGAGTAATCGGACAACTGAGGCAAAAATTTCAAATTTTGAAAGGTGTTTTACCACTTGAATTGTTGAACAGTTCAAATGGTGAATTTGCTCAAATTGATAAAATTGTACATGTTTGCTGTTCATTAGTAAATTTGATGCCTTCAGTTGTCCGCTTAGTAATATGTACAGTAGACTACCTCAAATCGGTGACCTTAAAATGTACACATTGTTTCAGATGTAAGCAGTGAAAGTTATATTTAAGATGTAGGTAAAAAATTCAAAATTGTTTTAATTTTTATATCATTCTGTACACATTTTAATATATAATTCTGGTTGATTGAGCTGAAGCTTTTTATAAAGGAAATCTATATATTTATTCCTGAAAAAATTCAAAATAGCTTTAATATTAATGGCAATCGCTATATTTTTACCAAATATATTATGTATTCATCAAACTTTTTTGGTTATTAAGTATGGCTAAACATGAAATAAAACTTTGTTACTTTAAGATTTTGATGTAATTCATCAGTGTACATTTATGAAAGGAATTTCATTGAATAATTCAAGAAAAAAATATTATTATGCATACTTAGCTATGCATTATTAATTATTTTATCTTTACTTTTTTTAACACCTTTTAAATTTTCTTAATGTTTATTGTTTTGCTATATTATTTTACTTTATTGAAAGCATTCATTATAATTTTAAGTGCATTATTACATTCAAATTATTGTTTAAAAAACAAACAAAACAGTCACCAGAAATCTCCAAAATTCTAAAATATGCGCAACCATCTCAAGCTATGCATATTTAAGGGAGTCTACTGTATAAAGTGCTTTATCATATAAAAATGTGACTGGTATCAATTGATTACTAATAATATCTAGTAATACTACTACAGTCGGACCTCTATTTTGCGAATTTCTCTATTTTGCAAACTTTTCCTTGGAACCAAGACCATTTTGCTAATTTTTTCGTAAAATAACCTCCAAATAGCGAAGTGCATTCTCTATTTAACGAACTTTTTCTTGTGATCATTTTTTTTTTCTCCCCATTTCTCAAAATATTTCTGGACATTTCAAACTTATTCTTTCGTTAAGCACATTTTATTATGTGCAATGGCCTTGAATTGGTTTTAACAGGCACCTTCTTTGTCAGCAATGAGAATTCGGTAAGTACGGAGGACGAAGACGATAATCCCTTAGAGTAACTTTAAAAAATGTGGATACAGTGAGGAAAAAAAGAAGAAATTAACCATGATGTGCTGATTGATGATTGTATTTCACTTAACTCTGAAATTGAGGCCTTGGAAACACTATCCGAATTGGATATTTTCGACAGTGTGAAAAATAAAAATAATACAGCAATGAATTGCGATGAAGACGAATATGATGATGATGGAAATGATCATTATGCAGGAATTAACAAAACTTCGCATGATGAAAATTCTTAAATCATTTGAAACAATCCGCCGCGGATTATAGTTAGAAGAAAATATGCATGAAGGGTTTTTTGGTGCATTGCAAAGATGCGAGACATTATGAGAGAAAGCACTTTTTAAATAAAAAACTCAGGCAAAATTAACAGAGTTTTTCAGAAATTAAATTTAAGGACGCATATGTTAATGTATGGTTAAAATTATTTGTTAGAATAGTAATAAATAAGATAATGTCATTAAAATTCGTTAATTTTAATGTAAAACTATTTACTTTAAACAGAAAATACAGTGTATTCCCGGACAATGTTTTGTTTTCCTTGCAGATTTCAAAGATTTAAACACATAGAAAAAATGAATTGATAATGGATATTGGTGGATAAAATAAATAAAACAAATCGATATAATTTATTTTTAAAAAATGTCATTAATTACTTTTAGTAAAAATATTTAGTGTTTATGAATTTAAAATCTGTTTTATGTACTTTAAAGTATTTTAAAAGGTGGATCTCTATTTAACGAATTTTCCATACAACGAACTTTTTTCCGGGATTTAGAGACTTCGTTAAATAGAGGTTCGACTGTATATCTACTATACTTATATTTTGTTTAGAGTCTATATATAGAAACTGTACTCAACTTTAAATTTTTCAATAATTTTTTAACACCAAATGCATTATATTTAAACCTTACCATTCACATACTTAACCTTACTTTTCACCATCAGATACTAAATGGGAAGTCATTCCGTCAGGTATTTTAGAAATTAGCATTAATTAGTACACATGCTTTCTAATGATCAAAATAAATTTGGTATTGATGTTACAGATTATTATATTCAGACCTTATTTCTGTACATTGAGTTTGTTACGTAATGCACTTGGATAAATGTGTCTAGAATATTTGGTACCTCTCCATTATCCACTTGACCACCTTCCATAAAAAAAATCTATTGCCAAGGTGCTTGATTTAATGTAAAAAATAAATTATGAATCTGATGTCGTTATCATATGTGTTTCTTATGTAATAAAGTGATTTTTAATTAATTTTTTCTAAAAAAATATTGGTATTCAGTTGGTGGACCATTTGGGAGTCCTGCATATTGTATATTTTCACATTTTATGTTAATATATTATTGTGATATTATGTCATAATTGTGAATATATGAATACAGCACAATATCACTAGGTAATTGTATAAATTTCTACTTCAAATAACTTTTTTCTTAAATGCTAAAGATTTCATTTGAAAATTATATTATTGAATTAAGTAAATAAAATACATGTAGCAATAATAATTTATATCAATACCTATTTAAAACTACTACACGTTCATAATTTTGTTTTAAATCCTAAAAAGTATGTATTTTCATTTTTATATACTTCCAGTAAAATTTTGTAATAATGTAAATAAATAGATACTCAAAATTATTTTTTTCTCATTTCTATTGTAAATTGCAAATATATTATAAATCTCATTTGTATTGTAAATGTCATTATTGAAAGTTATTGGTATCGCTTTAGTGATCAAGGCTTTTCTGAATTTCTTGTATTTTTTTAGATTCCAACATAACGAAGTCGCTGCACCCAGTGATATTTTTTTGTACTGGTTTAATGTCTGTGAAGCAGTTATATTTGCATTATAGTGATCGCAACATTAACTAATTTCTTATATTAGTATAGATTTTAATTCAGTGAAGTATCTGTATCTAATGAATTTTTGTTTGTTTTGTTTTTTAATATTTATATCTCTGTAAAGATTTCATTAATTTGAAATATTTGAATCTTTATTTCTAGCCTTATTATGATACTCGCAATTTTCATAAAAGGATAGCATATTGTATATTTACACATCATACGTGTATGAATGATATTGTGATTATATTATCACACATGAATGTGAATACAACACAATATCAACAAATAATTGTATAAATGTCTACTTCAAATATCTTTTGTCCTTAAATTTTAAAGATTTCATTTAAAAATTACATTTGAATAAAGTAAATAAAATACATGTAGCAATAATAATTTATAGCAATACTTATTTAAAATTACTAGAAGTTTCATAATTTTATATGCTGAGAAGTACGTATTTCCATGTTTATATACTTCCAGTAAAATTTTGTAATACTGGTTATCGTAAAAAAAAAAAAGTTCTACAAAATATGTCATAGTTGTGTAAAGTCGTCGAAAAAAATTTAGATTACAATACTCTCTTCTACTATAGCTAGAAGAAAGTAAAAATGCACGAAGCATGATTTTTCAAATGTCAACATCCACTTTTGACATCCCATTTGAATTCCTTACCTGCCTGGAAAGAGATAGTTTATATAATCTTTCTAAATCTTAATACAGTTATAAAACAAAAAGTGTTAGGAGTTTATTCATAAATTTCGGAAAATTAAAATAAAATCTTACAAGAAAAGGTACGGAAAACACTCAAATAGTCGTAAAATGAAACGGGAATTTTAAATTTATAATAACTCTACAATGTGTTTCTAGTAAGTTTCTACAATTTTTTCTAATTAAAGATGATGGTCCCCTTAAATTATGGAAAGGCAACATTTCTCTGTATTTCGAAAATTAATTATTCAGATTAGCTGTAAACTTACACATCAATATTTTTAACGATTTTGGTTTGCTGTATGCAAATATTTATAAATTTAACTAAAACAAGGTGTCAAAAATGGATGTTATTGTTAAACTTGTGTCTTCCTCACCACACACACACAAAAAAATCAGTATGCAAACTTAGTTTAATTTTTTTTTTTTTTTTTTTTGTATCTAGAACAAATATGTAATTTCCGTATGAAAGTAGAAATTTTGAAAAGTAAGCTTATGCTTGTTTTGTTCTTTTATATAAAAGTACCACATATTATAGGGTATTTGAATGGTGAAATATAAGAATATTTTAACATCACATTGTGGGAAAATAATATTTATTACACTTGCAACATTTGGCAGGTCAAATATTTTGTAGGAAAATGCATTTTGCATCCTTAAAAAAAAAAGACTATATATCCATAAAATGAGGAATTGATTTTACATTATTAAAAGGTTTCTTGTTAGTATAAAATTGCTAAAATAGAGTAAATTAACTCTTTTCAGCACACTCTTCTTATGATTTGCAAAGTTCTTTTCATAAATGATCAAGGGAAATTAAGTTTCAATAATTGAAAGAAATGCCCGAGGAATTGCATTCATGTAAGTTTCAGAATCTTCAGCATTTTATTTTTAATCTAAAAAAAAACTATAATAATTTCTGAGTAGTAATCATCGCTTTATTTAATGATAGATTTTCTGTGATTAAATTAAACAATTTTTTATTCAAAATACATAGTAAAATAGTTATTTAACCACGGAAAATCTGTCATTAAATAAAGTGAAAATTATGATGTTGATTTTGTAAATGAAAAAATGCTGACCTCAGGATTCCACAGCTTGCAGAAATGTAATCCCGATGTGTCATTAAAATTGCATTCCTCGAAAAGAAACAATGTTTTCCAATAAGCAGGAAAATCTCCACAAACAGTTTTTGCTTTCTGATATTTCTTTCTGTTCTCAAGTTGTTTTATAACAGCACTGTTTTAGTTGCCGTAATTTCGGGTGTATAGCCCGCGGATCAAACAATCATGTTCCGACCCAGAAAATTTTTAAAATAAAATGTAACTTTTTAGATCGCGGTAAATATAATTCAAAACTGAAAAATACTGAAATGCTGAATAAAATTTCTGGGTCCAAACTGAATTATTTGATCTGCGGGTTATACACCGGAAATTACGGTATAGGGTGCATTCAGGGCCACATTTAAAGGGGAAGGGGAAAGGTACTAAAGGCTCAAGGACTGAAAATATTTGGCTAAAATCTAAAAAATACCAAACATTGGCTATTTTATCTGAAGATTAGAGGCCAGAAAGCATATAATTTGTTACAACCAAGACCAAATCATAAGATCATACTCTAAAAATCAATGAATGAATGGCAGCAGATTTTGCTACAAGCTGCAATAAGAAATTACCTAAAACAAATACTTGCAGGTTTTTTCCAGTGACTTAAGTAGCCCCTTAAAGAAATTCTTTTATAAAAACAGCACAGAATGACTTTTTAATGAAAAATCTGGAGGTCTAAATAAAGAACCTGAGGCGCTAATAAAATATTTCAAGTAAATTGGAATTTTAATCACTTTCATAATATAATTTATTCTTAATGGATGTTTAGGATCTTTATGCTTTTTAGCTTCTCTTGCTTTGGCAGATTTTTTTTACTTCCAGATTGTTCATTAAAAAGTTATTTTGTACTTTTAAACATACTAAGTATGTTTTTTTTAAAAGACCATTCTTGTTTTATTTTCTACTTTTTAGTATATAATATGATTCATAACTGTAATCAATATGCAAGTCAAAGATACTCAGGAAAATGAAAATACTGAAAATAAAGATGCTCTGTACTGCCACGCAATCATTAAATATATTACCTTTACTTACCCATTTGATTTTAACTTTCTGGTAATTTATAAATTACTATATTATCACTTTATTACTAAAAGTTAAAACTTTTTGTTTTGACCAAATTTCTTAATTAAAAATCATAAAGTATAAAAGATAATGCAAATATTCCATTAAAAAAAAAGGAAAGGTTTGAAGAAAGAAAACAGTTATGAATTGAAACATAATACATCATTCCGTAAATACACTAATTTTTTTTTATTAAATATTTTTTTCTCCACTGGAACAGAGTTCACTGTAATACATTACATCAAATAAAGCAATAACTTGAATATAAACATATTTTTGAGACATATCAAAATAAAGCTTTAACCGACATACTTGCAAGTGAAACATTAGAATTTACAATAGAAATTTTGAATTAATACATTTGCAAATAAACAGAAATTTTAACATTTTATAATATAAACCCACTTGCCACAGAAATTTTAATATTTTCTAATGTAAGCATACTTGCAAAAGAAATTTTAACATTTTATAATATAAACACGTTTGCAAAAGAAATTTTAACATTTTATAATATAAACACGTTTGCAAAAGAAATTTTAACATTTTATAATATAAACACGTTTGCAAAAGAAATTTTAACATTTTTTAATATAAACACGCTTGCAAAAGAAATTTTAACATTTTTTAATATAAACACGCTTGCAAAAGAAATTTTAACATTTTATAATATGAGCATAATTGCAAAAGAATTTTGTACAATTTTTAATATAAACACGCTTGCAAAAGAAATGTGAACATTTTAAAATATAATCACGCTTGCAAAAGAAATTTGAACATTTTAATATAAGCACAAATGCAAAAGAATTTGAACATTTTTTAATATAAACACGCTTGCAAAAGAAATTTGAACATTTTAATATAAGCACAAATGCAAAAGAATTTGAACATTTTTTAATATAAACACGCTTGCAAAAGAAATTTGAACATTTTAATATAAGCACAAATGCAAAAGAATTTGAACATTTTTTAATATAAACACACTTGCAAAAGAATTTGAACATTTTTTAATATAAACACACTTGCAAAAGAATTTGAACATTTTTTAATATAAACACTTGCAAAAGAAATTTGAACATTTTATAATATAAACACGATTGCAAAAGAATTTTGAATATTTTTTTAATATAAACACGCTTGCAAAAAAAATGAACATTTTAAAATATCATCACGGCTTGCAAAAGAAATTTGAAAAATTTATAATATAAACACGCTTGCAAAAGAAATTATAATTTATAAAGGAAATATACACAAGCTTTCAAAAGAAATTTGACCATATAAAATTTATAACCACTATTGCAAAAGAAATTAGAGCTTATGTATGATTTAAAATAAAAAAAATTAACTTGCACATTTGCGAAAAAAAATTAACTTGCACATTTGCGAAAAAAAATTAACTTGCACATTTGCGAAAAAAAATTAACTTGCACATTTGCGAAAAAAAATTAACTTGCACATTTGCGAAAAAAAATTAACTTGCACATTTGCGAAAAAAAATTAACTTGCACATTTAGCAAAAGTTTGAACAGATAAAAAAATATAAAGACACTTGCAAAAAGAAACTGAACTTATAGAGTAATGAATGAAACAGAATAAAGATTAATAAAAATCAAAAACTTGGTAATTTTCTGATAGCCAGGTGCAAGTGTTATATATAAATATATGCACATATATAAATATATATGTGTGCGCAGTGGCGTAGCCAAGGGGGGTGTCCAGGGGGTCCGGACCCACCCCGAAAGTAGACCTGGTTTACTGAATCATGGATACAAATACAACAGAAAAAACTGCTAAGACAGAATCACAAAGGATCTATAAAAATTTCCGCTTTAGAGAGGTGTTCGTCTTAGAAGGTATAATTCAAAGGTATGTCTTTCTTCGGGACTATGAACTTTTTCGTTTTAGACAGGTTTCCGTTTTCACAGTATCCCTTAAAACTGCTAAAACGTACTCACTTCCCAAACTTTTTTCTTTCACGTACCCCTTTCTTAGGTTTTTCATTTCGGAGTACTCCCATTTCTCATAAACACACCCCCTTCCCCCCTCCGCTCTAGGAGATAATGAAAACATGCTTTTTTGCATTAGTAATCTTAACACAACCATATAATAAATCGATGCTAATTACATTGATATTCCTAACATTTTTGTGACTTCCGCCATTACCGATATTATTTTCACATACCCCCGGCAGACCCACAGCGTACCCCTAGGGTTACGCTACCCCAGGTTGGAAACCGCTGCTATAACACCACCTCTGAAGAGCATAAATCTATTACGGAAAAATCTGTGAAGATCACCTATCTCAAAGGAAAACTATTCAAGGTTCGACGAAAACAACACTATATATTTGTGCTTGCTGACGTTTGAAACCAATCTGAAATGAAACTTGTTCCAATTGTGAATCCTTCTTGGCAGGTTTTCTGAAAACACAGAATCCTCTCATAAACAAAAACATTTTAATGTCCCGAGACGGATGGATAACTATACAAGTATACCTGCTATTCCGTTTACACAAATTTACTGTAACTAGATTAAACGTAAAACTTCTTTATCTTGGACTTCGATGGGGTTTTGTTGTCGGCACTTATGGGAAAGAACGAGTTCATACGAACACAATAACGGTACATTGGTTGAGCTTCGTGACCCTGATCTTTGTTCACTTTACATAGACAATATTAACAATTACTTTAAATCTGCTGCCTGCAATTAATAAAAGTAACTTTATTTTTGGACTGGTTATTTGTTACCACTTTCAAAATACACTGGCGAGAAAAATTAAAGGAATAACCATAAAAAGGTGCTTTATGTTAATTATATTAAGGGAACTTCCAGAAAGGTAACTCAATGTCAACGTTATTACGTAGTCCAATGGGATTAACATTCGTTACAGAAATATATGCAAATTTTTCAGCCTCAGCCCGTTCTTTCGGTTCACGTGTGAAAAGGAGCGCACGTGGGTAATCTGAAGTCTAATTTTAAGGATTGTACGTGTAATTAGGTAAAACTTTCGCTTCTACATAGTAGGTGAAATATGTCGTCCAGAAGACATTTGACCGATTTTGAGAAATTGCGTGCGATAGGGAGAATGGAAGCAGGACAGACAATCTTAGGGGTCTGTAAAGACTTGTAAATAGCCAAAAGCGTCACGTCAAGAATCTGGAAACGGTTTAAAGACACTGATATAATGTCTACAGGCAACCAGGTCAAGGTAGAAAACACACCACAACAGCCTCTCAGGACTGTAATTTGCCAACGATTGCTAAAAGAAATAGGCAATTGACGTCAGTTCAGATTGCAGTGAGTTTGCTGCAGCAACAAGAACTCGACTATCCTGGTTTACCGTGAGTGACAGGCTGCATGCAAGGAAACCCATGATTTGTGTTCCACTAACTCCGGTAGCGAAATGCACCCGGTTAAAGTGGTGCAGAGATCATCGTCATTGGAGTACCACGGACTGGAGCCGAGTTCTCTTTACCGATGAATCCCGATTTTGTTGAGAGAGTTACTACAGACGTGTTACCATATGGAGAGAGAAAATCACACGCAATATGGCTGCAAACATCTGTGAAAGGCATCAATACAAAGGTCGTGGAATCATGGTATGGACGGACATCATTTTGAATGGCCGCAGTGACCGACACATTTTTACCATTGCAACTGTGAATGCTGAAATATACAGAGATGAGATTCTTGATGCTCCTGTCAAGTTGGTTAAGGGTGCAATCGAAAGATTTGGAATTTTATGATTATTAATGGTCTAGAAGGACGCTACCCCCTTCCACGGAACTCCTAAGTGTCCCCTCTAGAGTTGCATAAATCCGACCAGTCCGAAGCTTACTTCTGAACTTGGAGACCATCTAAAATAAATTGGCTGGGAAGTACAAAAACAGAAACCACCATGAACCATTTTTTACGCATTCTAATACTTCCAAAATAGTGCTAATCCATCACAAATAAACTTATTACAAAAATTTAACTTCCTTAACGACGACCAGATATCGGAAGCAACTATTAGATCGAATATGGTATCAAAAGTGGCGAGACATGAAACATGGAAACCCAAAAGAATTATGGCTGAATAAGACAATTGTAACAAAACTGCTTTTTCCAGCATGAACTATATTTGATGTGTGTGCTTCTTACATTACTAGTTTCTGTAGCTGAAAATGCAATATCTTTTTCTTAAAGTTAAAACCTTCCCACATAGCATTTTTAGTTTGCAGAAAATTTGCAACAGTTTTGCTTTCAAAACCTGCAAAGTTGCAGTAAGCTCAGCATGACAAGACTGAAAGTTCATAACAAGACTGCAGCAAGATAACGCAAACGCCGAAGTCACCACACTTTGAATTTGCAGCTAACTTATCGTGCAAGTTAAATTCATACTGTATCAAATTTATTGCAAACTAATTGCAAACAAGTTATCAAAAATACTGCAAACTTACTGCAAAGTAGTAATCTTTCCATGTCACACTATAAGTTTAATCCCTTCGAAGGGGTCCATAGACCTCATCAAGTCTATTGATGTGAAAGCGCCGTCAGAAGGTGCATGCATCGGTTTTATCGCCATAAACAAGTTTAGGTAATATTTGTACTATTCATTTCGAGCATTTTTTGGTATTTAATAAGTATCGCGCGTAGAAAAAGCGGTGCCTACCGAAAATAATTTCTGCAATTTCTGTGTATGTGCTGATTGTCTATTCTCTGAACAGAGAGATTTTTTGCTTTTGTCACTTTCGTGAATTAAAGACAGTCTTGCATCAGTTTCACAACAAACTACTCATGCAAGTGGGTGATGGTATATCTTGCGGGAGATCTGCTGCGAATTTCTCAATTCAAATTTGTTACGGCAAGATAATATCAGAAAAAATAAAACTTGCTGCTAATGTTCATGCTATGTGAGTTATCTCAAAAACTCCCATGGGGAGCGCGGCGGATCGCATGAACGGCTCATGCGATTGACACTTATGCGAAATCATTATCTAATATCTATTACAACACAAGTTTTTAATTCAATGGCAAGAAATTAAACATGGAAATTGCTGTTTTAAACTTAACCACTTGACCCTATAAACTTAACCACTTGACCCTAACTTTATTGCAGGCAAATGTTATGTAATATGAAACTTGATTTAACCCATTCGCTGCCAAAGCTATAAAGTAATAATTTTCAAATTTTTTGTTAAAAGTCGTTTGCTACCACAAATTCAGAAAGGCAAATTTCGCTTTACTAATACAGCGAAATTTCTGCCAATAAATGAGGCAATTTTTTTAATTCTAAAATAGTGGTGACAAAGTAATTAATAAATTAAAGCCACGAGTATACTCGCGAATGAGTTAATTAAATTTAACTCTTCGGTATGCACTCAACTTTTTACATCATAGTGAATCTTTTTCATTGGTAAATATTAATGTAACTTCAATGTATTATTAGTTGCAGTTATAGAGATTGGACTTACATTTTTTATCTATGCTTTTTTTTAAATTAAAAAATTAAATAAGGATATACCTAAATTCTTAAAGTTACTCGAAATACTTCTATTATACGTACACAGTCAAGACAAGATTCAAAGGGACTGGTAAAAAGTTCCATTTTAGACAGGCTTCCATAGAAAGAAGTGTAATTAATTATGCTTCTAAGATACACTACTTCAATAAGATCTATTGTTCGTTTCGCAGGTATTCTGAAACTCTTCCGTTTCAGACAGGATTCCGTTATAGACAGATTCCGCATACACAGGTTTCACTATGTTCCACTAAAGAACAATGAAAATCCCCTATCAGACAGGTTTTCAGCAAATTTAATTGTATCGCAATTCATATTAAGACCATGTAACGCTTCCGTTAAAGACAGGATTCTGTTATAGACAATTACTATTTTGACAAGTTTTATTCTATTCATATGACATAAATAAGTATATTTATATAAATACACAAAACTTGTAAAAATGGAACCTGCCTATGACGGAATTCTGTCTTAAACAGAAATGTTCCATGCTACGGAAAAGAATACTATACAAATACACCTGATAACACGAAAACCTGTGTAAAACGGAATTTTTCAGCAATATTTACGATTTGATCTTGACAGGTTTTACTATATATATAACCTGATGGGAAAATTCTGGACCCCCCCCCCCCCCCCCCCCCGAAACGAAATTCTGGCTACGCCACTGTGTGTGCGTGTGTATATATATATATGAGGGAGTATCAATAAGTTTTGGCCCTCACATAGAAATAATTGAGTGAAATTTATGAAATTGCTACATTTTATTAGTCCTTTTCTATATAGTCATCATGCAAAGTAACACATTTCTGTCAATGGTATTTTAAAGAGGGGGGAGTATTCCAGGAGGCATGATAGTAGACTCAAAGGGGGGACACTTTTCTAACTTTTGCCGACTCCATGTGACATATTGTTGGAAATGCTGGTGACCACTTATTCATATTATGCACTTCCCAAGTCCCTCTCCCAAGTTTGACACCCCTCGTCACATGAAGGGTGTCCACAAAATGTTGAAAAATTGCCAGCCAGGGAGGGGCTCGGGAGGTGCATAACATGAATAAGTAGTCACAGGCCTTTCCAACAATATGTCACATGAGGGGGGTCAGCAAAAGTTAGAAAAGGGCCCCCCCCCTCTGGGTCTACTGTTGTGCTCCTAGAACACACCCTCTTCTCCCTGAATAACCTCCTTTGAAATACCTTTTGCAGAAATGTGCACAGTGACTATATAGAAAAGGACTAATAAAATGTAGCAATTTCACTCAATTATTTCTATGTGAAGGTAAAACTTACTGATACTCCCTCGTACATGTTTATATATAACACTGGAACCTGGCTAACAGAAAAGTACCCAAAACTTTAATATTTCATGTAAAATATTTATTTGCTATTAGAGTACCATTTTGCTAAAAGCTCTGGTAAAATGCACAGATTAAAAGATATGAGCTTTTTCAGCAATAGTCTCCTGAATTAACTCATCGGGATAAATTCTCTCTACATGGAAATCATTATTAGTCCAAACGATAAAATCGCAGTAGCTTGCACTACTACATAGTAACTGTGTTTGGATCTGATAATAATAATCATGATTGGATTCATGTCTAAACAGATATTTCCAGCTTCATCTGAAATTAAATAGGAAGATTTTTCTGACTTATTTCAGTAATGGTACTATCTTTGTTAATGTATGGACATTTAATCTCGATGATACCATCACTGCAACAGTCACAATTAATTATTCCATCAGGTGTAGCTCCTATATAGGGATAATCAGGATTGATATGCAATCCACTTGTAGTGATTTTAAAATTGCCATGATTTTTTTCAGCCTGAGAAATATATTTTTTTGGCTAAATTTTCGTTTTCTTTTCCCCACTCTGTCGGTGGCGTGGAAAATTTATATGAAGACGGGTAGCAGATCTTTTTAATGACACTGACTGCAGGTGCATCAATGTCAGTGTTGCAAACATACTTCATATTAGAGGCTGTAATACGCCCCGTCCTATAAGCAAACCATTTCTTGCTTTTTGTCTGTGGCTTTGTTTCCTGTTCAATCTTTTCAGCATCACACTTTGTAATAATCAATTTGCTGAAGACATCTTGACATTTTTCAACAATTTCTTTCCATGTCAATTGTATATTTTCTGTACAAAATAAATTGGCAAGTTTTTTAATTGAAATATCCGTTACAAAACTGCAGTTGAATGGCTCAACTACAGACAAAACAGCAGACGATAGACCAGCACTGTGTAGTTCATCAAAAAATTGATGAAGCTCTTCATCACTTGGCTCAGGTATATTGAGCTGCTTGCTTTGGTGCATTGATTTTTTTTTCTCTTTGGAGTTTTCTGAAGAGAGAATTCTTTCTAATTTTGACGATGCTGACTCAAAGTCAATATCTGTTATTTTCAAGTATTCAGCATCTTTTTGGTATGGCTGCAGCCAACTATTCCTCTGATCAGTACAAGATATGTCTTTTCTAAATCTTATGCCTGCATCAACGATAAAAAGAAAAGCTGCAACATGAGAACAGGATTCTCCCATGCCATCCATGCAGGTGCAGTGTCCTGTTAGAATCTCTCCATCTTTTTTACAAGTTAGCCACACTTTTAAACAGGCAGAACGAATACTTTGGGAATGTTTTACCTAAAAAGATTTTTAAAATTATTATATTATATATATATATATATATATATAGAGAGAGAGAGAGAGAGAGACTAAATCAACTCAACATAAAAATAAGAATCAATTTCATACTAAGCTAGGTAGGATAAAGGAGCATTTTGCTGCTTTAATATACAAACCTAGAAAGAAACTTGACTCTCACGGGTCGTATGTCACCTTTCACATGACATAAGTACTTTGTTGTATCGGTCGTATGCAGGGCCGTGAGAAGAAAAAACTGTGCCCAGGGCAAAGTTTCAATTTGGCATCCCCCTCCCCTCACTTTTTCTTTGTGACAGTTACCATAAAATTAATAAAGTGCAGAAACAGAAATAAAGTTTATTGAATAAATATTTTGCATTTATTTTGGAACTTTAAATTGTGTAATTTTATAATAATTCAGAAATTCCAAGCAACTAAATAACATAAGAGAAAAATGCAGTTAGTTGTTAGAGCTATTGCGATGTTTTGGACAGATTTTTCTCAACCTTTCTCTCTTTTATTTTTTCTAGTCATTTTTAGTTATTGTTAGTATTTGAGTTGGAGAAAATGTGAAAATTGGCAAGGTAAAAATTGCTAGCAACCAGGTTAGAAACAAGTGGTCCCCAGAGAGAAAAAAAATCCTCCATAAATGATCGATAGCCAAAAAAGATGTTGGTAGTATAAATTTGGCGCCCCTCAATTTCTGCGCTCGGGGCGAACGCCCCTTTCGCACGGGGCAGGTCGTATAGCATGTGTAATGTGGCAAGATTAACCCATCTGGGATCAACATATCACACAAATTTTATTCAATTAACACCATTTTTTTTATATTTAACCACTTTCACTTGAACTTTGAACGTATGTGCAAAAGAAATACAGTAGGGGAGAGGGGGTTACCTTTGAACACTGTAAATATTTTCCTTTAAATAAATTATATTTTTTAAATATATGTGGCAGCACAGTACTATTGATTCAATGTAACAAGAATACAAAGCTTTATTATTTTGCACGCACACTACTGTCTAAGTAAGATATGTATGTTTTGCTTTCTTGAATCTAAACAAAATAAAATTGTAAGCTTTTTGTTGATAATCTTGTATCCCTAAAATTATAATTTACTATTTAATACCTAAATAAAGATGTTAGCTTTAACTTATAAGATTTGTTTTATTCAAATTCTCAAACCTAATTGAGTAAATAGTTGTAATGCTAAACTCCATGTGATGGGACACCATTGAACGGAAAAGTTGGGGCACCACTGAACAATTAAAACTACGAAGTAAAGAGTTAGATGTATCTGAATATTATTATTGTTAAAATTTTTTTTTAATATGAAAATTAATAGATTAAGTGTTATTGTACTTAATATTAAAGTTGTACTGATGCAGGACTTCAATTACAGGCAAATTCAGGACACACAACAATAATTCATGATTTAGCAGATTTGTCTAACAAACCCTATACTGTCATTTACAATCGTAAACATTATTTCTGGATTTCATAAAACAGAGTTTTATACATTTTCTATAACAATTGGAATGAAAATGATTTCATTTTAGTCCAATTTCATGCAAAAAGAACTCTTCATTACGTTGATCAGATTAAATTGCTTAATGCTAGGTTTCTTCGTAAAAAATAACATGATGTATTTTCCTGAGGCATCAGATATCAATTTGGATGGATTTTAAGGATATTATATAAAAAAGTTGCCACAATTAAACATAATTGGAAGGATCCTCCGTGCTGTCTCAACAATGTGATCTGATGGATACAAATTTGGTTAAATAATAAAAAATTAGTAATTTCAGTTAAATGTAGTTGTGCAATTTTATTCTTATTATTTTATATTTTGGAAAAATACACAGTTTTATATAAAAACTGTCACTATTTTCATATTTTGTTTATTTGTTCAAAGGTGTCCCTAGCATGTTCAAAGGTACCTTTACATGGGCAGGTTTGAACAGAAAACTTTCAGCTTTTTAAAGCCTCACAGAATATTTAATTTATCTGAAAAACTATTTTTTATTTCATATGATGCAGAATTACATTCTTTCTCTCACGAAATATTTAAAATTCAATAAATATAATTCAAGTAAGAAATATGTGGAATTAAAAAAAAAAAATGTTCAAAAGGTGCCCCCCTCTCCCCTACAAAATTTATATTTAAAATATAGAGGTGCAAATAGAATATAAAATCAGTCGTCTGTGGCAGCGCTGCGAATATTCACTGTATACAATTACAACCTGGCAAATCGTATAATAAAAAAGAAAAGTGCCCAACTAAACTGATGGCATTGAGCTCACAGGCTATTCACACTAATTGTATATTATACACTTATTTTAAAGAATAATGCCCCTCAAAAAAATAAGTGAAGGGGAATTAGCCCCCGTTTCCCCCTTTATACTTATCCAGTGAACCTCCAAATCTCATCAGGAAGCCCCTTATCATAATAAACCGGCATACCAAATTTGGAGCAAATCGAAAAATCCTGCAAAAAAAACATTTATCTAAATTAAGGGGGTCGACTAGCCCCCCTTTATCTTTAACCAATAAACCCCCAAAACTAATCAAGGAAGTTCCTTAACAT
This sequence comes from Maratus speciosus, assembly GCA_963932465.1. Classification (NCBI taxonomy): domain Eukaryota; kingdom Metazoa; phylum Arthropoda; class Arachnida; order Araneae; family Salticidae; genus Maratus; species Maratus speciosus. Next base: position 420,313,685 of record OZ010796.1, on the reverse strand, counting down.
AATAAACCGGTATACCAAATTCGGAGCAAATCGAATCATTCTGCATGAAAAACCCATTTATCTGAATTAAAAGGGGTGGACTAGCCCCCTTTCCCCCCCTTTATTCTTAACTAATGAACCCCCAAAACTAATCAGGGAAGTTCCTTAACATAATAAATTGGTATACCAAATTCGGAGCAAATCGAATCCTTCTGCATGAAAAATCCAATTATCTGAATTAAGGAAGAAATCAAATTTTCCCGCTCCGTCCTCAGATGCGCACTTCAAAATGCACGCGCCGTCGCGAACAGGTTAAAAGTGGGTAAGAGGGCTTACAGTTAGGATTTTACAATAGTAAAACTTCCAAAACAGTACTTTTGAGGAAAATTCAGATATTTATGAAAATTAACTGCAGGCTGCATGTTACAGGAATATCAACAGGTAAACATCACAGAGATGTTTACCAGTCATTTGCATTCTCTCTCTTTTATGAAGATAACCATACAAGATATAACACAAATAAACAATCAACAAACACTGATAAATAAAACTCAAAATGTTTTCATTAATCTCTAGAAACATTTACCTGATTATTAACTAAAGAAGTGACAATTTGTTTCATCTGCTCTTCATTCCAGTTTGTTTTGACATAATTTTCAAGATGTATTGCTGCATATGGAAAGAGTTTATCCTAAAATAAATTAAGAATTGAGCTTCACATAATCATTTTCTGATTTCGGAAATAAAAAGAAATTAAAAATGGTAGTTTCATCAAATAAAAGTATATCTTTATGTACTGGAAAATTAAATTGTGTTATAATTAATTTGAGGATTCACAATAAATCAGGATAGTTGTTACTCTTACATTTTTATCTATAATAGGTTTTCTGAGAAAAATCAAAATATAGTAAAACCTATGAAAACTGAATTTGCCTACACTATAGCATGCAAAAGTCTTTGGTCCAATGTAAAAATTAACAATAAAGAACAAAGTATAGTGAAATAGTAACAAATTTAATGAAGAACTTTGCTATACTTGATGTAATGACAAAATATAGGTGAATATTTTAAGTATTTAACATAAAAAACATAACTGAACTCATAATTATCTTTTGTCCATGTGGCCTCTTTTAGCACATATCACGGATTAAATATCTCATACAGATATGACTCTTCCATAAGCTCAATGGTAACCGAATCACAACTTCAGAGCCTCTAGTGACAACAGTCGCAAACGTTTCGGGAGGGTCGCAATAGGTAGTTGTTACTAGTCTTATTTGTATATTATCTATCTTTTATTGATGCGTCCCTAGCTGGTTCTGTATTTGTTTACATTTTAAAACGCAAGACATGTTTTATATTACCAAGCAGATACTAGGAATTAAGCAAATAACCTCAGAAAATATGCACTTACACATTTCTTCTTAAAGATTTAGCCCTTTTTTATAATCATTTAAACAGAGAAATTTTCAGATATTTAAATGGTTTTAAACAAACTTTCCCATAGGTAAACGTGACAATGACAGTTTATGTTTATAAAATTCCGCACTCGTGCATTTTGTTCCCGCCTGTGCTCAGTAGTGGCGCTAGAATCACACCGGTAAAGGTTTTTGCTCCTCTGTCATATCTGTGTAAAATATTCAATCTGTGTCACAGCTTTGCCCAAGACAAGAATTTCTCCAGTGTTTAGTGGTTTATGTTTCTTCAGGTATCATGCAAACATTCCCGAAGATTTCAAACATTTGTTGGAGCCATCATACGAAATTTTCTGTCTATTTGTTCCCACAATTTCTCAATAGGACTGAGATCAGGCGATTGCGAGGGGCACATCATAATTTTGAGAACTTTTTGCTTTTTTGTTTTCAGATAATTTAAACATAATTTAGATGTGTGTTTTGGATCGTCGTCTTGCTGAAAAGTAAATTCTTTGCCAATATTTCGAGTATCAGATGGAACTGCATGATGTACTAAGATACTGTGATATTTTCTTATTCATTGTTTATATAACTTGTAGCAAATTTCAAACTTTTATTTCTTCAAAATCACCCAAATTATGTTGTTACAGCTTTCATGTTTCACAGTGTGATTTAAACAACTTTCACGTACACGCTCTCCGAGCTTTCTTTGGACACACTGACATCTTTTGGTTCCAAACAATTCAAACTTGGATTCATTAGTCCAAAACACTTTATCCCATTCACTCAGGGTCCAAAGACCGATGTTCTTTAGCCCACTGAAGATTCTTTTTCTTTTTTTCATCGCAAAGGTTTGCGACATGCTTTTAGAGGTCTGCACAAGCCGACAAAGTGAAGGCAAATTTTCAAACGAGCCGGGCCAGCAAAAAAAAAAATTGAATGGGCCTACTTGGCCAATACAAAAATTAAGAAGGTCTGCTAGCCAGCTATAAAAAAGCGATAAATTAAGAGCCATTTTCAATGAAGGTGACTTTCACAAGAATAGGTATAAATATGCGTCACAAGCCAATGCCAGTTTGACAACATCAATACAGAAATTTAACATGTCTAGCATAGAGATCAGTATGTACAGTTAAATGGTGTCTGAGCCTGGGCTTATTTTTTTCAGCAAACTCATGCCGAGACAAGATCAGGCTTGCATTTTTTTTCTACACAGTCAAGCTAGGCCCGAACTGGACTTTATTGTTCTCAGGATGTGTAGGGAAGGCAATATGTTTTGTAAAAATATTAATAGCGATAACGAACTTCTGTTAATGGAATCTTTGGAAATATACCTTAAGGTAGTTCTCAAATTCACTGCTCAAGAATGAGAAATTTTCTGGCACCTTTTTAACTGTAAAGGCATAAAATTGACAGGCCTGACTATTGAAGGGATTTGGAATCTAACAGCATTTTCCATTTTTAAAAAGTAAATTATTTATCGAGATATAAGAGATTCTTGTCATGTGACAGCAGGTTTTTATATTTTCTCATGCTATCGCTTTTGGAAATTAAATTCAAAAATTTTGACAGTATTTTCTCAAAGATATAATGCCTTTATCAAAAAATGGATAACATTATTCGATCTCATAGTTTCTGAATAAGAACACCTGCCAATATTATGCATATCCAAAAAGAAATGAATTCAGAAATGTTTCAGATAGCAGCTCCTTTGGATTTGAGAAAAGCCTTATTAAATGGAAGAAAAATATTTTTACAAATTTTCTTTTTATTATACAGCTTCAAAAGTTATGTTTTAACCCTCCTTTTTTTTTTTCTTTTATTCTAAACTACATTAATTTTTTAATGAACCCTTATTTGAATGGTGAAACGTCTAACAGTCTAAGTAATCATTAATGTTGCTATTGTGTATTTTCTGTCTTGCAAACATATTAGTAATTTTAAAATAAACTGTAAAATTTTCCCATAAATATATATGCAGTATTATTCTTTAATTGTACTTTAATCTTAATTGTATGTTTAGAAAAACCTGAATTTTTTGTAGAAATAGTCGGGCCTTATTTAATTGCTTTTTCCACAGGCCGGTCCTGTTTTCACTGATTTTTGTACGGGCCGGGCTGGGCTCAGGCCGAACTTTTAATTTTTTTAGCAGGCTAAGATTGCTTTTGATTTGCCCCCGGCCCATGCAGACCTCTAGATGCTATGCAACCATTCAAACCTACTCAGTACACAGACACCTCAACTGTATAAACCGATATTAGAAGATTCCCTACTTTTATTCAACCTATCTTTAATTAAAGTTGCTGTAAGTCTATTTCGTCTACTCATGATAACAATATATTTGTCTTCCCATTTGATATACATTTAGGCAAGTCACAATGTTTTCGAGTTGAATTTGTTTCTGTTTCTTTCAATCAAGCTGATGTGTATGTCATGCTTGATCTGGGTTTTTTTTTGGCAATTTTAACATGGGTATGACCTTCTTGAGACAGAATTTCAATTTTACCACAATTAATTCAACTGAATATTAAAAGTTTTTTCTAAATTTTTAAAAGTTATTTACAAGCAATCAGTATTATGAAAGAGAACAGGGTGGGAGGGGGGGTAGTGTGGACAAAAAAGTAATTTCATGTTAAGAATTCCAAGAGTATTTTAAAAATTTCACAAACTTTTTAGATTGAAGAATGGTATTGCCTTTTTATTAATATAAAAGAAAAGATGATGATAAATACAGTTAAACAATAAGAAAATTGACAGTTTTTAAGATTCATCCATGCATCCACACTAACCCCTAGGGGTTAGTGTAGACAAAACCAAAATATGTTCGGGGCAAGTAGTGTTGACTCCAAGCTGCTTTAGCAGGGAGCAGCACCTAGCGACCATTTTTATTTCTTTTTTGCACCTGGCTGCCCCTTTTTGACACTTCCTATGCACCCTGTGGCAATTCAGTTGATCCCGGGAAAATATGGTAAATTATAAGGACTCTAAACAAACCAGTTTGAAATATTTTTTGTGAACTTAGTACAAGTGTCCCCTTTCTGAAAAAAAAAAGGGGGGCTGTTTTTTAGAATAGTGTTCTCTTTTTGAAAAAAAATATACCTTTTTTTAAAGAATAGTGTTCCCTTTTTGAAAAATTCCCACCCAGCGGCCCTTTTTTTCTAGAGTCAACACTAGGGGCAAGTGTGTACAGCCAATTTTTTTTTTTACGAATCTTCCTTAACAATTATTGTTATTATCTAACTTTGTATTCAGTTAAGTCTATGTTAAAGTCTAAAAGGTTTATGGATCAGGCTGTACCGCCAGCAATCACAAGTTGTGGAAATTTAGCAATTATTTTCAGACTTTTAATTTGAGAATTATTTTTGATGTCAGGAAAAATAAAGTGGTGTGCATGATCCTTTTTTCCCCACAGAAATTGAACATCATAGTTACTAAAACCATTTACATTTTCAACTCTGCCTACAAAATATACAATATTATTATTCTTGCAGAATTTCACTAATACCAAGCTAGTGACTATTATTATCTCATTCTCCCTTTAAATGTAAAAAAAAAATTTTTTTTTTTTTTTTAAAGGAGGGGGAGATTTTTTTTGTTTGTTCTTCAGAAAATCCAATTCCCTTTTCATTGCTTGCAGTTTTTTTTTCATCCTTTGTTTCTATTAGTCCCAAAAAATTTTATACGTTTTTTCTCAAGAGTGTCAGTATATATTCTGAATTTTACCTTTTCTCCATTAATAACTTTTTGCAATTTCATAGGTGCCAAGTTGCCACTAATCCTCCGTAATATGTGGGTTAATTTAACCCTGGTTTAATACATTTCGTACTGGAATTTTTTTTCAGAGATGAAATTAAATACGTTCCACGTAGGAAACTGGAATTAAATAAATAAAGATTCATCAAATAATTTTTCTGGTTCGAAACTTCGTTAAACTGGATTAAATTAATCCCCGCATTACGGAAGATTAGTGCGAGCTTGGCACCTCTGCAATTTGTTGCTCTTGAATATTAGTCTAAGAACTAGCAACATTTTCGTCACCTGATTTTATCATGGCTCATTTTTTTTTTATATGTTCTTCCCTTTTATGGTGTTTGCTACCAGTCTGGCAGTCCCGAGATGTTGCGTTTACCAGTGGCAGAAGGGGTTATGCAGGTCAAAAAACTTCAAAATTACGTCATTTTATCAAGGCTCATTTTTCTATATGTTCTTCCCTTTTATGGTGTAGTACGTTTGCAACCGGTCTGGCAGTCCGGAGACGTTGCGTTTACGAGTGGCAAAAGGGGTTTTACGGGTCAAATAACTTCAAAATTACATCATTTTAGGAAGATTTTTGTTTGTAACATTTGTTTATACTAACTATTTGTGATATTAATCCATTATTGACTGATGTTACCAATGTCGCTCAGACCCTGCCAGATCCACATTTATAGATAACTTATTACTCTTTGGCTATCAGACGATCTATATTTAATTTGCAAGACAATTTCGGTTGCAAAGTTAATGCCAGATGGCATTAAATATGGCAACCGAAGTGCCTGTTTCAAGAGTGGTTTATAGTTTAAAAATTATAAGTTATCTTTACGTCATTTTATCAAGCTTAAAAATTACACGATATTACACTTTGGCTAGCAGACAACCTATAATTAATTTGCCAGACACACATTCGGTTGCAAAGTTAATGCCAGACGTCTTTAAATATAGCAACGAAAGTGCCTGTTTCAAGAGTGGTTTATAAATTAAAAGTTATAAGTCATCTTTACGTAATTTTATCAAGCTTAAAAATGAGAAGATATTACTCTTTGTCTAGCAGACAGCCTATAATTAATTTGCCAGACGGCTTTAAATATGGCAACGAAAGTGCCTGTTTCAAGAGTGGTTTATAGTTTTAAAATTATAAGTCATCTTTACCTCATTTTATCAAGCTTAGAAATTACAAGATATTACTCTTTGTCTAGCAGAGAACCTATAATTAATTTGCCAGACACAAATTCGGTTGCAAAGTTAATGCCAGATGATTTTAAATATAGCTACTGAAGTGCCTGTTTGGGTAATATAATTAATTTTTAAACTATAAACCACTCTTGAAACAGGCGCTTTCGTTTCCATATTTAAAGCCGTCTGGTATTAACTTTTCGACCGAATTTGTGTCTGGCAAATGAATTATAGGTTATCTGATAGCCAAAGAGTAATATCTTGCAATTTTTATGCTTGATAAAATGACGTAAAGATAACTTATTAACTATAAACAACTCTTGAAACAGGCACTTCGGTTGTCATGTTTAATGCCGTCTGGCATTAACTTTGCAACCGAAATTATGTCTTGCAAATTAATTATAGATCGTCTGATAGCCAAAGAGTAATATGTTATCTATAAATGTGGATCTGGCAGGGTCTTAGAGACATTGGTAACGTCTGGCAATAATGGTTTAATATCACAAATAGTTAGTATAAACAAATGTTACAAACAAACATCCTGCTAAAATGACTTAATTTTGAAGTTTTTTGACCTGCATAACCCCTTCTGCCACAGGTAAACGCAATGTCTCCCGACTGCCAGACTGGTTGCAAACGTACTACACCATAAAAGGGATGAACATATAAAAAATGAGCCTTGATAAAATGACGTAATTTTGAAGTTTTTTGACCTGCATAACCCCTTCTGCCACAGGTAAACGCAACGTCTCTGGACTGCCAGACCGGTAGCAAACGTACTACACCATAAAAGGGAAGAACATAAAAAAATGAGCCTTGATAAAATGACGTGTTTTTTTATGTTGCTAGCTCTTAGACTATATGGTCTCACTGGTTCAGGAGTAATCACTATGTATCAACTAATTGTATTTACTTCTTTGCTATCAGAAATATTTCCTTAATCAAAAGTAGTTTAAGTTGATGTGTCTAGAGCACATCTTAAAATATTTGTTGGTTCAGTGCAATAAGGTTGAGCTACCACTGCTGCCTGTAGTGCTTTTTCTTCCTTTTGTTACTAGTGGCTGCAAATCAGAAAAAGCTGAGGGTTCTAAATGGTCAGTGACTTACCTTGACACCAGGGTTGGTAAAAATCACGATTTTTTTTTTTAAATCAAAAAAATCCAATTTTTTTTAATTTAAATCTGATTTTTTTGATTTAAATCAGATTTTTTTGATTAATATTACTTGTGTACTTATTTATGTACGTGCAAGTAATTTATTTTTTCTGCATAGATTTACACATTTCTATTAATTTCATTACATTTCCTAGATAAGAATTCAAGATATTTTAAATAAAAATTAAAAATTGTTGCAAACAAATTTAAAAGATTCACTTAAAACTTAAACTTTTATTATTCTACTATTAAATTTAAATTGTTATACATAAATCTATGCATGTTCTGTGTATAAATTTCTAGTTATTTATTTTTCATTAATGTGTTACTCCAATAATATATATAATATATAAACACATAATAAACGTAACAAAGAATTTTAAATGTATATGTGTACGCCATTGCAGATTCAGATTCATGAACGTTATCACATAGACTGCAAGTTTATTTGTGCTTTACGTTCTTGCCATACTCCCTATCATTTTATCACTACACTATTTGCATATTACTATTACACCTTTTCCAAAAATAGTATTTTTTTTCTGTAAAATAAAGCCACTTTGGATCTTTTTTTTCTGTGAACCATTTTTCTTATGTATAAAAAAAATCCAAAAGCTCTCTGTAACCGTACCATTGGTAAATGACATTATTGTTTCAACTTTCGATTCACACAATACTGTACTAATCTAATAATTGACAAAATAGTTAGCGGATGAAAAATAATCACATAACTGAAAACCTAAAACTATCAATTGTCAGTGTTATCTCCTCAGCCGTTGACAATTTCAACAATCAATCATGCTTACTGACAGTAGGTATCATTGCTTAGATTAGAAATAACAGGGATTTTTTTAGGAAAAATTTGGGTCCTTTAAAAATAAAATTTAACCTAAGTCAACAAAGTACAGTCGTGGAAAAGAAAAAAGTAAACACCCCCTACTAACTCCCTCAACAAATTATCGTAGACGAAAATTACTGGTACCGGACGATTGGAAATAAAGTCTACTTTTAAATGATGTACATAAATTTTGCTTAGGGGGCCATCTACATATTAAAACGAATCCAAACTTCATTTTTTTTTTCCAATGGCAATACCCAAATTTAACGAGATATTTCAAATCTTTGGTTCAAACTATGCCTAGAAACGAAATTTCAAGTCATTTGAATGGTAAGTTTTTGAATTATAGACATTCAAAATTGAGTGCTTCCTATGTTAAATTACATTTTTATTTATATCTCCTGAAATTATGCTCCGAATGTGCTAATTTTTTGTGTAGCAATAATACTAATATACCCAAACATAAATACGTTGAATTTGCATTTTTTATAATTTTATGATATGATTTATGAAACTAATATTCGAAAAAATTATGAATTGCAACCTACAATTTTTTTGATCGATTTAGATTTATTAAGTCCTGCTTTATGGAAATCCAAAATTTCACATTTTTCTGCCAAGTAGTTTTCAAATTATGCTTAAAAAACGGCAAAATGATGGTTTAAGGGGCCGTCTATGATAGAAGTGACTAGATATTTTGAAATTTCTAGTGCTGTCCTGTAATCTAGCATGCTGCAATGACTGCTTGAGTGTTGCTTAAGGTGCCTTGATCAAGAAAAGGGCTCTCTCTGTTAACAATCGAGTACCGAACTTCAATTTGGATACACCCCTTAAAATACGCTCGTTTTAAAATAATTAATTTCTCAGAAACTTATCGTACGAATTGCATAAAAATTTGTTTTTAGGCTAATGGAAGGGTGTAGAGTTCATTTATGCTGCCAGAATTGTGTACTGCTATTGAAAAAAAACAAAGCTATGGTTCATTTTAATATGTAGATGGCCCCCTAAGCAAATTTTATATACATCATTTAAAAATAGACTTTATTTCCAATATTTTGGTACCAGTAGCTTTCTTCTACGATAATTTGTTGAGGTGTTAGTAGGGGGTGTTTACTTTTTTTTTTTCCCCCACGACTGTACCTATTACATACTCTTTTTTTTTTATATAGTATATATAAATAAATGATCCTGTTAAAAACATAAACAAGAATCTATATATAATGATTTTTTCAAATTCACAAAATTGTGATTAGATTTTTCAATAAAAAAAACTTCACAAATACAGGACACAAATCCTGGACAGACGCATGAATAAGGTACTAACTATAGCTTAAACATTTAATTTGCAAAAATGAACTGATCATTTTAAAAAGAAAACAATTTAAAATTGAGAGAGCATTTATCAATATTTGTGGAATACACTATGGATTGATAATATTTTTAATACAATTGCATTAACTTTAAAAAATTAATAGTATTTTGATCTTATAAAAGTTTTATTAAATGTTATTACAAGATAATTTTTAATCTGAAATGAACGATTACTTTTCTTATAACATAAATGATGAATTTGTTTCTTATTTAACCTGTAAATATCAACGATAAAAAAAACGGATTTAAATCAACGATTTTTAAAAAAAAAATCATTTGATTTAAATCACAATTTAAATCAAGCTGATTTAAATCGAACAATCCTGCTTGATACAAAGTCATTTTCATTAGTAAACGCTAGTTGATTCAATGGATATATCCCTGGCAGTTTGTATGCTTTGTTATGTTTTTAGGTATAAATGAGTTAAGATATGCTTTTCCAACTAAATAAGCTATGTTATAGACAGGGCTTAACTTGCGCCGGAGTCCACCGGAGCTCGGCTCCGGCACTTCTCTGTTTTTAGTACATATTTAAATATTAGTCGGAATTCACCGAAGCTCATAAATACAGGGCTCCGGAGCCCAGTGCAATAGCGCTTATGAAAAACCGAAGTCTAAATTACCCTTTCCTTTCCATCTCCAAGCATCTGTATTATTTTTTATCAAAACACTTATATGGAACGTAATGTGTTGCACACATAGGAGATGGAGATAAAACAGACTCAATTTTTATGTCAGTTCTTGGGCTTGGATGGGCTCAAGCTGTCTTACATTCAAAATTTTATTTATTCATGTATAGAAAAAAAAAAATCCTCCTTAAAAATTACGTATTCTGTTCTATTTCAAATCTGTGTTAATTTTATTTTGATCAGAATGGCGGGAAAACAGAAATCGTGTTTTTATATATTTTAGTGATATTTGCAAAGTTATGCCTGGCATTGATGGTGGCGACGGGTTGATACGGCGGGCGCCACTCAAAAGACTGAACAATGAAATTGCTTTCAGTTCAATTTTCTTTTGTGACAATAGGATAATTTTTAATTAGCTGATTTATTTTATTTTTTTATTTAGATATCTAACATCTATATGTCTAACCTGAAAAGAATATTTTCTGTTTTTTGTCAACGAGCATCAGCTTGAGGTTTTGTTTGTTTGAGGTTTTTAGTTTATTGTGTACGAGAATAAAAATCACGTCAGCGATTTTTCTATTTGTTTTGTATCATGAAAGCTGCCCTTGCAAGGCTCTGCTGCCTACTCTGCACATTTACGAAGTCACTGTGTCATTTGTAAGTAGATATATTGTTATTCTGATAGAAAGCAATCAAGCAGCGTTTCCCCTTTTTCTATAAAAGCATCAAACCTTTCCGATAACGGTGTAAAACTTTTAATTTTATCTGATCTTCAGGCACTCGCCACTAAAGATTGTTATGCGGAAGGAATCTATTATAGTTTAAGATATGCACCTTTTATATGAAATAGTAAAACGTTGTTCCATTCTTTAGCATATAAATATTAATTTCTGAAATTTCATTCATTTTTTTCATAAAAATGTATAGCTGCCAACTATTTCTTTTGTGTTAATGCTATTTCCGAATCATAATCCTTACCATATTTAATCGCAGAATTCTGCAAACATTGAAATTAGGCAAAGATTTCTATTCGGTAGGAGTGATAACTAAAAAATGGAATAGTTGACAGCTAAGTATATGCTGATAGATATATTTAAAATTTTTATTTTGTTAGAGAAAAGAAAGGCTTTAAATTTTGCAAATAATGTATGAAATAATACAAATATGCAGATTGGAGTGTCTGATTGGGGGGGGGGGGGGGGGGGCACACTACGGTTGTTGGTACTGCAGGATACATGGCTCCGGTACTTTTTTTGTTATAAATTAAGCCCTGGTTACAGATAAAGTTTTCCCAGGATATGTCATTACAAGCAATAGACTGCAACATCTAAAACAGGGTTCATACTCATTTTCCAAGAAAAAATCCCCTGAGAATCCCCTGATGCATAATTTGTCCATGTCAACAATCAATGACATTTTTTAAACCAGTATCACGACCCCTCGCCCTCCTCTCCTTTAAAAAAAGATACAAACTAGATAATCTCAAAAATACAGTTTATATATTACCTATATAAACAATATGAACAGAACTTTAAAGGAAAAGCATTAATTTGTGTACAACAGAGATGAAGTCTGCAAGCGTTGTGGGGCTCTCCTTAAAAAACTTGGTAGATTGCTGTAAGAATTTAATTTCCACTTAGAGATTTTATTACCTCTTTGAAAAGCATTATGAATAATATGAAGGCTCAAATGTCAATATCAATTTTAAAATGTTCTTTATTTTTCTTAAGTTCTTCTTTAACAGTTTTCAAACCTCACGATGTTAGAAGGCATGTCTAGTGACTGAATGGATGTCGCCAGATGTTAGAAGTAGTGCAGATTAAATATAACATATGTTATATCTAATCTGTAAGAAGGAGTGGCTAATGTAGAATATATCACGATGTTAGAAGAAAGGTCTTAGTTTGATTACATTAAGACTACACAAAATACGCAAACAACAGCGATTGCCCTCAATTTCCCAGAGTAACCAATCATTTTGCCAGGTTTTCCCAGGTTTGGGGAATTTTTTGCACTATCCCCTGAGATTCCCCTGATTTTTTAGGGCCAGAATGTATCCCCTGATTATCCCAGGAATCCCATAATCCCCTGATGAGTAGGAACCCTGTAAAAGTTGATGACAATGGGATTAGTTTATAGTAATGTAACAGTTGATGTTTCTCATGCTTGCTAACCAATATAGAAAATAAAAATATTCTTTATTTGTTCTATTTTATTGAATCAATTTAAAAATAAGGCTAAATTAATCTTCTAAAAAATGCAAAATTACTGAATTTAAAGAAAAAATGGCAGCAGAATTTTTTTTTTTTTTTAATTTCTGCTTGAAATGCCTGTTGAAAATTTCATGTACAATCCTTATTTACATGGAACAGTCTTAATTGATGTCTAATATATTTGTAATTTAACATACTTTTTGTACATCTTTACACTATAATAAATTTATTAATTAAAATACAAGTTATGAAAAACAATGAACTGTCTACATTAACCTAGCTCATTGTCCAGCTCAGCCGAATACTAAAACAAAATCATATTTACAATAAATAATATGAATTGATAATATTTTAAATAACATACCTATAGGTTTATATCTATGTGTTACACATTAAAGAAATTTAAATGTTTATTAAATTTATCAATACAATTTTATTTCAAATATTAAACCTAAATTTAATAATCATCTGAATTTTCTTAACATGCAAAATAATATTTAAAAATTTAAAGTAAATGTAATTCTTTGAATTTTATATGTATTATATAAAAATGATTTAATTATGCATAAGTATTACACATTCAAAGGAATTTGCTCTCCAACAGTTCAGTGGACATTGATTTCTATCCAAGAGTGATTTATCAAAATAACACATTTGTAAGAGCTGAAATTTGTTAACTGTTTTACTTTTGTTAGTAGTTGAAAACTGCATGAAGTAATCCCAAAATGTGGTCCGACTCATTGTGAACATCTTTGCTTGTTTCTGCCACATTTGCATTTGTTTCAATTTCAGGAATCTCATTAACAGTTTTAAGTAGTATCGGTTGAGGTTTTAACTTGAGATTATTTTCTTCAGCTTTATTTTTAAAAAATGCAAATTTAAACCTGTGGTCTAGCTAAGTTGAAATGCAAAATTGTATATTATGATGAATATGTTTAAAGTGTGCATTTATGTTTTGAGACAGGTAGTCTTTAAATGTTCCAACACCAAAAAATTCCTTGCCTTATCCAGGCTTTGACGAATAAAATTTCCACCATTGGAATAACTTCCGAAATAAGTGATGTCGTTGAACTAATGTTTACTGTACTCGTTCAAAAGGTTTCAATAAACTTAAACACTTCTGTAAGAGCAACCATTGATTTGAATTAAAACCAATTTAAATTTTGTTTTTAATTATCTTTAAGGCCAATATGTTTAATAAAAATTGTATGAAGATACTGATATAGTATTTTGGTTTAAAGCAGAATTTACGAGTTAATATTCGGCTGCAACTTGGCAGATTAAACAAAATCAAGGGCTCAAGTTGAAGAAAGACGCCATGTATTTTTAACTAAAAGTGAACTGTAACCATTTTCTACAACAAATTTTGTTTGGTTGATTATGTACTATCATCTCATTCTTTATTGGAAGACCTCATGTACAGGGGTTGGGAAATTATATAAATCTACTCATCACTGGCAAATGTATTTCCCAACAGAGTTCTAAAAAAACAAGCTATAATAAAAAATATACCAAAAACTGTTTCATATTTTTATTCGTTGGTCATATTTCACCTGATTGTGGCAATGTCAAATAGCAATAAGTTCTACCCTAAATAAACATTCATTTGCTAATATATTTTACTAATTATATGTATAAAGAAAGATTACTATGATAATGCATTGTAATTTTTTTTTTGGGGGGGGGGGGAGGGGGGCTACAATTTTCAATTGTATGTTGCAGCTTGCTGGGTGATAAGATTTTCTGAAAATTCCCCATCCCTTTTCATGTATATACTAGGTTATCAGAGAACTTACTTTAACAAAACTAATAGAAGTTGTTGTGCCTTCAATATCTAAAAGTATTATTTTTGCTTCAGAAACAATCTTCTTGGCTCCTTCAACACACATTTTGTTCTATAAAACAAATTTTTTACATAAATGCTTTATTCCTAACAACATAAATATGCTCAATACACTTATGTTCAAAACATTGGGCAAATATTTTGTAAGTACTACAACATGTAGTCTTATGGAAAGATATCTGGACACATAAAATGGAAATCCATGGCTACTTACAATTTTATTTTTATCATATATTCTCATCAATGCAGGCCTAGCGTTTTATTATCCTGATAACAAGGAACAAGAATAATTTTGATTACAATTATTGCATGTTGAATACTGAAAATGTTAAAACTATTTGGAGTCAAAATGGCAGGTCTCGCAGCACATAGGAAAAATCTTATTGTTTCTACAACTACAGTAGAGCACTGATTATCCAGACTGGTTGGGAGAGAGGCCAATCCGGTTAATGAAAAATCTGGACAATTGGAAAAATTTAAAAAACGGATATGGCATTGTTTTTTTATGTAACTTCCCTTCACACTTTTTCCAGGCTTACGACTGGCAATTATAGCAGTGTACATTTTAGCATATTACAAATGGCATATTTAGAAATTAAATTTTTTAAATTTTTGTAATATTTTTTCTACAAAATTGGTACAAAGTTACACATAGAAACTGTTACACATGTATATACACTGTAGTGAACACATATTTTAAAAAAAATATTGGGATAGGGGAAAAAGTTCTTGATAGTCTTCTGCTTCATAAAGGACACTTTTTTTCAACAGCCATATCCTTAATCTTTTTAAATGTAGGAATTTAACGAGATTGACTGATCTTGCCGTTGTAGACATTCCATCACAACTTCAAGCACATTAAATACTTCTGTGTGTTAGCTTAGATTCTAGAATCAGTTGATTGTATGCATTACTCTCTTTGCATTTGCTGCTGATTTTATTTAAGCATTAGGAAATGGATATTTAATGGTTAACTGGCATCCAACTGAATTTACCCTACCTAAAGAAATTACTTAAAATTTTGGAGGCGGCAAAAAAAGTATAGTCCTTGGCCGATCCGGTTAATCAGCGTCTGGATAATCGATGCTCGACTGAATTTTGAAAATAATATCTTCATGGTATATTTCTATAGCATATTTTAAAGTTATCCTGAAAATTTACTTAAAAACTAGGGGTACTGGTAGGAATAATTATTTTTCTCTATGATGAGACCTTTGAAATGGGGATTAAGCTCATGCAATCCTGTACGAGACAGTCATTTTGGAATGGTGCGCATAACAGGGTTCGTTGACTTAAATCAACTTTATTTTAATTGTGATTAAAATCGGATTTTTAAAATTAATTCAAGATGTAAACAAACATATTAATGTACTTTAATATACAGGGTGTCCAGCGAACAAGACCCTGATTTCAAAATTAAATATCTCAAAAATAAAGATCAATAGAATTATGTGGTAAACAGTTTGTTTATTAGCTAAGCTGTAAAAATGTTATGCAGAAGTTCCAAAATTTAGTTGCAAAAACCGTTAACAGATGGCACTGTAATTGTAATACTTGTAAACTGCTTCGAAGTCCAGAGCAATGGCGTCTCATTCCTAGATAGCTCCCTACGTAAAAACGAATATTGGGAAAGTCCATTTTTTCACTGGGGTGAAGTGCAGAAGTGGAGACATCTGGTCACAGAATTATTGCATCAGCTTTAATTTTAGAAAATTTCAATTAACAGAATTTTTAATAAAAAGTTTGGAAATCATTATAAGAATTTAAATATTTTATTAAATTCAATCTTTAATGCCATATAATTATTTAAATCAAAATGCATATATTTAGAAAAATAATTTTGTACTTTTTATTTTTTATATTTTTAAATCACAGCATAATATTTTGGTATTATTGTTTATACCTGAATTATTATAAATAAAAAAGTAATTATTAACTTTTAATTTATTTTTAAATCACGGCATAATACTTTGGTTTTAGCACAACACATATATTTCTTTTCTTTGTAAAAGTTTTAGAGACAGAAATTATGCATTAAATTATTTCCTTTTTAAAAGGAATTGATAAGTCATATCATCAATGTCAAAGTATTTTGGATGCTGCATTTCTTTCGAACACTTCGGATCCTATCGCTAGAAGCTGCACCATATTTCTGTGCTCAATGATGAAAAAAAAAAAAATGAAAACGAGTTTTTAAAATTATTTGTTAACTTAATTAAATTTTTAAAAATAGAAACTTTGTATTTTTTCATTCAAACTATTTTCTACAATTAAAAAAATGATTTATGAATCATTATTATAAATGCTCAATGATTTTTTAAAAAGGGGTTTCTTTTAACTTAATTAAATTTTAAAACCAGAAACTTTAGATTTTTTTTATTCAAACTTTTTTCACAGTTTAAATAAATATTAAAAAGTAAAGATTTCCATTCTTTTTCAAATCCTCCTCTACTTGGATTCGATTCCACGATCTACCAATTAGGAGAGAAAAGACATACCACAGAGATATTGGTAACCAGACCGAAGTAGCTTATAACAAAATTTGAAACAAATTTCAATTCTGTCAACATATGGCTCCGCTTCTGCACATTACCCAAATAAAATATTTTTTAAGTTCTTATATAATAATTGCTAAACTTTTTATTGAAAATTCTATTAATTGAAATTCTCTAAAATTGAAGCTGAGGCAATAATTCTGTGACCAGATGCCTCCACTTCTGCACATCACCCCAACGAAAAAACGGTCTTTCCCAATTTTCGTTCTTTTCTGGGAAGCCATCTAGGATTGATATCTAGGACGGTAGGGCTCTCGACTTCAAAACAATTTATAGGCATTGCGATTACAGCGCCTGTTAGCAGTTTTTGCAACTAATTTTTTAAACTTTTGTACAACATTTTTACAGCTTAGCTAATAAACAAACCACATAATTCTATTGATCTTTGTTTGAGATATTTAATTTTGAAATCAGGGTCTTATTCGCTGGACACCCTGTAATTTGCCAAAAAGTAAAGTTCAATGAAAAGGTTAGAAAAAAATGGTATCAAATTTTATTTGAATCAAATTGCAAAATAAACTTGCAACAGTAAGGAAATCCAAGAGTAGGAATATATTAAATATAAGAATATTTACTTGCCTATTACTTATTTAGAAAAACTTCCGCACGTTTAAGTAAAATAAAATTGTATGACTTTGCTTGTTACAAACAAGCATTGAGCCCAACACATTTATTATCCTATTTTTTGAATCCCCATTATGCAGGAGAAAAATTAACAAGCTCCGAGAAAATATCACAGGGCATGAAATTTCAGTTGAAACGGTACTAGACGGACTAAAATTTTTGCTCGTCACTTTTTTATATTCATTCATTCAGCAACGTTGGCCACTACACCTGCCCAGTTAATTAACTATTTATGACAAATTGAATTTAAATTAACCATTGGTAAAGGAGCTGTCTGTTAAATCCAGAATACCTGACATTCATGAAAAATATGAACAATTTTTTAAATCTTAACAGATGTAGTATGAAGAACTTTCTGGTGACCGAAATCAAAAGAATGTAGAAATTGAAAAATATATATTTTTTTAAACTCAAAAATAAGGTTAATTAAAATAATAAAACTTTGTAAAAAATCACCATAAAATAAAAACAAAACACAGGATGCATTTCGAGCTAAAAACATAACAGCTCGTCATTAGCTACAGCATACACGTGTCCGCAAGCAAACAAGTTGCCATAAGGTTTCACTGGTTACAGAAATTGTCACATACCACTAAAAAATCATGAAAGGAAAATTTCCAATACTTTTAGCAGTTAATGCTTGTGTAGAGCTGCCTTTCTGCACTGAAATACCACTTGTCAGTTGCAGCTGTATGGTCAAACTTTGTCAGGGTGGGTCCATTAACACTTTGCATTCCATGTTATTTTGAGTATGGGCCACCAGCAACTCCGCATCATTTTTACTGTGAGCTACCAGCAACTCTGAGTCGTTACACAAATATTTTATTCTGTCAGCACCACTTTAACAGAAGTTTCCTTCAAGTAAACAATTTTTAAAATGCTCGGATTAAATAAGACAAATTTTATTTTCCTTTGTTACCGATGCCAAAAAGAAATTTTGCAAGGAAAGATGATGTCGCAGCAGCGGCGACAACAGAGTTTTTCCACTTACCTTACCATGTAGCCACAGTGGCGACAACGTAGTTTTTCACGTACCTTACCATGTAGCCATAGTGGCGACAACGTAGTTTTTCACTTACCTTATGTCGCCGCAGAAGCGACAATAGAGTTTTTCACTTACCTTTCAATGTCACTGCAGCGGCAACAACAAAGAGTAAAAGGTTAATAGAAATTCTGAGCAAATCCTCCAGTGTGTCTTCAGAAAGTTCCTGTATGCAGTCTTGAGTCTCTAGTGACAGCTGAAGCCTCTCTCACATGAAGCTGTGCTCACTGGTAGACCAGTACGATATGTTAGAAGCAAATTGGGGAATCTTGCTGAACACTTTTCACTGTAATACTTCTCCAGCATATCTTTCAGTGTTAGTGAAGGGAACAGAAACTAATTCTGCCCACTTTGCCAATACAATTAAAGAGACTTGGGTTCAGTTCAAATTCTTGAAGAGCTTCTTTATTTCTTATATCCCAAATTCAAGAATTTTCTCTTTGGGAGGCCAACTTAAACTGTCAAAAACATGCCAAAATGTTAACGCATCTGTTGAGATAGATTCTAGAGTTTCTGTGATGTATATCTTTACATGGTTAATTAATCTCCCCCTTAAAGTCTGAAACTCTTGCTCCCCATTTTTAATATTTGTCAATTGCACAACCTTGATTATCAATTATATGTATAGTTGGTCCAAAAACTCCTGTTCGCTTGGTCCAACACTAGATTCGAGATCTGTCAGAACTCAGTTGCAATATTCAACTTTTATTTTCAAAGGTGAAATTGGCAAGTTCCTTGTTTTGTAATGCCACACTTAACCTCTAGCTTACGGGGAGGATTACCGTAATCCCAAGAAAAAGAGTGTTGAAAAATATGGGGTTGGGATTACCGCCATCCCGAACTTTTCTACCCCTCAGAGATGCTGTGCAGGAAATCATTAAAACCGTTTTGCTCAGTTGGGGTCCGTCTGCGTATCGAACAAGGGAAATTCTGTAGGGAAGATATTAATTATTATAGGGAAGTACGGGGAAGATTACTTTGTAAAAAGTAAACATTGCTTATGCAATAACGTAAAGCCGTTTCTACTGCGCTTGCTGCAAATTAGTTGAAGATAATTCTAGTTTGTGAGACATGATAGTGACACTTTTGATATGATAATGAATAGATAATTTTCAGCAAATAATTTTAGTAGTTTAATATTGCTAATTTTGGTTAGACTTTTGTCCTTACAATGAAAAATGTAGCATTATTATTTTTTCTTTCACACTAGATATCTTAAATTATGTACGTAATTTTATATACAGAACTGGAAAGTTAAAATGTTTATACTTATTACTATTTTAATGAAAAAGCAATGCATTTCGTAGCATTTTGTAATAGCATAATTAATCAAACAAAAATTATTTTTTTCTTTGTACAGTTAAAAAAGTGTGTTATGAAACTTAAGATTGCTCTGAAACTCAAAGGAGCTAGTTTCTGGAACATTTATCAATTCATTTTTGTTCGAAAACGTATGAAATTGGAAGATGTTCTTATTCAGAAAGTATGTAATAGAATGGTGCTTTCAGTTTTTTAGTAAAAGCAAAAGCATTTCAGAAAATACTGTCAAAGTTAGAATTTTGAACAGAAAGGTGGAAATCTATAGTCGCGTGACAAAAATAATAAATCGATAAGTAATTTATTTATAAAAAAATGGAAAACTGCATTCGATTCCTAATCCCTTCAAAAGTCATTCCTGCCAATTTTGTGCTGACACTTTAAAAAATATTCAGAAACTATGTCAAAAAGAACATTGGAAAACAGCATAATTTTATGCCTACAGTCAACTAAATAACCATGTTTTAAACCCTGCCTACGTAATTGTATATTGCCTGTTTCAGAAAATTAATAATTAGTCAAATTCTAGCATTATTTCCAAATAATTTATTCACCGTCTAGTACAAGTGAAATAATATTTATTTATGCAAACCATAATAAAAGATTCCATTAATAATTCCTTAGTTATTTTTAAACTGACACCAAAAAAAGTAGGAGTTTCTAAATTTGGCACATACTTTTTTTTTTTTTTTTTTTTTATGTTAACCGACTACTTTGAAAATACGCGACCGATACATGTAACTTTTTTTTTTTCATTGAAAGCATAGTTGCCAACTTTTACGCATTTCTCCTAATACTAAAATTGCATGGAAACTTTTGTTCTATTTAATCGTACAAATGTATAATTTAAATAAGGTAAAAACTTCTGTTAAATTTTAGTGGTAGCAAAGAAGCGTAAAAATTGGCAGCTATGTTGAAAGAGGATACTTTCAAATTGGTCGCGTTTAAATTTCATAAAAAATTGCTGCAATGCTTTTTTAGAAATTCAACAAAAATAAAATAAACACCTTTAAAATATTTCATTTTTAGCGATTTTGATCAAGTGACGTAGCACTATCTGTTTTGCGAGAAAGTCGTTACCCGGAGTTTTTCCACACTCTTTATGCAGTTATGATATCGAATAGCTCAAGGGAAAACAATAAAGCAATGTTGTAATCGTTAAAAACTTTTATGATGTAAACAATCATTAAAAAATATAATGATAATAAAATTGAAAAGAGTTCGAATTCACTCAACATTTCTGCGGTACACTCGCTGAATTTGAATAACTATGTTTTTTACGGTGTTGAGATTTGTACGCTAATACAGAACGGTTCAGAATATGAATTTAATATAAATTGAAGTAATTAATCTCTCTCTCTCTCTTTTTTTTTTTCCAAAATTCAGCTTAAAATGCTAATTTTTACAGCACCTTCTCAAAGTGTTTTGTCTTTACGGAAAAATGGAAAATGCTATTCGATCTCTTTGTTTCTAAATAAAGATAACTTGAAATTTCATAAATATAAGCTTAAAAGTGAAATCTCATAAATGCGTCAAAACAGTAATCAGTTTAGATTTTAGAACAGCTTGACTCTTTTTTTTTTTTTTGGCATGTCTTGATAGCTTGTAACTAATTTAGATTAGCAAGTTCTAAGATAAAAATGGAGAGTCTTTCTGTTTCACTATATCTACTGATAATTTCACACAGAAAACATCCACACATTTAAATCATTACCGTATATAGTTATATAGAAACGGTAATTGTATCTAATTATATAGGGGTTTTTAAACTGAACATGTCTGATGAGATAAATTGAACCACCGGCACCCCATCCCCATTTAACAGGCCTACCGGAGACAGCGCTCTCCTTTTACAATTTCCTCTGTTTTTTTGTTCCTTGATATCTTGTCAGCTTATTTTGAATACTATATCGTATTTTTGTGTTATTTTCACGGTGTGAAGATAGGGTGGGGTGCAGCCCATTCTGTTGTACACAGCTGAAGACCACTATACAAAAAGTTAGTTCTACATATGCATATGACATCAAACAGAAAGAAAGGTGTCTGAGAATTATGTTTATAATGGAATATTTGTTACCAGCTCCCACATCCCTACACCCACCTCTCATTTTATGTGTCAAGAAATTAAAATTAAAGGGTACTGAATTATATTCATTGGTAATAGTAAAATCGTCTGCTGGAGAGTCTTTTATGCTCATATTTGTCTGATATTGGCGCATGCGGAATTTTTTATAGTGAAAATTGATCAAAAATTGGTGAAAAGCGTACAGAATTATTACTATTTAAAGAAATAAGAAAGGATCCCCCCCCCCCCCCTACTCTATACGAATACCAGGGTTAACTAGATTTTTACTATTTTAAAGACAAAATGATTTTCTGAACACCAAAGAAACAAAATTTTGTTTCACTTATTAAAAAAGTGTAATGCAACAGAATAATTGAATTAGCTGAGAGAGAATATTATTGGGTGAGCAGTCAATATAAATTGGCGCGGATGGTCGTGTGGGAATAATGGCATTGAGTTATTTAAAAATAAGAACAGTGCACTTGTAAAAAATTACGTGCATAACCTTATTTTATTTTTATTATTATTTTATTTTTACTTCTTATGAAAAGTCAGATATTTTTTAATGTCTAAATTCAGTTTGCCAAATCTAGGGATACTTTAAATTTCTGCTCTCATATTTTGCACCTTAAGAGTTATAGAACATAATTTTTATCTTAATCCTTATAACTATATTTTAAATTTAGTGAATTGTTTTTTCACTTTGATTTTCAATTTCATAAAAAATGAAAACAGAAAATTTCTGTATAATTTACTGCAGAATAATATTTTCTGATATTGCATTTTCCTTACTAAAGTATTAAAAAATATATATATTGTTTCTTTGTTTTGAAGAAAGTCTGATCCCTTGGAAACGCGTTACTCTTTTTTTGCTGTATACAGATAATGTATATAGTTTTCTATACATTTTACTTTCTGTTGATGGCTCATATTGTAAGTTATAGAATATTTCACAAAAAAAAAAAAAAAAAAAAAAAAAAAAAAAAAGGAATTTTAAAGGAAATCCGCCTATTTTTAGGGAATTCTTAGATAAAAA
This sequence comes from Maratus speciosus, assembly GCA_963932465.1. NCBI lineage: Eukaryota > Metazoa > Arthropoda > Arachnida > Araneae > Salticidae > Maratus > Maratus speciosus. The sequence continues at coordinate 420,290,672 of OZ010796.1, read as the reverse complement.
AGAAAGAAATATATATGTGATGCATGTTTAGAGATTTATCATACATCTTTTCCTCTAATTTTGCAATTTTCTTCTGAAAATTGCCGTATAAATATATTTTACATTTAGTGAATTTTATTTCCACTTCAATTTTCGATTTCATAAAAAATGAAAACAATATTTCTATATAATTTATTGTAGAATAATATTTTTCTCATATTTTATTTTCCTTACTAAAGCTGTGTATTTAAAAAATATATTGTTTCTTTGTTTTGAAGAAGAAAGTCCGATTCCTTGGAAATGAGTTACTCTGTTTCTGCTGTATACAGATATTATATGTACAGTTTTCTATACATTTCACTTTCTACTGATGATTGATATTGTAAATTATAGAATATTTAAAAAAATGAAATTTTAAAGGAAATCCGCCTATTTTTAGGGAATTCTTAGATGAAAAAGAAATATACATGTGATGCATGTTTAGAGATTTATCATAGATCTTTTCCTCTAATTTTACAATTTTCTTCTGAAAATTGCCTTATAAATTTATTTTACATTTAGTGAATTTTATTTCCACTTTGATTTTCAATCTCATAAAAAATGAAAACCAAAAATTTCTGTATAATATAGTGCAGAATAATATTTTCTGATATTGTATTTTCCTTACTAAAGCTGTGTATTTAAAAAATATATTGTTTCGAAGAAGAATGTCGGATTCCTTGGAAACGCGTTAATCTTTCCATAAATCTAGAGACTTAACGCAAATTTCAGCTATCTTTTGAGCCCAGCATTTTTTTTTAATTTGTTTGATTAATCTGAAAGGTTTAAAATAATCTGCAGCGCACGCTTCCGTGCTGCACTGTTTCTGCTACTGGGTCCAAGGGGAAGTACAAAACTTTAAGAAATTTATAATCCTTCAAACTTTTCAGCAAACCCTTGGTTTTAGCACAGTTTTTTTCTTTTACATAAGCGACGGTGGGGATGTAGGTGACACTGCATGTTTTCTTCTTTTGGAAGATAAATGCTGTCGCTTGATTTTAAAACCCTTCCATGTGTTGCTGAATTGAGGCCGACATTCTGATGTATAGTTTGATTTGAAGCACAACATTTTAAAAGACTAAACTTACTCGCCAATGGCGAGTGGAAATTTCGTGCCCTGAAATATCAGCATTGTTTGCTAAAGAGAAATTCTCTACTTTGGTGATGCCTATTACATTAACATTTGAAATAATAATTATTATTATAGCTACTACCATCTCAACAGCAAAGTAACTTAGCATAGTTAATTACTTTCTTTGTATTTTAGTTTGTTTTCCCGAGTACAGAAAGCAATGTCACAGTAAATTCTCACCTTCATGAACCAAACATTAAATTGCATTTCCATGTTAATAGATGGTAAAATTATCATCAGATTTTGTTTACCATGATGCTAAAGTTAGCCAGTATGTTTGCTGTTGTTAAATTATAAATCAGAAATTTGTTTTTAAACTCAGGTGTTAGATTTTGTTATAAAAAAAACAACCATGGTTATTGGAGATTCTTACATCCGTGAACTGTAATTCAAAGTGACTAAATGAACGCTAAAATATATGCTTATGTAATTACACTATATTGCCATTAATGACCGGCAACTTTCAATTTTAGGCATTTTGTCAAATATTTAGAAATATATTTCACAGATTCGTCTGGAATTTTAGGATTAAAAAGAACAGGTATGACCTCATATTTAGCAATGTGTATTTGTTAAAGGGGGCAATTTGGGGGACAAAAAAAAAATACTTGGGATCACCCTGTAAAATAAAATGCATGAAATGATCTACCGCTACCGAGAATATAAATAAACAAACATTGTGCAATATGTATTCTTTTGTGTAAGAATAGCACATATATTAATATAGTGATTTATTTAAAAACATTAAAAAATTCTTTCATTTTTTTGCTTATAACATGCAGGGTTTTCAACCAAATTTAATGCCGGTTTCAGAAAAATTGACAAAATATAGTAGAAACAATATAGTGCAATTGAAATATAAATATACAGTAGACTCCCTTAAATTATGCAAACGCCTAAAATCCGCATATTTTTTCAAATGTAAACAATGAAATCTACAGTTAAGTTGCAGGAACAAAATTCAAGATGGCGCCAAAATCAACAACTACAGCAATGTTTTTTTTTTTTACAAAATTTTTTGTTAATCATTCTCTTTTGGTTATTACAGCTGATTCAGAACTAAATAAATTTACATTGCTTTTAATTTTGATATAAATTAGCATATATATATATATATATATATATATGAGATGACGTATCGATCTTACGATTGCTTTACCACTAGATGGCAGCATAGGACTTTTGGAATCTAATTGAATCGATTTCTTTGGTAATAATTTAATATTTTTCTAAATTTTTATTTAATATAATTATTTTAATAATTACTTACGTTTAAACTAATAAATTATTAATATTTTACTTATTTTAATGTTTCACTTTATTGTAAGCATTCATTATAATTTCCCTTGCTTAATTACCAATCAAATTAGTGTTTCAAAAATGTAAACAAATCAATGACCAGAAATCCACAAAATTCTAAAATCCGCACAACCTCTGGTCCCAAGTTGTGCGGATTTGAGGGAGTCTACTGTATTAAATATTTTAGGAAATATGAGCAGCTGTATGAAATAATTTTTATCAGTGCATGCGCGAATGATAACAAGGATCATTTTACATAATTTAATAGTCAAATCTATGGAACAACTTTAAAAAAATCTAGCCAAATATCGTAAAAATTCAGAACGATATCGCCGTTAAAGTGAGCAAATTTTTAGTTGTTCTCTAAAAGCAGCTGAATGATAAGGGATTTTACACAAATTGTCATTTTTTATCAACTGGCTTTCAGAAAAAAGTTAGTATTTAGTAAGTATCAATGAGTAGATTTGGAAAAAAATGCTTCGATTTTGATACTTCTTTTGATCATGGTATAGGCTCGTTCTGGTGATTATCCAAGAACTAAAGCATCAATAAAAAATGAAAATTAAAAATGACAATTTGTGGACAATCCATTATCATTCAGCTACTTTTAGAGAACAACTAAAAATTTGCTCACTCTAACGACGATATCTTTCTGAATTTTTATGATATTTGACTATATTTTTTTTAATAAGTTGCTCAATAGAGTTGACTATTAAATTATGTAAAATGATCCTTGTTATCGTTCGCGCATGTGCAGATAAAAATTATTTCATACAGCTGCTCATATTTCCTAAAATATTTAATATATTCCAATTGCACTATATTGTTAACACTATATTTTGTCAATTTTTCTGAAACCGGAGTTAAATTTGGTGCCCTGCATGTTATAAAGAAAAAGCATGAAAGAATTTAATTTTTTTAAATAAAATCGCTATTACACATATTGTACAATGTCGGTTTATTTATATTTGGTAGAGATACATCATTTTGTGTATTTTATTTTACAGGGTAATCCCAAGTATTTTTTTGTTAGCCCCCTAAATGCCCCCCTTATCAAATCGACATTGCTAAATATGAGGTCATACCTGTTCTTTTCAATCCTGAAATTCCAGAAGAATTCGTCAAGTATATTTCTAAATATTCAACAAAATGTCTAAAATTGAAAGTTGCCGGTCATTAATGGCAATATAGTGTATATCAACAGATGTTGATTTAAAAGAACAAAAAATAAAATTCTCAAAATAATATGTAGGTCAATACTCAGAGTATGTTCCTCACCTCCGTGAATCTCTCAATTTTCAAAATATATACTTCAGAGATAAATGTTTATCAAGAATTTACAATGACTAAATCAAAAAAGATAGTTTCAAAACTTTAAAAGAGAAGAATTGAATAATGAATAACATAAAAGATGGGCGATGAAAAGCTCCAGATGGCAGATGAATGTGTTTTTTTATATATTCATTCCAAGTAAATTTGTTATGCATTCCTATATATAAAATTGCTTTGCTTCTTAGCTATATATCTAATAAGTTTTTTTTATGCTTTGTCTCACTACACAAAAATAACTAACAAAAGTTCACCTCCTTGAATGCTAATTAAAAAACTGAGATTCTGAAAAAAAAAAAAAAATATACTGTATCTGGACCATTGCTGATTTTTACTTGCAGTAAGTGATAAGTTTCTAAAAATGATAACATTTGCCTTGAGAAACAATTTTTCTACAGGAAAAATTTATATTGAATACATACACTTTTGGGAGAATGACCTTTTTAGTCCAAGATCAGACAGCACAAAAATCTATTTTATCAAGCACAAGAAAAAAACATTTATTTTAAGTAGGGGAATCTAATGATCCATGTCTGCCAGAAGGGAAGTTGAGCATAAGCCAAAAATTAATAACACCAGTGGTTGACTCTTAGGTTAATCATTGTGTTTGTCCTACAAACAAAAAGGTATGAAAACATGGAGGATAGTTGTAGAAAAAACTATGATAAACCTATGAGTCCACCACTGGTGGTACAATACCTAGACTCCCTTAAATCCACACAGCCTGGGACCAGAGTGTGCAGATTTCAGAATTTTACAGATTTCAGGTCACTGCTTTGTTTACAATTTTTAAACAGTAATTTGAATGTAATAATGCAATGAAAATTAATATTTTACTACATTGTAAGCGTTCATTATAAAGTAATAAAACTAAAATAAAAATTAAGGTAATTTTAAAAATGGTAAAAATTATTAAAAAATAACAGTCAAGTAAATAATAATGTATTATGTATAATAAACATGAGATACATTTTTCCTAAATCATTAAATGAAACTTGCCTTATAAAAAGGTACCCTACTAATTCACTTCAAAACCATACAATAAGCAAGTTTTATTTCAGGTTTAGCCAGATTTAATAATAAAAAAAGGTTGATTAATAGATAAATATTTTTGGTAAAAAGATTCTAATTACTAGTGCTATCTGTAATATCTTGAATTTTTGCAGAAATAAATCGCCAAATCTTCCGGCACAGGATACGGGACTCCTCCCTCAGAAAATTACACATAAAAATACATATGGAATGATATAAAACTAAGAAAATTCGTAATTTTACCCCTACATCTGAACTGCAAATTTCATTGTTTACATCTGCGATGATGTGCAGATTTTAGGGAGTCTACTGTATTAATTTTTGGCCTAATCACCACTTCTCTTCTGGCAGACATGGATCATTAGATCCCCCTACTTCTACTCTCCCATAACAGTTTTTTTCTTGTGCTTGATAACATAGGTTTTTGTGCTGTCGGCTCTTGAACTATTTTTACTGCAATAGTTTGATCTGCTTCAGCAAAATGATTGTTTTCTGCTTTCTGTTTGGTACATTCAAAAATTAGGAACTGTAGCTGCTAAACTGTTTTTATGTACCAGCACATAAAAAAAAAAAAAGTTAACATCTTAACTTGCTTCCAAAAATTAAAATTTTTATGTGCAGTAGTTATTTTACCAAATATGCAAGATGGAATTGAGTTTTGACATCCGATTTATAGTTGTTCATGCATTTTGTATAATATATTGAGACTAAAATGTTACAATTTTAATCATGTATGTAATAATACATATTGGTAATACTTATATAGCATACATGTGTGCATATAATTTTTACTATACAAATTAAAAAAGTCATAAAATAATGTGCAAGGTTTAAAAAAAAATAAATAAAAATCACAAACCCAGGCACGTAAGTAATTTTCCTTTTTATACAAATAGAAAATTTAGATGCAACAAGAATATTTCTGCAATATTCTACATATGCTTTTATATATTAATTTAATAATCTCATTTACCTCACTTTACAGCCAAATAAAACTAGCAAATCTATATAGTATCAAATATCTCTGGAAGAAAAAAAAATAACCTAGAATAAGATATTACAGATGTCGATATTTTCTTTCTACGAGTCAAGATAATACAGACTAACTACAGACATTTTTCAGTTCTTCATAGCGCGATAATTGTTCCTCTATGCAACATAAAAGATATGCAATATAAAGAGTAGCGATACAACATAAAAACAAGTTTCTACCCATAGACTTTTAACGCAATGATAAACTTATAATTTCAAAACATGAATCAAATAATAGAACTTCTACCTAATCATAAATACGAAAATCTGTAAGCCAAGAAAACAGTACCAGACGAATAATAATAATGATGGTTGTACTCTTCATACCAATGTTTCATTGAGTACAATAATAGTTTCAAAGCAGAACTCGGTGTACTCGACCGAACTATTATATTATAATGTTATTTTATTCCTCCGCTGCTAAGCGGGTAACCAGAAATATGAATTGGATTCATATAATGGTGAAGTGACTCAAGACTCGCTCGTTCGCTCTTATATACCATTCAACAACGCCCCCTGGATACAACAGTTGGCGCTAGAATCCAAGTTGAAGTTTGAGGCGCCCCCTATTTCCTGTTTTAGGGTGCCTATATAACTGAGTGATGGAGAAACCATCTTTATGACTACAGTTTAAATTTTTATAATTATATATCTGAGCACCTGTCTCTCCCCGAATTTCCAATTCTAGTTCTTTTTACTATATCTATGGTTTCGTTAACAGCGAAACTTCTGCCTTGGATCTCGGCCATAATCAGCGTCCCCTAGTTTATTAATAATGATGCAGGTAAATATCAAAAAGATAAAAAGTAACATTATGATGGCAGCACTATGGATGATGACGTCAGTGGACTTTAATCATGTGCGTGTGTTTATTTATCTTTTGAACCATTTTGAACTTCACAGACAAATAGAATGTTCTAGTTTAAGTGTATGGTAGAAGCTCCGTGCTTTTCTGTAACGTTTCACTGCGAAAGTGGGTTCATATTGTCCTAAAAAATATTTTCTCCGGATTGACTGAACAATCCCTATTTTATCTTTTTGTAACGTAAGATTTAGACTTGTTTTTTGAGTCTGTTTATGAGCGTAGTTCAAAAAATGCCCAACGTATGGTATAAAGATGAATCTTGCGAAAATCATAGAGACGAATGCCATTTCGATCCTCCAAGATATGTCACTCTAGAAGAATTAAAAGCTTCTACTGGCGTCGAGTGCTATAAGGTTTGATATATGTGTCATGTTACATAAATATCTTCTGTTATTTAGATGTGTCTATTGACTCATTTCTTTTTTAAATATCGATGTGCTTGCACAGGAAGGAATTTCCAGGTCCGGTGTAAAAACTAAAAGTTTGGCTGGTTCCCAGCTCGTACAAAAATCAGTGAAAACGGGCCGGGCCAGCGCAAAATTCAATTAAATCGGGCCCTAACCGATCAACTCAATTTTTTCAAAAAATTCGGATTTTTCACATAGGGTAGATGCGCCAGTAATGTACGCCCGTAAGGAATTTCTTAATTTTTTAAAAATTAATAGTTATAATATCGAAAAAACTGGAATATAATAATTATATTATTCTGTCAATAATATTTAACCATTCTCATAGTCTCATTTTCCAATATGAATCAAAATTTAATTGTAAATAACAGAAATATATCAAAACACCTAAAATGCCAGTAATGGAGACCTCATAAAAAGTAATAAATATAATTGTTTTTGACTGTATTTAGAACCACAATTTAACGAAAGTATACTATTGAAACAAAATAGTTATTTTCAAATAAATTTAACAATTAGGATACCAGTAATTAATATTTGTCATAATCATTCACTGTTTGCATTAATTATTGTAATTATCAGAAGATCAATATTTTAAGTATTTAGATGGTTTAAAATACTAAATATTAGACAAGTACAGTACAGCTATCAAATTATTGAGACAGTGGTGGGATTTAAAAGGTAATGATGATAAAAAAAAAATGGGAGTGTTAGTGTATAGTTTCGCCTCCCTATTTTTAACAATTAAGATTCCATAGACTACTTGATATGTTATACTAATAATTAATATTACAAATATGAAAGAAATGATACTGTGAGTTGGATATTTTAAATACTAAATAAAATAATTTCAAAATCAAACTGCAGAACTGATGTTTGAGGCCACTCATCTGAAGATTTACTAGTTTCATGATTACTATAAGTTTCATTATTACAATCTTCTTTTTTTTTTTTTTTTTTTTGTCAGGCAAAAAAAAAAAAAGAAGCAAACATATTAAGACCGAAAAAATATTTTTTACAACTTCTGTAACTTAATTGTTTTTATTTAAATGAGGAAGGATTAAGCCTTATGAGCCCCTCTTTCACTGTACCCTTAACCCCTTGAGGGGCACCGGTATATATTATATACCGCCTACAATTAATGAAGTTTTACACCAGAAAAATTTTATTAAATTTTACTTTTCTAACTTTGGTGGAAAAAAGCCGTAAAATTGCTTTTACTTATTTTGAAATAGAATTTTTCAAAGATTCTGGTGGGAATTCAGCATTTCACAAATATAATTGCTTGCCCCTCAATGGGTTAAACAATATATTTTGCTTCCTGACTGGTTTGATTGCCAGATTATAAAATATGCAAGACAGAATTATATGCATAAAAAAAAAAAATATATATTGAAATTAAACTACATAAAATAACTTAAAAGCAGCTATTTATAAAAGTTTTGGTTAGTGTTGAATTCAGATGCTTTTCTCCGAGAGGGACTTCTGTGACTCCGGGGGGGGGGTAGGACATTATAGCGTTCTGAGGGGGAAATTGCACATTTTGACCATTGAAAACGCAATATCTCAAATTTTCTGGAGGAGAGGCATTTCGTTGTTCCAGGGGGGGAATCCCCCCCCTCCCTCCTCCCAGGCCACCGCCTGAATTCAACACTGGTTTTGGTGTTACAGTCCTCCCCACTTAATCGGGTGACGGATAATCGAATACCCAGCTTATTTGAATAGAATCCTCCGGAACCGAATTTATTCCCATTGGTTCTATGTTATTTTTCCCTGCTTAAACCAAATACCTTTTACGTACGTCCCCGCTTAATCCAATAACAACTGTATGACCGATGTTTGAAAATAGGCACAGAAAGCACGTTTCAGCTGGAATTTCCTTCCACCTTTTGTCATTTTCGGATCCTTTAATACGAAATTTTCATTTCAACCTGCAATGATTTCGGCCGGTAGGTGTATAATGGACAGGTCAAAGGATTTCCCCACCATCACTTCTTGCTGTTAACCAGGCTTTAATGCCGTCACTTTGAGACTCGAGATGATAGTTGTGGTATTTTGCACTCATTCGAAAAATAACTCGATATTTACTCCTTTAAAATTCCACTTAAACAAGCCATTTTAAACGATTTTTTAAGACAGCATAAGTAACGTAAATTAGAAGTAGCAGAGTTTTGACCCAATTCAAACGAGCTGCATTAAGTTTAATGTAAACCATATAAATGCATTTATTGACATTAAATTGATACGTATTTACGTTATATTAGCATTTGTATTTATTTTAGTTTATGCTATTCTATCAACGATTTATTATGCTGTTAATTAAACATACCGTAGATGGTTATTTTGCCTTTTTATTACGCATTAAATATTGCAGTTATGATTCCCCGTTTAATCAAATACCCCGCTTAATCGAATATTATTTCTGGAACCGTCAATATTCGTTTAAGCGGGGACGACTGTATTACATTTTGGTAAGAATAATTTAAAAATTAAATTTATTTATGTTTTCAGTCAAGTCAAAATATTTTATGCACTATAAACAATATTGGAATTGCATTTTTAGCAATATATCTACATGGGGTGTCTATTGCTGGAAAATGACTAATTAAGCATCCCAGTAATGGACACTCCTCTTAAAGCCTTCAAAATAAATGAAATTTTTATAAATGTCTATTAGTATATAAAATTCAAAGTTTTCTATTACTATCAAAACAAAAAGAGGCAAATTTTGCTAGAAAATAAAGAATATATTTTAAATTTATTAAATGAAACCAGCTCATAGCATATTCATTAAGATTTTCACTGAAAAACAGAACTTTGAAACATTATTTTCTGCTTCCTGATTGGTTTGATTAAGAGTGTGAACTATAATGCAAGATTGTAAAATATGCAAGAAGGAGTTATGAAAAAAATAATAAAAGCTAAATTTTTATTGGTTATTTTTTTTTATAAACCAAAAACATTGAAGGGTTACCATTACTGGCACATCTACCCTACAATTAATATTCTTTTGAAGAACGCTGCATACATATTTATTTAAAAATTTTACAGTAGTACAGATTACTATGTATTTTCAAAACAGAAAAAATACAATGGCAATGTTAATGATTACTTAGACTGATTTTTCAACAGTTATATAAAGATTCAATAAAAAAAATAATATATAGTTTAGAATAAAAGAAAAAATTAGGATTAAAACATCATAAATTTTGAAGCTGTATTGTATAATAAAAAGTAGATTTTTGAAAATATTTCTCTGATTTCCCTTTTTGAAAATGTAAGCCTGATCCTGGCTCGTCCAGAGTCTGCTGAAAAGATTAAGCCCGGGCTCAGACACTATGTAACTGTCCAATGCGGATCTCTACGCTGGACATGTTATGTTTCTGTATTCATGTTGTCAAACAAGCATTTGGCTCATGCAACATATTTATTCTCACAAATGTCATCCATTGAAAATAGTTCAAATTTTATCGGCTTCATTTAAATTTTTACGCCAGGGGTGGTTTTTTTTTTAATCAATTCAGCTGGCCCATTTAATTTTTTGTCAGCCTGTTTGGAAGTTTGCATTAATTTTGCTGGGCCAAGCCCGGGCTCGTGCAAGCCTCTAGCTTGAATATCATCATTGCACGTGATCTTAATGAATTTTAAATATGTTTCTTTTCTCATATTTCTTTTATTTTTTTTCTCTTGTTTTCAATGTATCTTTTATGGTGAGATTTTCTTTCCAGCCACAACAAAAGATTTGGTATTTACATTTAAATTGGGCTTAGTTGCTGTATATTACCTTGGCCGCCATCTTGGATGTTTTGAGATTTCTTGACGATTTTATGAAGGACGATATTTATTGATATAGAATCCATGTGACATGTGTGTTCTGGAAACCCCGTTTTTCATCAAGATTGTGTACGTGTTACGAGTACACAAGAAGGCTGTTTTTGCTTGTGATATCATGTTGTACATTTCTGTCAATTATTTTTATGTTAAATTTATTGGATGTATTTGATTGAATATGGAGTTCTGTAGACTGTTTAAACGCTCTTGCTGAAGTAATTAAGAAATATGAGGAAATTTTGACGAATAAAGGAGGTTTGTTTAAAAATTAAAGTGGCCTGTTGTACTTTATATATACTACTACTTTTATTAGTGTAGATGGTATCCCGGATGTATTAATTTTATTGTTTGGATTTTCAGTGAGCTAATTAAAAGGAGTAATTCTAATTGAATTAAATACTAATTAATATACCAGGTTGACTGGAAAAAAATAGTGAAATAATATTAACAAAACTGCAAAAAAAGCAGAGCAGGTGATCCTAGTGGTGCCTCGGCACCAGGCACCAAGCTGCAGAGGCGCTCCATGGGCGCATCCAGTTATCACTTCCGATCGATTGATAAACATTTTTTATTTAACTAGTCACTAAATAAAACTCTACACTTCCTTTACGTTTAAAATGTGTACAGTGGAGATATTTTATAAGATGTTATTTTAAGGAACACAAACATTTTAAACCTTTTAAGTATCTAAACCTAGAGTGTATGAATTTCCATTCAACACACATAATTGAATAAAGCCTTTTCTAAATCATGATAAATGAATTCTGAACACTATCTGGACAAATAAATGTGAAATATTACAGAAAGTTCAATTTTAATTGATCATGTGTTAAGACCTCTCCCTCTAGCCATTTGTATAAGAATTTTTCCATTATCATATTTACAAGATCAAAGCTATTCACTTGATTCTCTTTGACTATTTTTTGATAAATTAGCCTAATAATTATGAAATATTATTACATGCACACAGACACCTATTTTTGGATGCAGTGTTGCATTTGAAAGAATGTATTTATTTAGAAAATTATATTTTATTTTCTATATTTTTTCTGCTTCTTAATTTTATATTTTTAACTCATTTAGATATCACTTCATTAGATGTAATAAGAATTTCATTTATAATAGAAATAAAAAGTGTTTTTTTTTTTTAAAGGACTGATGATTAATGATAGATTTCTAGACTAGATAGGCAGAGTAATGATAGTTAGTAATCTAACAAAACAGCTCGATTTCATATAATTTTACATTATCTCATAAATAAAATAGCTTCTGTTGTTTGTGAATAAGTGGAGAAGAACAAGTCCCCATTTACACCGCCCTACCCATTCCCGCTATTTTTTTCTTTCTTTTTTTCGGTGTCATTCGTTCATTAAAGTAAATTAAAACATTACTCAAGATGCTGTGTAAGATATAGAAATAGAAAGTTTAAAGTACATATTACCAAAAATAGAAGAATGTATGTAATCTCATACATACATATATATATTATCTGTAAAATTTTTAACTGGTTTATTTATATTTATACATATATCTTACATTATATTGCTTTCATAAATACTCATGATCGTCAAGAATTTGTATGCCTTAAAAATAGTCATCATTACTGTAAAGGCTGATAAGTGTTTTTTGGTGTGGGGTTATTTTAAAAAAAAGGAAAGTTTTTATCAGCTGATTTCAACCCTTTAGTAATTTATTTTTATTTAGCTGTCAATTAAGAAGTAAAAAATTATAAGTGATCTCTAAAAAATCTTCACAATTTCAGGAGGGAACATTGAAAAGTGATTCATTTTAGGATTTATTATTATTTTCCTATAAAATAGTACTAATGCAATATTTTATATTATGTATAATTTTGAAATTAAAATACAGTTGAAAAATAAATGTAATTAAATTTGGGAAACATATGTAGAAGCTTACAAACAATAACAACAATGCTTAGTGTTAATGATAGAGTTAGTATTTAATATAGGGCGATTCCATGCGGAGAGTCACACACATAACGCAGGCTTTAATTTGCATTTATTCAATTATTTATTATATTTTAATGTTAACTCTGATTTTAGGTGGTATGGTAAATAAGTTATTAACATATTTTTTAGTTTAAATGTGTGTAAGTAAAACTCACAGAAATATATCATTTAATTTCATACTCAAAATGTGCTTTTTTTTTTAAGTAGAAAAAAAGCACATTTTGAGTAATGAAATTAAATGATATATTTCTGTGAGTTTTACTTACACACATTTAAATTAAAAAATATGTTAATAACTTATTTACCATACCTCCTAAAATCAGAATTAACATTAAAATATAATAAATAATTGAATAAATGCAAATTAAAGCTTGCGTTATGTGTGTGACACTCTCCACGGAATCACCCTATAATGAGATTCATAATTTTAAAAAGAATAAACCTGGTAAAAAATTTCAATAAAGTAATAAAACTCAAATTAATTATTTAAATTTTAAGTTAAAATATCTAATATATAGATCTGATATATATTTATGTAAGTTTGTACATAAACAATAATATATCTTTCACGCAATAGACCCAAAATTTAATTTTCAAACATTCTATAAGTACTGATAAAAAATCTACAGAGAATCTACGATATTTGAAGAAAATCGGTGTACTTCTTTACTTAAACAAAAATGCAAATTAGCCTGATGTCTCATATTTTAACTAGAACTTATGTAAGTACGGCATTTATTTCAGTACTGTTTGGTGAATTTTTTAACATCAAAATTGTAAAAAATAAATGAACTTAAACACTTTAGAAACAATTTATCGGCCATTTAAGTAATGTTGGCTATTTTTAAGGCAAATAAATTTTTCACGTTCACACGTATTTATGTAAACGAGCAATTCAACATATAATATATAGAGGATATATACATAAATATAAACAAATCAAATAAAAATATTGAAGATAATTACATGTATATGAGATTACGTATCTTTACATAATGTCTTTCTGTTTTATTTAATAGTAGAATTTCTATATTTTACACAGCACTTTCATTCAGCACGCCCTCTGCCATTGTAAAATGTCCATCCTCTCCCTCTCACCGCTTGTTTTTTGTTAATTACACATGCTCGGTTGAGAAATTCTGACTTGAACCTGCTCTAGACCTGAGTTGGGTTACTAAACTCAGCATTAGATTTCAACCTTGAACCGGTTCAGTGAGGTAGACGGTGATTACCATTTGAGCTTTCGACTCGGGTTTTCAGCATAACTAGGGAGCGAATTTATTCGTGAATAAGAGTGTCAATCATGCAGATTTTGAATAGTTTATGTATGATTCTCAAAATTTTATATAGTGTTATAAACAAATACACATGATTTATACCGGAAAATATACGTGTTAGGTAATCATAGTTACATGTAATAACGAAATTTTTTAGCTCATTTATTACTTAAAGTTGCCAACCTGGGCTGCTAATACCATAACTGCATCATTAATTTACTTGCTGTGTTATAAAACCTGTATTATAAAAGTAAATATCTTTTTAGATGTCATCATTATAATACAGGCCTTGTGAAAAGAAGAAAAGAAAAATTATTACTCTTTATTAACTATACCCCCTGAAGCAATGCCTGCCCCTCCGGGTAGTCCGAAACTGACCCCTTGTGTGGGGGAGGAGACTCGGAGTGCAGCCGAGTTCGTTGTACATGAATGCGAGGGGGCTGGATGGGGACGATTCACTACCTCCTAGAGTGGCTCGCGGTCAACAGGCCTCGAGTCCGGTGGCCATGGGTAATGGACATTGTGTATGGGATGATGTCCACTTCGGTGGGCCAAGGAGACTCGTGCCCCCGGTGTCCGGTTCTCTGGGTAAGCCGGATAGCAACGATCCATAGGTCAATCTTAGGGCTGGACGGTGTCACTGGGCAAAGACTAGCTAAAGCAATAGGACATCATCCACCAATTGACTAAGAGGGAGCCTAAAGCAAGAGAGTGGGCTTTGTAGAGGAAAAGTCTCGGTGACTCGCTAGTGACGACGGGGCTCGTGGGATCGCCATGCAGGATCTCCCGGAGCAACCAAAGAGTGAGGGGTCCGGACAGCGCCTGACGTACTTTTTGTGTCAGGTGGCTCATCCTGCCGAGATCCGCAGCTGGAGCAGTTGTGAGCCGACCCTAAGGTGGGTAGGGTTTGGTGGTGCTCTCGGCGACCAGCGAGCGGTCGCAGAGGGATACCAGTATGACTCTGGTTGCCGATGTCGTGCCGTAAACCCTGGGAGAGTGTCGGTCGGCAGGTCTGCCATTGAACACTATCCCCGCGGGGAACCGGGCCAAAGGCCCGACTAACGCGACGGCGCTTCGAACCTTGGAGGAACTCTTGGTCTCAAACTAATTTTGGAATACACCAAGAGGTAGCGGTTGGTCACTGCACGGGGTCAGGGGCATTCGTGCCTGGATACCCTCAACGGCCGTGAGGTAAGGTAGAGGGAGCCGGGCTTTTCCATCCTCGGGTGGAGTCGGATGTGGGGGGGTGGTGGGACTCTGGACTCTCCAACCCCCTAGCAAGATGGGGTCTATCCCGTCTAGGTTGAGCTTTTCGTGTCTGCCTGGGGTCGCTAACAGCACCTAGTGTGGTCTCCTTTGACTCCCAGTGTCGAGCCGTGAGGGGTTGAGTGAGGAGATTGGGCGAAAAGCCCAGAGCAGGGACACTTTACATCCGGAGGGGGGTTTCCCTGACCCTCCAGGGTCTTCTGCTAGGGGCACCTCCACTTTCTATCAGTTGGCTCGTATAAATGTCTTTGCCAGAAAATGGTATTTGATCTTATGAGCTCTCCGTAAAGCAACTCCAGCTCATGAAACCTTGTGTAGGTTCATGGGCCTGGCTCCTTTGTAGGTGTCCAGTTCCTGTGGGCTGTCGGGGCATACTGGGTTAGGTAACCAATAGAAGGGACCATTTGGCTCTTCTAGCTGGGTGGTAAGAATTGTCGTATGCAACCAATTCATCTCTCTCTTGGGAATAACTGGCATCCCAGTAGCAGAAAGTTATGGTTGTGTCTGCGACAGCAATTTAGTGGGATGAAAATTGTCTGCGGGAGCAAGCAGCGTGTTACATTTTCTTATGTACAAACATTATGAGTGTTAAAATAAACAGCGTTCTTACTGATTAATACCAGGGGTCAGGGGCCTCGCTAAGGAGGGGGTGACGGGGGGGTGGGGGAACCCCCAAACATTCGTGAATGTTATTACACTTGGCAAATTTACAAACTTAGTTGGCAAATTTGTTTAAAACTTTAATAAAAACTATAATATATTTTCTATTTCTGATAGACTTGGCAAAAATTACAAAACTAATTGGGAATATTATTAAACTTTTAACAAATAAAAACTATATTACATTTAATAACTGTGGTAAGTTGGCAAAATTATAAAACGAGTTGACAAATAAGGAAATTTGACTTGGCAATTTAAGGTTATTTCCTCCACCAATAAAAAGTCTTAGCGATGGCACTGCCAGGAGTAATTCTGAGTAAAAAAAAAAATCTGAAATTCTCATAACATTTTCCAAAAGGTTACAACAGGGGGAGTGGGTAGTCAGGGAACAAAAATCCACTACCGGCACTAATTATGTGTTTTTCTTCGCACGCTTTTGACGAAATTTGCTTTTTTTGCGATCTTTTGACGAAATATGCCGTTTTTCGCAATCTTTTGACAAAATTTGCCGTTTTTCTCGTACTTTTGACGAAATTTGCCTTTTTTTCGCGATCTTTTGACGAAATCTGCTGTTTTTTCGCGATCTTTTGACGAAATCTGCTGTTTTTTTCGCGATCTTTTGACATAATTTGCCGTTTTCCCGCGATCTTTTGACAAAAATCAGCTTTTTTTCGCAATCCTTTACGAATTTTGCGTTTTTTCCTCAATTCTTTGGCGAACTTCGTGTTTTTCCGCGATTCTGTGACAGAAATTTGCGTTTTTTCGGCGCCCATGGGACGAAATTCACGTTTTTCCCGAGATCTTTTGACGAAATTCGCGTTTTTACAGCGATCCTTTGGCAGAAATTTGCGTTTTTCGCGATCTTTTGACGAAATTACGCAAATTTAATTCCGATCTTTTGACATAAATTTTCTTTTTTTCGTGATCCGTTGACAGTAATCTGCGTTTTTCGCGATCCTTTGACAGAATTTCGCGATCGTTTTACAGAAATTTGAGTTTTTTCGCGATCGTTTTACAGAAATTTGCATTTTTCCGCGATTGTCTGACTAAATTCGTGTCTTTTCCTCGATCCTTTGATGAAATTCAAGTTTCTTCCGCGATTTTGGGACAGAAATTTGCTTTTTTCTCGCGCCCCTGGAACGGAATTCACGTTTTTTTCGGGATTTTTGGATAAAATTCTAGTTTGTACATCGATCTTTTGGCAGAAATGTACGTTTTTTGAGATCTTTTGACGAAATTACGTGTTCTTTCCGCAATCTTTTGACATAAATTTGCGTTTTTTCGCGATCGTTTGACGAAATTCGCGTCTTTATAGCGACCCTTTGGCCATAAATGACCGATTTTTTACGCGAACGATTGTCGAAATTGATATTTTTCGGCGACCATTTGTCGAATTCGCGGTATTTTTGGTCAGAATTTTCGTCCTTTTTTTTTTAAGGAAATACTTTTTTTTTTTTCTCAAGTAGGTAAATTTATCTGCAAGGTCCAAAATAAATCTGCGACGCACGTCGCGCGTCTCGCACTTTCTGCTACGGGGACTGGCGTGATGTGTGCCGGTCTGACCGGAGCTTTCATGAGGGGTGCCTTGGTGGGACACTCCTGGCGGTGACCTTCAGGATGCGTCATGGGGTTTGTCTGCCAGCTAGTTCCGAGCAGGGGCAAATGGGCCTGTGAGTGTCTAGGTCCGGGTGTAGAACTCCCCATGTTATACCCCCTGAAGCAGTTTCAAAATAGAGTGAAAGATAATTTTCGATAGTTTATCAAGATGTTTAAAGGCCTTCTGAAAAGATTTCACGTGAGATTTTACTTAACCAAAAATAACTGAATGTGAACTAAGAATATTGATAAACATGATTTTCTATATTCAGCAGGTCTACATTGTGTCAGCAATGCTATATTTATGCAGAAATAATTCTATTTTTTTTCCTTTTATGGTTTGGTATATAAGTAGTTTTTATGAATCTTTCGTTTTTTTTATTTTTCTGCCTTATGGACTTTGAAGTCAGTGGCATAGCCAGGATTTCGTTTCGGGAGGGGTCCAAAACTTTTCCTTCAGGTTATACATAATAAAACTTGTCAAGATGAAATTGCAAATATTGGTGAAAATTCCATTTTAAACAGGTTTTCGTGTTTACTGTTGTAATTGAATAGTATCCTTATCGATAGTATCATGGAACATTTCTGTTTAAGACAGAATTCCATTATAGGCAAGTTCCATTTTTACAAGTTTTGTGTATTTATATAAATATACTTATTTATATATGAATACCTGTCAAAATAGTAATTATCTCTAACAGAATCCTGCCTTAAACGGAAGCGTTACAGGGTCTTAATATGCATTGCAATACAATTAAATTTGCTAAAAACCTGTCTGAAGGGAGATTTTCACCGCTCTTTAGTGAAACACAGTAAAACCTCTGAAAGCAGAATCTTGTCTCAAATGGGAGAGTTTCAAGATCCTGATGAAACGAGCAATAGATCTTATTGAGGTAGTGTATCTTAGAAGTATAATTAATTACACTTCTTTAAACGAAAGCCTGTCTAAAATGGAACTTTTTTCCAGTCCCTTCCGATCACATCTTGACAGGATTGACTGTGTATTAGAGATGGGAAATATAGTTACTTTTGGTTAACAGGTTACATCGTTGCACACTTGTACAGGTAACAGGTTCCAACAACCTGTTATTTTTATAACATATAACTAATCGCTGTGTATGCAGTCAATGGATGTTTTAATTAGAAGGCATTTTAAACAAAATGTTTGGAATACTTTTTTGACATAATTATAAATGCTGTTTTCTATTGAGATGAATCAAAATTAGTTTGTGATTAAAAACTTATTTTTTCCAATACAAAAACTTATCTAGTTATGATTCTTTGAATTTCATGCATTTTTAGCGTTTTCTGACACTAAAAATGTGTTTTTCCATTTATGGTGATTAAAACATTGAAAATTCATAAAATTCTAAGTATCATAACTCCATAAATTTTGACCATAAAAGAATAAATTTTTGCTGTTTTACTTGTTAGAACATGGAAAAACTTTTTCTAAATCAAGCTTATAGGACAGAGGCATTGTATAAAATTTGTAATTTCTTATCTATTTTAAAAGTAATCATTGTAATGTAAATAGATTTTTATGTGCTCCAGAACAAAATTTGAAACATTTTTGCAATTGGAACTATACCTTTAAAACTAACGGTTTAGAAATTAGTTATTGGTAAACGATAAGAGATACCCTGTATAATAATTAACACAGTTTTAACAACACGATTTCTAATCCCCTACCTCCCCCCCCCCCCCAAAAAAAAGAGAATCATGCATACAGCATAGATTATGAAGCACTTTCAAACACATTCAGAATACCATAACAAAACATCACAATTGACAAAAATGGAAGATGATGTCTTTAATGAACAATCCGGAAAATGCATAAGGCATTTGAAAACATGATTTCTGCCATTACCATGAATAGTCGTTAAAATATAAGATTTTTTTTGCAGCCCTGTATATGATCTACAGATACGTATGCATACTACATAGTGTGCAAAAAGTTAGTTCAGTTAAACGCATAATACATTTTAAAATTTCCGCTCAGCAATTTCAACCAATAAACGAATGTTGTTGAGAACTGTTGTTCGACCTTGTATATGATCTGGAATTGATACACACCAAGTAATATTTAAAAAATAGTTAAATTTAAAAACGCATACCACAATTGAAAATACTCTTCCAGCAATAATTGTTTCGTGGCTTCAAAAATTCAATTATTGCTCATTTTCTATTATTTTAAGGGGAAAGGATCAATACTTTTTTCATTTTCATGACATAAATGAAATATATTGCAAAAATCACTCGTTGAAAATTAGAAGCAAGCCAAAAAAAAAAAAAAAAAAGCCCATGAAAATATATTTTTAGTTGAAAAAAATTGCTCAGATCAAAAATTAGACAACACTTTGCTGTGTTTTATAAGTCAAATTTGACTTTTTGGTATGGAAATGCTAAATGAAGACAATATATATGATTCATGAGTACAAAACAAAAACATGTCAAGCATGAGCTTTTTTCTTAGAAATTTTTAGATGTTTTCCTAATTTACTATTTGTGCCAGCGTTTGGTTTATGCTCTACTTTTCGCAATCAGAATCGGTGAAAGTATGTGAGGATACTGATGACCCAGCACCAGGCACCAAGCCGAAAAAAGCGTTTAATTAGTGCTGCAAGTCATTACTATTCATGCATTAGATATTGATGAAATGCACAATAAATTTTTAGCACCACACACCTAACAGAGTTGCTCATAACTAGAGGGTGAAGATGGACCAAACTAGGGGCACAGGTCTGAAAAGAAACGATGGAGGACGTTTTTTGTGAATATTGTTCTATTTTAAAGACACGAAATTGATTTCTTGATTAAGGCAAATGAATAAAGACGCTGCCATTTTAAAACCATATGTTATTTAATTAACAGGGACTTTTCAGTAACATATTAATTCAATATTAGGCTAGAGCATAGTAACAGGGTTTTTTTATCCTAATACATTAAATAATGCCCATCCCTACTGTGTATGTGTAATAGAAGTATTTCAAGTAACTTTAAGAGTTTAGGTATATCCTTATTTAATTTCTTAATTATAAAAAAAGTAAGATCAATCTCTGTAACTGCAGCTAATAATACATTGAAGTTACATTAATATTTATCAGTGAAAAAGATTTAAACATTATAATATAAAAAACTGAGCACATATGAAGAGTATTGATTTATTTAGAAATTATTAGTAATTTATTTAAATCAAGTTTCATTATACATAACACTTCCCTACAATAGAGTTAGGATCAAGTGGTTAAGTTTATTAATTATTAGTGGTTAAGTAACAGCAATTTCCATGTTTAATTTCTTGCCACTGAATTAAGAACTTGGGCTGTAATGAACAATGGATAATGATTTCACATAAGTGTCAGTGAGCCGTTAGTTGCGAGTTTTTGAGATAAGGTTTTAATCTTTAAGAAAAAGATCTTGCAATTTCAGCTACAGAAACAAGTAATGTAAGACACACACACATCAAATATAGTTCATGCAAGGGATACCAGTTTGGCCTCCATTTTTAATTCGAAATTTCAAGTTCACACTGGAAATTTTGAAAGAAGAATCTTTACTTTTTGCAATCACAAAATTTCTGTCATAAAGCAAAAAATGCTATTTTTATTTCCTGATACGAATTTAGATTTTCTTAATAAAAATGGAGGCCAAACTGGTAACCCTGGTTCATGGTGGATAAAATAGTTTTGTTACAATTGTCTAAAACAACCGCAATTCTTTTTGGTATCTATGTTTTGCCATTTTTGATACCATATTCGATCTAATAGTTGCTTCCGATATCTAGTCGTCTTTGAAAGTTGAATTTTTGTAACAAATTTATTTGTGACGGATTAGGACTTTTGGAAGTATTAGGATGTGTAAAAAATAATGATGGTTTCTGTTATTGTACTTCCCAACCAATTTATTTTAGATGGTTTGAAACAGTTTTAGAGCATTCTTTGGTACCTGGATTAGCTTTAATTCGATTTCTTATTGTTAAAGACAAAATGTCACCCAAGACCTTCTCCATATACAAAATTGTTATTGCCATCATGAAATTTCTTGAAGCAACATTAAACTGGACATTCACAATTAGTAACTGGGGTCAAAGGAAATGTTGAATCAAGACCTTTTTTTCGTGTGGGATTTCTGCAGCTCTGGAAGGGACACTTAAGGGGGTAGCACTTCTAGACCATTAATAAGCATAAAATCCCAAATCTTTCGTTTGCACTCTTAACCCATTCGGGAGCAGCATCTTTTACATGAATTTTATTCCTTTGGCACCACTTTTTGTCAAATAATTAAATTTAGTTTATCAATCGAGAAAATGTCTTAATTAAATAAGGAAAATTTTACTTTTAATTTTTAGTGGTATTAAAAACAAGTTCTGTAAGCACCTTTTGAAGATGCATATATGCACCCATGGTACCGGAGGCATTAAACAACATGGTATGAGGATCAAAAATCTCATCTCTATATATCTCAGCATTCACAGTTGCACTGGTAAAAATGTGTAGGTCAGTGTAGCCATTCAAAATGATGCCCATCCATACCATGATTCCACGACTTTTGTATTGTTGTCTTTCACGGATGTTCGCAGATTTATTGCATGTGTTTTTCCCTCCATATGACAACATGTCTGCAATAATTCTCCAAACAAAATCAAGCTTCATCGGTAAAGAGAACTCGGCTCCAGCCAGTGGTACTCCAATGACGATGATCTCTTTACTTTAACCCAGCGCTTTTCATTGCCGGAGTTAGTGGAATACAAATAATGAGTTTCCTTGTGTGCAGCCGCCCCACCAGTGGCCGAGAGGTTCTGCTCTCGAAGCTGGTAGACGGGAAGTGCTGGGTTCGATCCCAATCGCGCCCGTCGGCCTAATCGTTCGGAGTTTTCGTGGTTTTCTTCGAACCTTGGTTCTCCAAGCATTAATACGGGTTAGGTTCCCTTAGAAAGACCTCCACGGAAGGCACTCCTCCCTTAGGGCTTATATCCCATGTGCAGATAATTGGCCAACATAAATACAACCAACCAACCTTGTGTGCAGCCTTTTCTTATACAGCCTGTTACTTGCAGTAAATCTGGATAGTTGAGTTCCTGTTGCTGCAGCGAACTCCCTTGCAATCTGAACTGACATCAGTTGCCTGTTTCTTTTAGCAATTGTTGCCAAATAATGGTCCTGAGAATATATTGTGGCATGTTTTTAGGTAGATTTCGTATGAAATACTACCTATTGGGATCGTTCCTATGTTGGAATTTCTGAAAAATTTTTGCAGATCTACACCGATCATGACCCCTAGAACCCAAAACCACCCTCAGTAAAAAACTTTATATATATCTATCTATCTATCTATCTATCTATCTATATATATTACTTTCTTCTAGACACGATAACTTTCATAATTCTGCACCAATCTCTTCCAAACTGATACATAAAATCAATGGGGATAAAATCTCGGTCAAGTTCGTTAATGGGCAAAATCGGACCAAGTGGAGGGAAATAGGGAGGGGTTTTGTGAAAACAGAAAACCCCCCATAACTTCTTAATTTTTGTACATATCAAATCAGTTTAAAGTTTTTATTACTTCTAAAAATAGGGCCAAAAATTTATGTATCACAGATTTTTGATAAAGTTAAAAATGGGTGCAAGGGGCGCAAAAAATAGGGTTTTTGGGAGAAAAAAATTCATAACTTCGTCAATTCTCAAGATATCAAATTTAATTAATTTTATTATAAATCTCCTTAACATTATCTAAAACTTTTATATTCACAAGTTTTTGATAGGAGCAATTCGTACCGCAAAAAAAAATTAAAAACGAAAAAAAAAAGGGGTTTGAAGAAGAAAAAAAATCCATAACTCCGTCAATTCAAAAGATATAAAATCCCCATGAATTTATCATATATCTTCTTAATATTGTCTACAACATCTATATAGACAAGTTTTGGATAGGACCAATTCTTAGAGCAAAAACAAATTAAAAATACATACCGGTTGAAGTAAAAAATGATCTTAGTAAGGGTGTATTCAAATCCAAACTGCCTATTTTCTTACTCATTTTACAATTCATTTTTGCTCTCAAAGGCTTCCAATTGGTACGTTTTCTTACTCAGAAACTATATAATGTACCGTAATGGTCGATTTTCTGATAGGGGCAGAATATATTTTTTTAAATGCTGTTAAAAAGGGCATTTTGAACCGAATTTACCGAAGCGGATTGTGTTGGAAAAATCATTGTATTAAGGATGTGCTTAAATCCAAACTACTTATTTTCTGACTGGTTTTTAAATTCATTTTTGCTCTCAAACGCATTTAATTGGCAGATTCGCTTATTCAGAAACTATATAATGTACCGTAATAATCGATTTTTAGATAGAAGCAGAATATATTTCAAAAAATGATGTCAAAGTGGGCATTTTGAACGGAATTTCCCGAAGCGATTGTGTTAGAAACAAAAAGTATTGTCCTTCTGAGAAAATAATTGTTTATATATCAAGTTTTAATTAATTGAACAAAAAATAAAAACACAGGTCGCTTATAAATCTCTTCAAAAATCACGTCAGCAAGTTTCATATTTTTTTTTAATTAAAAATGAATCTGGAATTATGCCAGAAAATTTCGAGTTGTTGAGCATGGAAAAGTATTTTTTTGAATACCGCCCTAACATGATTCTGATAAAACCAGCTATTATATGAAAATGAAAAAAAACTCGTCAAGAGCGGCCAGATAAAATTGTTAAAGGATTTATCTATAATCATGATTTAGTTTTTGTTTGTGAAATTAGTATATTTGACTTCGAAATCTACCTCTGCCTGTAGGCCGGGCCGGCGGGGATTTTTTTTTACCTTAACCTGGTTGTAGGTGCACATTACCAGTGTGTTAAGTTTCCATATTCTTGACATGACGCTTTTGGCTATTTTTAAGTATTTACAGACCCCTGAGAGTGTCTGTCCTGCTTCCATTGTACCTATCGCAGGCCATTTCTCGCAATTGGTCAGATGTCTTCTGGACGACATATTCCACCTACTACAAGTGAAAAATTTACCCAACTACTCGTACAATCCTTGAAATTAAACTTCAAATCACCCACGTGTGATCCTTGAAATTAAACTTCAAATCACCTACGTGCAATCCTTTTCACACGTGAACCGAAGGAACGGGCTGAAAAATTTGCATATTTTTCTGTAGTGAAGGTTAATCTCTTTGGACTATGTGATAACGTTGACATTGAGTAACCAATCAATGACCTTTCATTGAAGTTCCCTTAATAGCATTAACACAAAGCACCTTTTTATGGTTATTCCTTTAATTTTTCTCACCAGTGTACTATGAAAGTAGTAACAAATAACCAGTCTAAAAATAAAGTTACTTTTATAAATTGCTTGCCGCAGATTTAAAATAATTGATAATATTGACCGTTATAAAGTAAGCAAAGATAAGGGTCGTGAAACTCAACCAATGTGCCATTATTGCGTTCGTGTAAACTCATTTTTTCCCATAAGTGTCGGCAACAGTTTGTCCCATCTAAGTCCAAGATAAAGAAGTTTTACGTTTAATCTAGTTACACAAAATTTGTGTAAACAGAATAGCAGGTATACTTGCATAGTTATCCTTCTTTCTCGGGGCATTAAAATGTTTCCGTTTAGAAGAAGATTCTGTGTTCACAGAAAACCTGCCAAGAAGGAATCGCAATTGGAACAAGTTTCATTTCAGATGGGTTTCAGACATTAGGAAGCATAAATATATAGTGTTGTTTTTGTCAAATCTTGAATTGTTTTCCTTTGCGATAGGTCATCTTCGCTGATTTTACTGTAATATATTTATACTCTTCAGAAGTGTACTATAGAGTGAGTACGTTTTAGCAGTTTTAATGGATAATGTGAAAAAACGGAAAGTGATTATAACGGAAACCTGTCTAAAATGGAAATGTTCATAGTCCCGGCAGAAGACATACCTTTGAATTATACCTTCTAAGACGAACACCTGTTTAAAGCAGAATTTTTCATAGGTTCTTTGTGATTCCGTCTTAGTGGTTTTTAACTGTTGTATCCATGATTCGGTAAACTATTTCTTCGTTCGGAGGGGGGGGGGGGGGGGTGCAGACCACCCCCTTGGCTACACCACTGTTTAAAGTCATCTCAGGTTGAGACGTTTTGATGATGGGAATTTTGTAATATTTTAAAACCCTTACTGCCAAAAGCAGAGAAAAATTAAAATACATACACACTATCTTCCTGTATATAGCGCACACCCTTGACGATTCTGTATTTTTCTAATTTTAGCTGTATTTGCCATATTACACACATTCTTTTTTTGCAAAGGAACATTCACAAGTCATTTAGCATGAAAATGTAATAAAGGTAATGAATGTATACTAACTAAGTATGAACGTAGAGAAAATCAAGCACAGGATAAGGTCTATCTGTCTCCTAGAATTTCTGCAAAACATTTGGGATGGTTTATTGCTTCATTCAATTAATTATGCATTATTGTCTTGTTCATTAGTGTCATATTCTAAATTCTTATGCTTTATTTTTTACCTGTTAATATTTTATTTATACTCTGTGTATAATGCACACCTATAAATTCGAATCAGTTTTCTTATTTCAAAAGTACACATTATAATGTGCTGGATATAATGGTTATATTATAGAATACTTGTTAAAAAAAGTTAAATGCAAAAATATTTTTCACATATTTTTATTATTTTCTTTTTTAAAGGTTGATGTGGATAATATTGAAAATGCTGTTGACTACTGGCAACTAAGAAAAGATCGT
This sequence comes from Maratus speciosus, assembly GCA_963932465.1. Lineage (NCBI taxonomy): Eukaryota > Metazoa > Arthropoda > Arachnida > Araneae > Salticidae > Maratus > Maratus speciosus. The sequence continues at coordinate 420,264,199 of OZ010796.1, read as the reverse complement.
AATTATAACTATGAAGATACAATAGAAATATCTGAGAGCTTAATGTCAAAGGAAGAATATGAAGCAAAAGTTAGTATCAGATAATCTCAGATTTTATGTATTTTGAGTTAATTATATAAGCTATAAGCAGGTGTCCTTAATTTGGAATTTTAATCTGATAATGAATTTTAATTAAGTTAATAGGGTAAGGTATTGAATAACACCTTGGGATGTTTTTCAATAAATAAATTTTCTAAAGTTTATTAATATATATATTTTTCTAAAAACTAATTAGACATGTAGTATAAACATTTCTGCTTCAAATAAACTTTATTCTATTCTAATCTAATATGTTGCATAGGGAAATAGTAAAAACAAAACAAAAGATCCTTTAAAATGTCCCAACCTGCCCCACATGGAAGGGTTGGTTGGAACACTAATTTTAAACTGAAATATACAAATTCATATGAAATTTCTTATATATCCTTGTGTATTGTCTCCTTAGGAGTGCCACATTTTAAAGGACTATATCTGTTTGATCCACAGAAGATCTGCCCTCTTTATCTGGATAAAAAGAATGAACACATTTGATTTTGTCTTCTCAAAAATGACCTCTCTTACTCATTCAAAATTTTTAACATGACTTACAAATGCAACAAATATTTATTTACTTCAAAACTTTACCAATGCGTATTCTTCCACACTGAGTTTGCTTTTGCCTGTGAGTTTCTGAACCTCTCTTGTGCAAGTTTGTAGTCTGAAGGAAAGTCAGCATCACTTGAACAGTTAAATTCATCACACAAATCACTTATATTTCGTTTCCTTCTTAAGGATAATTTTCACCAGTTTTGCTTGTAGAAATTCATCTTCATTGCTTGATGAAAATTCTAATTTTTTTGTACTTTTTTTTAAGCTATATTTGGTCTTAATTTTTTATGAATGTTTCTTCAGGATATATTCAAGCAGCTTTACTCTTTCAATAGAGTCAGTACAAATAGTCGACTTACCTCACTTTTTTCATCTGGAAAAGGTTTCTTTACATGGACCTGCTCTTGGAAATGGTCTAATTTCTTCCAGGCTTCGTGGTGACTCCTTTGTATATATTAGAGATAAAGTCGATGGCTGCTGTATGGTAGGCAAAAAACATACAGAATTTGGTCTTTAAATTATATAAGATGATAGAAATTCATAATCACCTGAGATGTTATGGTTAAAGGGCCGAATTGCTAATGTAAGAAAGCCCGGCACAATATTTTTATGCGTAAATGAAATTGGGAAAGCCCTACAGTCCACATATACATTCACCCACATCGTAAATTGTTATTGGAAGATCTGCATGTGATTAATATCCACTAACTGCAAGCAAAATTATAACATTATTTGAAAGAACTGAACATAGTACAATTTAATGGTTATGATTTGTGAGAGGTATCAGATGGAAAATTCAGAATAATTATTCCATGACTCTTGCAGAAATCAAGTGCCTATTGAGACGTGCCTTTCATAAATACCCATGAATAGGACATATCCCAAGGTGCCCCATGACTGAGTGTCCCAACCTGTCCCATCTCACACGTTAGATATTGAAAACTTTTAAACTGTTACACTTAGAACTACAGTTTATTTTTTATCATTAAAGTAACAATAAATCCATGTTCTTTCATCACAACATGCTCCCACTTAACATTATTTCATTTCTTTTATCAAAAAGTTATTCTTCAAAACACACATTGTTACTCAGCATCATTCAAAACAAAAAAATGGTATTTGTTACCTGCAAATACCAGTGATTCCAAAACACATAGATTGTTGAAAGAATAGATTGTAGTTATTATCTATTGGCACTTATGTGTACTAATTTTTGGACTGCAAAATAAAGCCTGAAAATTGTGATGGGCCACGTCCCAATGTGTCCCACCTTCCCCTATTTCCCTGTTACTTTTGCATGACACTATTTAAAAGAACTCAACCAAATATGTATGTATTATTTAAACTCACCAAGATTCTCTTTAAACATAATTTGAAAGCACCTTTACAATCTCCCAAGAACTCTTTTTTTCTGTTTAAATTTAGTTTTTAAACAGAAAGTGAAGTGCTGCTCATTCTAGAAAGAAAAAAACAGGGTGCTAGTCACCAAAAAGAGCACTAGTTTAATAGATGAGGCTATTATTTCAAAAGGAAATGCATTAGTAATATGTTTTGTGACAATACAAGAAAAGAAAGGTATGTGATTTTCAAGTATGGTAAATAAAATTAGATTAATTTTGAATGAATTTATGAATTACAAATTAAAAAATACAATTTAATTATACATGATTTAATAATCTTCCTTATTTTTCCTATAAAGTTTTGCAAGTCTTGAGTATACAGATTTAGACACACTGTTCTATAGGGAAGAATTTTACAGTTAATCTCTGGGTATACTGAAGGATCTGTTTTAAGATGAAAAAAAATTGTGACGTGTTTTTTAAAGTACCTAAACTTTTCCTAAACAGATCCCTGATTACTTAATATTTTCTTTGAGAAATCAGTCAACTAATAAAGAAAACATATTTGTAATTTAATGTTAGTGATCTTACAAGTAAGTAAATTCACATAATTTAATGTTTATTGTTTACATTAATTATCATCATTGTCAGTGAAGCATAAAGAACATCAGAGGAAATAAGACATATTGTCACTGAATGTCTTTGTGCATATATTTTGATAATATTTAGAGATATAACTCATAAAAAAATACTTTTAAATCAAATGCAAGAAAATAAATTCTCACAAATAAATTCATTTATTTCTTTTAATTTACTAATAGACGTTTATGTTGATATTTATATAGCCATTATGTATGCTTATATCCATATTTATGTATATTAAATTCTCTTAAATTCATCTATAATTAACATAAAATGCATTGTTATATGGCTTAAGCTAGCTGTTTTGATGTTAATTGTTAAGTCAGCAGTATAATGCTAGTAGAGTTGTATTCACATATATATTTTCAAATTTTTCATTCAATATTAGTAGCGTTTACATTTGACGCTGTTTATTCTTTGTCCATAAAATGTGTCTCTTTAAGTTTAAATTTCAAGCAAATTCTTCCTGAATTTAAAAAAGAATAATTGCATGTTTTTTCTCTTTTTTTAATATCATTGTTTTTCAATAGTTGATGCATTCTTTATATATTTTGAGGATAAAATAGAAACATTAGATGATGGCAATGTGATTTTCTAATAAAAAATAACACTTCTGAAAAAAGTTTGAATTCCCCCCCAAAAAATGATCATCAATGTTTAATTTTTTAAGATGTTTTATGCTACTTCACTTGGAATAAACATCTTTTTTTCTTTTAATGTAGAATGATTAATTTATTTAGTTAATTGTTATGGTTATAACTTTCGCCTGAAATATTTTTATTTGTTTTAGCTGAAACTGTTTTATACTGAACATATTCATGATGACGAAGAAATTAGATTATTTTTGGAAGGAAGTGGTTATTTTGATGTACGAGATAATAAAGATAATTGGATAAGAATTCATGCAACGAAAAATGATCTTCTTATTCTTCCTAGTGGCATCTATCACAGATTTACTTTGGACAAAAGAGTATGAGCACTTTTTATGCATTTTAAATTCACATTCACAAAGTTGTGTGAATGAAATTAATTAGCTTGTGAGATTTTTATCTAAGATATAGAATGTACTCTAATGACTAAATATTTTTAAAATATAAACAAATTCATTTGATGGAAATCATGATTTCTCCAGTTTTTCATTTGAATTTAAAAATATTGATTTAAATGACAACTTTATTATCCCATTTTTTTTATACATCAGCTCTTTATGATTACAGTTATTTTAAATATCGAATATTAACAAAAATTATCATATAAAGTTTGATCTAAGCTTAAAATTTTAAGAAAAGTCTATTTAAATTTACATTTTTTTCATGAATTACAAAATTATTTTAAATTTGAGAATTATATGAATAACTTCTACTAAATTGGTTTTCTTAGCATCTTAAAACATAAAGCAGCACAAATGTAAGAAAATTCTTTATTTAAATTTACATTTTTTCATGAATGTTAGTTAACCACAAAATTGTTTTAAATTTGAGAATTATATCAATTATTTCTGCTAAATTGGTTTACTTAGCATCTTAAAACATAAAACAGCACAAAATGTAAAAAAAAATCATGTGCTAAGATGGCTGTGTTTAGAGTCTATGTAAAGTGTTATTGTAATTTTATTTCAATTACATTATAAAAAATCAGTTTAGAAACTATTACTGCTAATAACTTATAATAAAATTGTAATAGAATATACAGTGTTATCATTATTTAAGATCATATTTTTTTTCTCATTCTTTTATATGTATAGTCTAATTTAGCTTTTTGTAAATAAATTTCCTATAATCATAATAGTATCCAACTGACATGGTCTATATTATTCTTTAATGTAATAGTGATCCTTTTCTTCTTTCACAGAATTATGCTAAAGTTAACCGCCTGTTTTGTGGAAATCCTGTTTGGACAGCTAAATTTCGTCCTGAGGCTGACTCTGAGCCATCAAGACAGCAATATTTGAACAATCTTTTGAAACAAGCTGCTTAATAAAATGCTTATTTTTATTAAATTGTGCAAACATGGTTGACGTACTTTTGGATCTTATGGTTGAAATTATTCTACAGCTCATTCTATCTTTTAATCATTAAACTCGTGTTGAAAATAGATATGATGAAAATTTTAACAAATATTTTAAGCAAAATTTTAACTTCTGTTTAAAAAAGTTATTAAATTACATGAGAAAGTAAACTTTGTATGCACAATGATTTCTGTTGTAAAGATCATACTTTTCTTCTTTTAAAACATATATTGTGTTTTATTTACATTTCCTGTTTGATTTCTCTTGCATTCAAGCATAAGATGTGTAGAGATTTTGACAGCAATGAGTGGCAAGACATTTTGTATCCTAATTTGTACTGCTTAGTGAAATATGAATTAAGTGCCTTAATGTTGACTGTTACTTTATTAAAAAGTTCTGGATTTTTTTTTTTCTATATTGTTTCACTTTTTATTAAAATTTTAAGTTATGCATTAATTTCCCACAAAATGGATAAATTATTCATCCTCATTGGATAACTTTAATTTGTTACACACCATATAATGAATTATACAAATTAAGCTTGCTAAAATTGCTAAAATGTCTATTCTTCATGGGTTTTTTTTTTATGAAAGTTGTACTGGCCTGGAGAAAAATTGCACCATTTCGTACTAACTCTGTCACAAATAATCATATAAAAATGTGACTAAAAACAATCTATTAGTTATGTCTAGTAATTAATGATATACATAAATTTTGCTTAGAGGGTCATTGGTATGTAGAAATTGCACTAAACTTGAAAATTTTCAATACTAACACCTAATTTTGACTTCATATTTGGGTTTTTTAGTACATTTTACCATTCTATACCAAACAAGAAGTAATTTGGTCAAGTAGTTTAAGGATTATGCAGGTTTAAAGTTCGAAACTCTAAATTTATTTTTAATAATTTGAAAATAGATTATGTCAATAACTTTTTAAGCATAACTCAAAAACTACATAGTGGAATGATCTGTAATTATGGATTTCTATGTTTGGAGCTTCTAGAAATATATTTCTGTTTAAGAAAAAATATAGGTTACAGTACATATTTTGTAATTAATTAAAATAATATGAATTGTAATATATGAATTTTTTAACAAATAAATTTTTAGAAGCTTCAAATATAAGAATCCAAAATTACAGCTCATACTGCCAAGTAGATTTGAGAAATGCTTCAAAAGATACTGACATTGCAATCTATTTTGAAATGATTAAAAATTAATTATGATACAGCAGAGTTAGTAGGGGTGGTGGTGCATTTTTTTTCTTTTCTAGGGCTGTATGAGGAAGTATTTTAAATTTTTTGAGTGAAAGAAACATGGTTTTATCTTTCATGATGTTTTGTATCAGGGTTGTAATTTTGATTGGTCAAAACTAATTCTAATCATGACATTAATCAAAACTGGTTTTAACCAGCTAAAACTGCTCAAAAAGGGTTTTAACTACTCGAAATTGGTTGAAACACTTCTAAATAACTTTAGCTGTCATAAATTTCTCGAACATCATATTTATGAAAATATTAATGTTGTATTACATATTTAATAATAAATATTTTAATAATTGTTAAATGTAGATGGAACTTTATATCGGTATGTAATTCCATTTTATACAAAAACATATTTCCTAGATCTTATTTTTCTTAAAGTGTAACTAATACATTATGAGGTTTGGTGGCTTGTAATAAAATGTTGAAAAATACTGATTTGGAATTTTTAGATTTCACACAGCATCTGATGAATTGTTGTTCCAAACTCTTCATCAGTAGAAAGATTATTTTCAAGTTTGATCTGATCCAGAATAAACTATGAAATTGTCTCAACTTTATAAGTAATAAGTGTTGCTGTATTATCATTTTTTGAGTTCTACTTTTAAAAAAAATTTCCTTTGATTAACATGATTTAGCTTATGACTTTAATAAAATTAAGCAAAAGCAGACAGAATATACTAGTCTGCTTTTGCTTAATTTAATTAAAGTCATATAGATCAGACATTAAATGTATGTGTACCGTAGCTGATTTAGTTTCCTTTGTTTTGTTTTTTTATACAAATTTAGATATGTAATCAAGTTATTAAACATATTTCAATACTTACAATAATTGCTTTTCTTTAGAAAATTTTGTGCTCTTGTTTTTAAAGTTCAGAAAATTAAAGTGCAGTTTTGAGTAAAATAAATTAAATTCTTAAATGTTGTTTTAAGTAAGGCTAATTGTTATTTTGGCAAACTTTCCAAATGTATAATCTATTGTTTTGCAATATTTTTGTAATAGATAACAATTTATTCTATTAAAGCATGTGAATGTCTGTGTGTTTGTCCATCTGAACCTAGAAAGGCTTCACTCAGCGATAAAGTTCAGAGGCACACAAAGTACAAAAATACATGGAAAAAATTAGAAGATTCTGTGTTAATTTTGTAAAAATCAGTCCATAATTAACAGTGATATTAATTAAAAACTCATTGAATCACTCGATAAAAAAAAATCTTTTCAACAGCAAAAGAAACGTGCACCTGTTCTTGATTTCTTTGTGGAAACAAAAGACAATGACAATTTCACCAATCTGTGAAAATTAAGAAACTAGTGAAGATATCGATTTGAAAATTCCAGAACAAAAGTAAAAAAATATTTTACACGTGCGTATGAAATTTTATGAAAATCAGTCGATAATTTTTTGTATTATTAGCAATAGATAATGGTGCTACATACGACATCTACAAAAGATTGAAATAGAGGATGGGGTATTCATTAAAAATTGACTAAAAACAGATCCATTTCTGCCGACCTCTCTGTTTAATTTCTGAAAATAAAGGAAATAATGGAGTTATTTTTACTAATCAGCAAAAATTAAGAAAACTAATTAAGATATAGATTTGAAAAATTCACAGCATAGGTAAAAAATATTTTACAGAGATGTATGGATTTTTGTAAAAATCAGACAGTAATTGTTCTTATTAGCGAAAAACTAATGGTACTAGAGAGGATATACTTACAAAATCGATAAAAGGTCATTCACTAAGAAAACAAATTAATGATAATTAATTTTTAAAATTAAATTACATTATTTTAATGTGGATTTTCTACACAGTCCTTGGATACATATTTTAAAAACGTATAAAAATTTTAAACAAGGGGGTGGAAGTAGAATGACAATAAAAACAAATTAAGAAAGTTTAGCCCCCAGCATCCAAAATGCTTAAATCAGAGACATCTAGCAGCCATTTTAGCATAGTGTCTTTCCTTATCTTCTAATTATCAGAAAAATATAATTCATTTTTTGTTCTATTGGAAATTTATAAACCTTCATTTAAATGTTAGCTTCATAATTTTTACTTATTTTCTTTTCGCTAGAAGGCGTTTTTAATTTGCATCAAAAATAGAAGTAACCTTATTTGATTCTCACAAAAATTTATGTTTTAGTTCCTTAAACTTTATGTCAACTTCCTATAAAATATCATCTCAATGCCACCGGGAACTATATTTACATTTATCAATTTTTCATGGCACTCTTCAAGTGTGCAATTTTAGAGATACCGACAAACAAAAAATATGGTTTGAGGATCTTAAAGTTGTTACAAAAGATTTATAATATTCAACTTTGTGGTGGGCTTCGCCTGCTGAGAGTGGAATATTTGATCTCATCTTCAGAAAAAAAAAAGATTTTCATTTAAAAATACAAATTCATTCAAATTCAAGTTAAAATTTATAAATTTCAACTTTGTGGCAGGCTTCATCCACTCAGACTTCCTGCATAAGCTCAGCATGCGTGGTATATGGTGCCATAGGCAGTAGGGATGTCTGGAGATCACCATATGAGGCATTCTCACAAAATTTTAACTTTCAAGAATAAAAATCTGTTTAAATTAAACTTAATAAAATATTTTAAACTTATAGAAGAATGATTTAATGATTCCAAATAAAGAAAAATTGGTCAGCAGCGATGATTTTTAATAATACAGTCAAACCTCAATTTCGTGACTTTTTCGATATCTCAAGGAAAAAAAAATTCCCTTCAAATTTCCTATACACGCAATGTTAAAAAAAAAAAAAAAAACCTTGGTTTAACAATTTTTTTTTTCTCATCCTTCGATAACTTGATTTTATAGAGTAGATTTTTTTTTTTTTTTTCGAAAACAGAAAAATATTCCAAAACATAGAAATTTTTAAAGAATAGAAAAATTATATTCACAAATTACAGTGGTAAACTTTGCATAAACTTTAAAATGAAGGGATATAAAGACTCCAGTAACACAGTGAAATCTCTTGACCCCACCAAGATTGAAGTTGAAATTCTTGTTTTAGTGTTTCCTTATCTCTTTTCAATCAATTGCCATTGCATATGCAGTGACCATCTATCCTTTCTTTGCCGTTTTATTCTCCAAGGTTACCTTCTTGAGGGGTTGGGTGGTTTTAAGGAAACTGGAAATGATAGTAATGAACAAGAATCAAGAGGTAGGTGGCTTGTAAAAAGAATGTAGAATTTCTTATTGTAACTAGGGATGAAAAAAACATGTGAATGCGCTAGTGATACCCTGAAAAGTTTTCTTTCTTGGTTGTTTCAGAAAAAATAGAGCATTTGTAGGTGACATCTTCTGCAAGCCACCTGTTCACATGCCTGTTTGTGTTCCGGGGAATCCCCGGAATTCCGGGGATTTGATAAAACGTGCCCCGGAAATTCCGGAGTTACACAGGCATGAGATTCTTTCACGATTTTCCGCTTTTTGTCGTTTTCTGATTTTTTGACGTTTCTCGCATTGATGATTTGTTCCGAAATTTTAAAAAAGTCTGTCATCAGTCCGAAAATTCAGGCACAAATTTCGACAAGTGATCGCCGAAAAAACAATTTCGTCAATCGTTCGCAGAAAAAAATAGGCAATTTCAAAAACTATCGCGGAAAAAACGCAATTTCGTCAAAGGATCGCGGAAAACCCCTGCAAATTTCGTCATAGAATCGCGATAAAACAGCTGATTTCGTCAAAGGTTTGCGGAAAAATGGTAACTTTCGTCAAAGGATCGCGGAAAAACACGTATTTCGTTGAAACATCGCCAAAAAGCACGAATTCGGCCTTAAGATCGCTTAAAAAACACTAATTTCGTTAAAAGATCGCAAAAAAAAGTGAATTCTGTGTTAAAGAATCGCGTAAAAAACGCGAATTCTGTCAAAGGATCGTGGAAAAAACGCAAATTTCGTCAAAGGATCGCGGAAAAAACGCAAAACCTGTCAAACAATCGTGAATTCTGTCAAGGGACCGCAAAAAAACGTGAATTTCGTCAAAAGATTTCGGAATAAACGCCTATTCTCAAAAAAGATCGCAGAAACAACGGGAATTTTGTGAAAAGATCGCGAAAGAAACTGGAATTTCGTCAAAAGATCACGGAAAAAACTGATTTGCGTCAAAAGATCGCAGAAGAAATGCGCATTTCGTCAAAAGATCGTAGAAAAAAAACCCGGGAAATCCGTCAAATCACGGGAAAAACGCAAATTTTGTCAAAGGATTGCAGAAAAAATGCAAAGTTTGACAAACGATCGCGATTTCTGCCAAAAGATCGCAGAAAAAAACGGGAATTTTGTCAAAAGATCGCGGAAAAAACGGGAATTTTGTCAAAAGATCGCGGGAAAAACGGGAATTTCATCAAAAGATCGCCGAAAAAACGCGAAATTTGTAAGATCGCTGAAAAACGCGAATTTTGTAAAAAAGATCGCGGAATAAAAGCAGATTTTATAAAAAAGATTGCAGAAAAACGCGAATTTTGTCTAAAGATAGCCGAAAAAACGGGAATTTCATCTAAAGATCGCCGAAAAAACGTGAATTTTGTCAAAAGATCGCCGAAAAAACGTGAATTTTGTCAAAAGATCGCCGAAAAAACATGAATTTTGTCAAAAGATCGCCGAAAAATGCTGATTTCGTCTAAAAATCGCCTAAAAAACGGTAATATTGTCTAAAGATTGTGGAAAAAACGGGAAATTCGTCAAAAGGTCGAGGTTGTGTGACGCCGTGAAAGTTCAGCCTTTTTTTTTTTTTTTTTTTCAGGGGATTTTATCAAGTGTTACAAACAGCCATGTGTTCAAGATGGCTAACAAACGAAAATTAAATATGTTTCCTATTGAAGTAAAGAAGCAAATCATCGACGAAGTTCAAAAAAAAAAATTGTAAAAGAAAAAGGAAATTACAAAGGAGTTTGGGATTCCAAGCAGCACATTGTCAATAATTTAAAAAAATAAAGCAACTATCCTACAAAAGTTCGAGGACAGCTTAGGTAAGCAAAAGAAGTTAAAAACCAGCCGATTTCCTGACATGGAGAAGTGCCTTATGTAGATTACGCAATGTAGAACTTGAAACATTCCTCTATATGGACTTGTATGAAATAAGAAGCTGAATCTTTTGCAAAAGAATTAGGCCACTTAAATTTCAAAGGAACTAATGATTGGTTTGAAAATTTTTAAAAATGTAACATTTCATTTGAAAATGTGTGGTAAAAGGGCTTGCATAGGCGAGGAAATTTTTGAAGAATTTAGGAAGAAAATAAGCTTGATCATGAAGGATTATGACGAAAAAGATTTGTTTAATCTGGATGAAACTGGACTTTTTTTTAAATGCACTCCAGATAAAAGTATGCATGTGAAGGGTGAAGCATGTCATGGAGGCAAGAGAAGTAAAGAGCATGCCACTTTGTTGTTTTGTGCAAATATGAATGAAACAGAGAAATTAAAACCATTGATGTTTCGCAAATCAAAAAATCCAAGATGTTTCACAGACATAAAACTTTTATTTTTTTTCGGCTTATGAAGCTAACCATAAAGCTTGGATGACATCTAACATTTTTTAAAGCTGGCTTAAAAATTTAAATAAAAGAATGAAAACAGAAAAGCGAAAAATTGTGCTTTTCATCAATAACTGTGAGGTGCACAATACCATACCTGAAATGGAAAACATAAAAATTGAATTTCTCCAAGTAAAGAATCGTCATCATGTGGTTAAAAAATTTGTCCGAAATGGAAGATGGCGTTTCACCATCTGGTGTTAATGTTCTACAAGCTATGCGAATGGCTGACAAAGCATGTGTTGGGATGCCACTATCCACATGAATCTCCTTATTTTTATTACCCTATGATGCTAGAATACGCTGTGATTAACATCCTTAACCTATCACCCAGATTCATAATGACACAACATTCCAAATAAAGATTCACTTAAATTATTAATTTAATGAAATTTATTCTGAATATTTGATTTGATATGACAGTGGAAACATTCGCACAAATACATTTGATTTTGTATAAAATGGAGAATAAAGTAACACACATTTAAATTATATTTTGCCTAGAGCCTTACTGAGCTAAAAGCTCAAATTCTCATAAGGAAAAACTTGTAGAGGCTTTGTGCCGAGAAGAGTTAGACAAATAAAAATTGCTTACATAGGACCAACCAGCATGAGCATTGAGAGGTGGACCCACGACATGTCAGAGAGGACCTCTTGCTGTCGGAGAGTTACTTTTTGAGAAGCACTTTCTTAAAACAAGCAACTTCCAGTATCTGCAAAACTTCCTTTTTTCTTAAGTCAAAAGTTTTACTTTTTGATGCTGATTCTTTTCCCTTCCTTTCTTTACCTCCTTTTCGCTAAAACCAATAGTCAGTGACCTACTACTCTCTATCAAAATTTTAGAACCTCATTAGGTTTTTCTCTCATCAAAAGTATCTCAGCGTTGGTGCAAACCCCTTGCTTAAAATTTTGTTTATTATCAATCCCCATCTTCCAGTGCCCTTTCCTGCTAAAACGTGATGTTTTTTCGTTCACCTGGTATTTCCATCTCTTTACTTATGTCCCCTAGCCGATCCTTAAATTCCAGAGTGACCCTCCATGGAAATTCTATGAAAACGTCCAATCCTTTGTAATGGTGTTCTTCAGCCTCATTTCATTTATTTACTAGGTTGAGCAAAAAGTTCTGGGAAATTTATGAAAGTTGCGTTGTTGTGCACAAATTAATAACAAAAGCAACAAGAACTTTTCTTCAAAGTTAGAGACCATCATAGTCCATGACTTTCTGGCAGATTCTGGATTTGCTGGAAGTACTATGGCGGCTCCTTGGAATCGAAAAACTCATAACATACTTCTTCAACTTCATTAAAGGATCCAAATCAACAGCCCTTGCCGACTTTCAGAATCGTTAGACTTTCTCTTCAATAATACCGGATCAACACACGCAAATCATACTGCATAATCATATCCAAAATCATAGGCATTTTGAAGCCAAAATCTCTGAACTCCTATTGATATACCAGAAGTACTCCTACCGGGTGTTCCAAAAATGTCTGATGGAATTTAAAATTCCATAACTTGCAAACGGTGACAGATATTTAAAAAATTCATGCAGGAGTGTTATGTAAGATGTCAGGAGTTTTTATGCTGCGATTCTCAGTTTTAGTTACAAATAGCATCGATAGATGGCTCTGCAAGCAATAACTGCAAAATCTAGGCTCGATTTTTTGGCCTCTCTCTTACATGCGAAAAAAGGAGATTAAAATGTATTGAATGGATCCCGAAGTACCAAAAATCGGATCTGGACTGAGCGCTTATTGCTTTCAGTGCCATCTATTGTTTGAAATTCAAACTAAAATTAAGAATCACAGTACAAAATCTCCTGACATCCTACATAACCAATCTGCAAGAATTTTTTTAATATCTGTCACCGTTTGCAAGTTATTGAATTTTAAAATCCATCAGTCATTTTTGGGACACTGGTATATACGATACAAATTCTAGTAACTATTAGATTAAAAATTTCCAAGAACTTTTTGCTCAACCTAATATTATCACCTGCATTGTCATATTTTCAATGCTTCAGTTTGAAATTAAACATATAGAAGAGCACCTGAGAGTTTTTAGTGAATATTTCAATTCTCTGCCTGAGTCTGAAATTAAATGTTATGGGTAACACCTGAGAGAGAGCACCTGCAAATTTTTAACAAGACGTTTTTTTTTTTCTTTACTCCCTTCTGATGTTGTTCAATTGAAAACAGCGAGTCTCAATATTTATTCCTTTTCACACTGATTCTATGTCTCTTCTTTCCCATTGTAAAAGATTTTTCTCATATTTTCTGTCATAAAGTCCATCTGCAAAAAGTAGGGGCTAGCGTCTCTTAACACATGTAACAATGGGTCTCCCTCTACGATAATAAAACATAAATAAACAGAAATATAAGCTTTAAAAAGATTTTCATTGACATTCACATTAGTAGTCAGACAATTAACATTGATAATTCTGATGAAAACTGCACTGGAAATGATTGGAACAGATTGACAGGACTCGTGAAGCTCGATAACATAGAATTTAATGATTTTATGCAGTATCAGTGTGCGGTCAATGCGACGACAATATCATTGATCAAATGAAAGCTTCTTGTGAAGCAGAAGGGGATGAAGAAATTGGTGAATTACCACCAAATGTGACAAACAAGCATGCACTTTCTGCAGTGGACAGTTTGAGGAGATATGTTGAGCATCAGCCAAATATGTCAGAGAACACATTTAAAGCCAATGTCCACTTAAAAAGTGTAACAGATAAAATTTCATACTCATCTCTTAAGCTAACAACAATTGAATCTTTTTTCAAATAAAATTGTTAAAAGTGTTTATTAGAATAAAAATGGATTACTTTTAAAAAAGGTATGTAAAAAAGCTTTTATCTTTATTCTACTATTGATAGCATGTGATTTTCGATAATTTGAATTTTCGGTATTTCAAGAATTTTTTTGTCTTTCCCTTCAAGATTGAGGTTTGACTGTACAATAGAGTCTCTAAAATCTGCACTTCTAAAATCTGCAATCTTCTGAAATCCGCATGTGCATTTCAAAATGTAAACAGTGAAAATAAGAGTTAAGAAGGTTCTTTATAATCTTTATTCTAAATGTCAGTGAACAAAAATAAAGTTGTTTTTAACGTAAATTTATGGGAAAATAGTAAAGACACAGGATATTTCAAAAATTAAAAGCTTTTATGGATCCATAGTGTAAAATGTCAGTACAAATCAATTTTTTATAGCAGCATATTAATGCTGATTTCTCATTTGAAACAACAGAAAGGTTCCAAAAAATATTTAGCATAAAAGACTGTATTTTAGAAATGGGCAACATCGTTCCTTTTAAGGAATCGTTCCTGTTGGAATCGTTCCGAGAAAAAAGGAACGATTTTGAAAAATAAAGGATTCCAAGGGAAAAAAAAAACACTTCCGAGATAAAGAGAACCACATGCAATCCATAATATTTATTACTAATCTATTTTCTTATGTATCCATCCATTTTCTTATGCATCCAGTCGCCTTAATGTTGCAATGTTTTGGACAGATGATTTTGTTTTTAAGAGTTCATTTCATTGATCAGAGTGTGGAATTAATTAGCAGTTATTTCTAACTTTATGATTTATGGCATTAAGCATAATTCCTCTTGAAAATTTACCCCTGGTTCCTGGTTGACCTTTCATTTACCACTGTGCTTGTGCTGTATCAAGGAAATTTTACTGTAGCTTTGGTTTTGGCGAAAAGGGTGGCACGGCGATCCATTCGATTTTCAGTGTAATCATTGGTTTCTCTTGAAAATATGTCATCAAACGACCGTCCATTTATATTATTATTTTATACAGTGTGTCTTTACTCTCAACGATGTCCAATGGGTAATTCCTAAACCGTTAGTCATAGACCTACAGTTCCAATTACAAAAATGTTCCATTCATCTAACACTGAAATTGACGAAGTTATACAAAACTTTGAAATGCAAGACTTATGCCACTTTTCTGCATCTGAATACACATGAGTTTAGCCATGTTTCTAGGGGTCGTAAATCGTATGATTAAAGTATTTGAAGGATTTATTTCATGTGTATCTGCGCTTTGAAAGAAATCGTATTACAGCAGATTTTTGTAAGGATTTGAAGCTGTTTGGTTTCATGATTTTTTTAACAAAAATTATGCTATTTTTATAAGCTTTTATTTAACCCATTAACCGCCAAAACTATAAAGTAGGAATTTTCAAAATTTCTTGTTGAAAGTCGCTTGTCACCACAAATTCAGAAAGGTAATTTTCGCTGTATTAAACTATCAAGATTTCTGCCAATAAATATAGCAATTATGTTAATTCTAAAATACCACTATTTTAGAACAAAGTGATTAATTTAAGCATGAGCAATTATTTTGACCGTTGCGTGAACGCAACACCAGCTGGTAATGGGTTAATTTGAAACGATCGTATGTATGTCTTTCCAGTTCAAAGTTTGTACTCGAAATTCAACTCACTTTAAAATATCCGATCGAGGTTAAATTTTACATATTGACGTAAATTCGATGGTAATGTAATATTATTATGATTTTCAGTGCTTACCATTTGTACTTATTTTACAGGGTAACACAAAAAATTTCGGATAGATTACTGCCAACAAATTTACGAAAAAGTTTTAGATTAGATAACACAAGACTGTGATGGTTGTGTTTTTTTATTTTTTAAATTGATTTTTATTTATTTTTTAGCACTGAATCCGAAAATTACCTTCATTTTTAACCATCATGTCAGGATTTTTTGCAAATAGTAAATTTCAAAATTGAAAAAATAGCTGATACTATAAAATAGAGTAGATGGTTGTATTTTTTAACTTTTACGATTGATTTGTATGTGCTTTTTAGCACTGAATGTGAAAATTACCTTCATATTTAACCATCATATTAGACTTTTTTGCAAATGGTAAATTTCAAAGTTAAAAAATAGCGAAAATCTGATACTAAAAAATGGATGTAAAACTTCTTTTATTCAATTTAATTTTATTTAATTCAACAAATTTATTCAATTTTTGGCTTGTACTGGGATTCTTACAGCTAAACAGCTTGAGGATCCGATGATGTGGGAGGGGAAGAGGTTCAATTAAAACTTTGAACTTTTAAACTTTGAAATTTACAATTTGCGAAAAATCCTGATGTGATGGTTAAAAATGTAGGTCATTTTCGGATTCAATAGTAAAAAATACATAAAAATCAATTATTAAAAGTTAAAGAAATAACAATCCCAACTATTTTATACTATCAGATTTTCGTTAATTTTTCACTTTTTAGCTTTCAAATTTACGATTTGCAAAAAATCTGTACTTTGTGATAAAAATGAAGGCCATTTTTGGATTCAGTGCTACAAAATACATAAGAACTAATTATCAAAAGCTAAAACACATGACACAACACAAATTTGCATCCTAGTGTAATCTAATAACATTTCAAAATATGTGTCATTTTGTAAAGAATCGAGGCTGTTGCTTTTCAACATTTTATTTAACAAAAATTCTATTATTTTTTTCCTGTTATATGTTTAGTACAAGCTGTATATTTTGCATTAATATTTCACAATGATTATAGATTTCAAATTTATAATGCAATATTAATTTTACTATCAACTATTTTTTTTTTATTATTGACGATTATTTATATTTCTAGTAAATTTGTAAATGACCCCTATTTCGCAGCAAAAAATATGCTCCAAATTTAAACAGCTATTACTTCGGTTAGTTTTAACCGTAGAATAATAGGACTCTTTTTTTTGTCTTACTTGTAAGTGTCATAGGAAAATTTTACTAAATAAATATAACTTGAAGGACCGGGGGACTGTATAAAAAATTAAATTCATAATTTTTCAAAAAATGATTTTATTGACCCAAATCACTTTTAAAATTCTTCTTTACCCCATTTAAAACATTTTTGTAACTGTAACTATATGGCTGTGACTAACAGTTTAGGCATTAGCCATTGGACACATTGAGAGTGGACATCCTGTATAGGAAATATTATTATTGTTCTGATATTTGTCACCAGGGACTAGGAATTTTTAGTCTCATAGATTCCTCTTCAAAATCTACCTCTAGGTAATCTTAATTTCATTTTTCATTCTGAATCTCATTTTTCATTTGGATGACCCTACTGGTTTGGATATGTAACTTGTTAAAGTAGATTGCATTTTTGTTCATTTTGTTCCAGTGTCCGTACTTTCAGTAACTTTATCCCCTTTATCGTCTTTCTCCTCAGTCCCCCAACTTTACGCACAGAGGATATTTCGCATAATTCATCAACATTATTATCACTGCCTTCAGGATCTGGTTCAGAAGTGGAACACCCTATTCTATAGTAATCATCTTGTAGTGCAATTCAGTGATATATATCAATTTTAATGCATTTGAAATAGCCTAATGTCATTAAAATTCACTGCAAACGATTTTTCCCCGTTGACCATAATGTAACGGAATACTTTTGAGTGCCCCTGTAAATGAACTATTAATGCTACACTCTTCATATTGAATATCAAACATTCCACGGTAAACATCATTAACATATATGAATCGCATGGTAATCCGAGTATATTTACGGGAGTTAGATATATCACACACTGAGACGACAGAGCGACATGAAGTGCAAAAACCGGTCGAAACAAAGAACGAAGTTGTTTTAAACCAGTTTTTTTAGCGAATTCAAGCAACATGTCTTATGTGTCGCCTTAGTGTGTGACTTGCCTTAGAGCGCGAACGGACGGACTGACAGACAGACAAACCGCATTCATAAACACTAACTTTGTTGGAAAGTGTTAAAAAGTAAAGCACGTTTTTGCACCCTGTCCTTCCTGGGTGTCTGATGTATGTCTTGTCTTATACCCTAACATCGCTATTTGTGAACTGCTGTTAACTATGTAGAATTTCAATAAACTTACAACTCTTTTTAAGTCTCCAATTTCACGAGAACCTACAGGAGTTTCTCTAATTCCACACCCTCATCCGGCGTCACCCTCTCTCCACTTATATGATCATACTGAACCTCAGTTCGGTGTGAGTGAATTGCGATTCTAATATGTTTGTTTGGATTGGGATCTTTGGAATGTCATAACTCATGAAGTCATGGAACACTTGTATTACACGAAAGGGTAAAATTTCCTTCAGATGATTTGTAAACAGATTCATTAGCAGCATGGCTAGTGATATATAAAAGATAATATTATACAGGGTGTCCGGTCTCAACGGTGTCCAATGGCTAATTCCTAAACCGTTAGTCATAGACATATAGTTCCAATTAGAAAAATGCTTTAAATCAGATAAAGAAATATTTTAAAAGCGATTTGGGTCAATAGAAACATTTCTTAAAAAATTACAAAATTTAAATTTTTATACGGTCCACCGGTCCTATAAGTTATATTTAGTAAAATTTTCCTATTACACTGACAAGTAAGACAAAAAAAGTCCCATTCATATGACACTAAAATTGTGCGAGTTATGAAACTTTAAAAATGCATGACTTATGCCACTTTTCTGCTCTGAAAACTAATGAGATCGGCTTGGCTTTAAGGGGTCATATTCCAAGTGCTTAAAGTATTCGAAGATCTCATTTCACGTGTATTTGCGCTTTGAAAAAAATCGTACAAGTATTACGATTAAGTTAACATTTATTAAGTTTCAGATTGGCTGAAATAACATATGTTTTATTTTGTCAGGATTTGAGACTGTTTCTTTTATGATTTCTTTTAATAAAATTATGCTATTTTTATAAGTTTTTATGTTACTTCAACGATCTTGTGTAGGTTTTTCTAGTTCAAAATGTGTATTCGAACTTTAACCCACTTTCAAATATCCGAACGAGATTACATTTTACATACTGGTGCAAATCCGATAACAATCTAATATTATTATGATTTTCGGTGGTTACCATTTATACTTATTTTATAGGATAACACAAAAAATTTCGGATAGATTACCGCCAAGAAGTTTATGAAAAAGTTATAGATTAGATAATACAAGACGGAGATTGTTGGGTTTTTTAACTTTTATGTACTTTTTAGCACTGAATCCGAAAATTGCCTTGATTTTCAATCATCATGTCAGGATATTTCGCAAATCATAAATTGTCGAATTTAAAGAATAAGAAAAATCGGATACTATAAAGTAGAAGAGATGGTTATATTTTTTAACTTTTGATAATTGATTTTTACATACTTTTTAGCACTAAATCTGAAAATGACTTTCATTTTTAACCATCACGTTAGAATTTTTTTGCAAATGTGTAAGTTAAAATATAGCGAAAATCTTATACTATAAAACATATGTAAAACTTTTTTTATTTTATTTTATTCAAAAATTTATTTGATCTTTTTGCTTATCTGGGGATTCTTTCAGCTGGGTGGTGTGATGAGATGGGGGAGGAGATAAAATTTTAACTTTGAACATTTAACTTTGAAATTTACAATTTGCGAAAAATCTTGATGTGATGGCTAAAAATGAAGGTTAATTCCGGATTCAGCGGTGCAGAATACATAAGAATGAATTATCAAAAGCTAAAAAACATGAAATAACCCAACTTTTGCAGGCTAGTGTAATCTAATAATATTTTTAAAAACGTATCATTTTGTAAAGAATTGAGGCTGTTAATTTAGCATCATTTTATTTAACAAAAATTCTGTTTTTTTTCCTTCTTCTTAAATGTGTATTACAAATTGTATATTTTGCATTAATATGTCAGAATGACTAAAGATTTCAAATTTATATTGCAATGTAATTTTACTCTCAATTATTTTTTAATATATCTGACGAAATTATATTTCGACTAAATTTGTGAATGACCCCAATTTGCAGCAAAAAATATGCTCCAACTTTAAACAGGTATTACTCGGTCAATTTTAATCGTAGAACAACGGGACTTTTTTTGTATTACTTGTCAGTGTAAAAGGAAAATCTTACTAAATATAACTTATAGGACCGGGGGACTGTATAAAAATTTAAATTTCGTAATTTTTTAAGAAATGTTTTTATTGACCCAAATCGCTTTTAAAATATTTCTTTACCTGATTTAAAACATTTTTGTAATTGGAACTATATGTCTATGACTAACGGTTTAGGAATTAGCCATTGGACACCGTTGAGACCGGACACCCTGTATATATTAATAATATATATATATATATATATATAGTAATATATATGATTTTATACATATATAGTACATATTATCTCCACCAAAAGATATAGTGATTCACTAAATTTCAAAGTTCTATTTCTTTAAATTTGAAATTTGCTAAATTTTTAACTGAAAAACGGTTGATTGGTTTAATTAAATTAAACAAATTAAAAGTATGTCCATTATTATTACAGAGTGTAGTATTTTATAAAGAAATAGCCTTTTGCTAACATCCTTTTGACGATGTTTCGGCCGTTGAATGAAAGGCATCTGTTGTAAACGTGTTATAGATAATACCAACCTTAATTTTTTGAGAATATGACTATTCTTTATTCGGAGTTAAACTTTTTATTGTCATAACTATTTAAAACAGATAAAACATTTTGTTAAATTCGAACTTTTCAGAAACTATGTAATTAAAAAAAAAAAATGAAAATAAATAAATAAATGTTTTAAGTGAAAAGAATAACAATAAGAAAGTACATAAAATTTAGTATCGTATTTGCAGTAAGTTTTACCTCAATAAAAACGGAAGTTTGGTATTAGGCTTGAAACACTAAATTTAGTTTGGCACGAAGGGAGCCTCACTCGGATTGAAATTAAACTCAGATATGTATTATCCATCACCACAGTAACAGGCATTAATCGTGGTATTGATTTCGGGATTTGCGAGTATCAATCCCGATCGAGAAATCTGAATTATCATAAGAAATTATTACGATAAACGATTTTTTTTACTTTTATTTTACGTTGAATTAAAACAAAGTCACAGTTATTTAAATTCTAATTTTTTAGCAAGAAATAGAAATAAAATAACAAATGAAAAACTGTACAAAATCACAACTTGCATTCTTTGGAAACCAATAATTAAATTCGTATATTGTAAAACTTTTTTAATGCAATATTAACCTTCCACATACCAGACCGGTGCAACAGAGCCGATAGGTACATTCAAATTGATTTTTCACATTTAAAAAGAAAAATGAAAATTTTGTAAATACGTGACTTTTTCTGGAATATTCTACTCAAAAGAATAGAACATCTCAGAAAAAAATCACATATTTACAGAAATTTCAGTTATAAAGAGAAATATCTTTATAAATGTACCTGTCGGGGCCATGGAACCCCTCTGGTAGGCGGAGGATTAACATAAATTTATTAAACCGAAACAAGCATAAAATATGCAGCTTTACATAAATGTCGTAGTGTTGGAGAAAGTCCGATAATCTATATGTACGTGAATTTTCGTTTCCATTTTTATACTCAAAACGGCCATTAAGAGAGCGAACCGCGGTTAAATTATTTGAATCTCACCCACCACTGTTACTGTTATATTATTATTATTATTAGACATCATGTTTTCTGGAATATTCATTATTTTAAGAAAGAAAGAAACGTTTTTCAAAAATTCCTTGTTCGGACAGATTTTACTCTATGTAATAAACTTCAATGTAAGTTGATTAAAACAACAATCTAGAGTTTCGAGATTTTTTTAATCATCTTCTTCAGGAAAGAAAAACAAGACGCCAAACTGTGTAAATAAAGTGGTACTCGAGCACTCGTAGCTGGTCATATTTTTCTTTTGACAAAGAGGATTCTCAAATTCAAATTATGCTTGAGGAAAAAACATAAAACAGTGAAATATATATGAAAGTAACGTAACTCTACAATTATTAAAATAATTGAAAATCAGTCATTATTATCCTATTAAAATGCAATTTTTATGGCATAGTGATGTATTTCTTATATTATTAAAAACTGATTCTAATCAGATTTAAAAAAATATTTTTCACTATTATTTAAACAAGCATTTTCTTTGTTTTTCTTTAACGCTGTTCTTAAGTGATTTGCTCACATTTGCTCGTTTTGACACATTTACAAATTCATTTTTTAACGGAAAGATATAAAATTGGAAAGTTTGACCATGGAAGCGATTTGGAATCGAACTGTGTTTTCCATTTTCTGATCAATAAATTACCTATTGAGTTATAAGCGATTTTGATCACGTGAAAAACACGTTTTTGACCCATTTATGAGCGATTATGCCTCCTTCGCGCGGAAATACGGTTCAAAACGCCCACTTTGACTCTATTTTCTGAAAGATCTATTGCGTTTGCAAAAAATCGGAAAAAAACAGTTCGATTACATAGTTTCTGAACAATAACACCTGCTCGTTTCATGCATTTCCGAATAAAAATAAATTAAACCTTTTGTCACAAAGTTATCCTTTTGGATTTGAGAACAGCCTTAAGAATTCATTTCGTATGATATATTTACCACTTAGAAAAAGTATTAGTGTATTTATAGTATTAGTGTATATAGTATTAGTGTATAGTACACATAGTGTTCCATTACCTTCGGGGTCCAGGAACTCAATCGGTAAAGCACGTAAAGTTTCTGGGTTCGAATCCCATCTCGGGCACTTTTTCATTCAGGTGGAAAAAGTCCAATTCGTATAAAATATTTTTTTAACTTATTTCTTTCAGATTAATTTAGCACAAGAAGATCCAATAGTAATGAAATTAAGTAACGGATGACAAGTAAATAGTTTATAATAGACAATATTTTAATTGAAATAAAATAATATACTTCTATTCATCTAAAAATAAAATGTAAGAGAATATAATACGCAGTTGTAGTTTATTAAACGCCCTCCTCCGCCCTGCACTTCAATTTCTTTTTTCTTTCTTTCTTTTCTTTTCTTTTTTTTGGGGGGGGGGGGGGGACATTAGAAGGATAGTTTGGCAATAAAGTCAGCTTTAATAGAATCAAAATCTGTTATTAAGAAATAAAATAGCGTATTTTAATTTATTAAAACTGGCCAGTCTACAAGAACAAGAACCGATTCCCAAGGAATCGTTCCTTTACGGAGTCGTTACATTTCGGACCGACTCCGAGGAATCGCTCCTTTTCGGAGTCGGTACATTTCGGAATCGTTCCAAAAAGGACCGATTCCGAGGAATCGTTCCGAAAAGGACCGATTCCTTTTTACAGACTGGAATCGTTCCTTCAGTTTCACCGCCGGAATCGCTCCTTTGGAATCGTTCCTCAACAAATGACACATCTCTACTGTATTTATTTAATCGATGAAGTATGAGCTTCTACAACAAAGGATCTAAATATGGTCATAAAATATGGTCTGGCTCTTTATTTATTGAAAATCAGGATGAAGATACAGATTTTTGAAGTTTTCAGTTAACCTTACCTCAAGCTAAAGCATCTGAATTATGCAAAAAATTTCAAAACAGATTTAGAAGAGCTTTTCAAAGAAGAAATTGTTGAATGGTTGAACAATAAAGATGAAATTTTGGTAAATTATGTTGCAGGTGAAGAAATTATTTCTTCAATAATGAACCCAGCCAAAGACAGTGAAACTGAGTCTGACAGTGACTGTGAGAGAAAAAAAAAAGTTTGGTTTTTGGGGAAATTTCTTGTAAGTTCTTGGAGCAGCAAAGTTATATAAATCAATAGAAAATAATGGCTGTTTACAAAATTCAAAAGAAACTTTATCAAGATAAAATGAAAGTTCTCAAAAAGAGGACTGTACAAAAAATGTTTAAAAGTAATAAAAATAATTTGGGGTATTAAAATAATAATGTACAGATAAATAAAAGAGATCCAAGTTTAATTTGCTTAATTTGAATTATTATATGCTCTTTTTGTAAATGGATACCGATAAGTTGAAAAAATAAATCATTTAAACCAGAATCTGCAAAATTCTAAAATCCACATACTGTATTTTATTTAACTTAAGAACAAAGTTAAACTTGTGGTTTAATTTTCCTTACCGTCCCCTTGACATTTTATCTCTCTAACTTTTTATTTTCTTCTAAATTTTTATTTATAAGGAATTTGCATACCCATAGAACATTTAAATAAGAAATAGTAACAATGTAGTATTTTTAGTGCAAAAGTTTGGTATAACATTGTCTTAAAGGCTGAAATTTAGCAGTTTATATTATTTTATACTGAATTATTTTATTATTTACCTGTAACACACATGTTCCAAACATGCTAATTTATTATATATACCTACCAGGGTAAATATATATATATATATATATTGTTATTTGAAATATGTTACTAAGAATTTAATGGTTACAACAGAAATATAAGAGTAGGGACGGTAAGGACTGCAGCAAGTAATTACAATTAAATATTTAGAACATTGTTTCTCCAACATATGGTCGTGACTCGCGAACAGATAACGAGAGGCTGCAGTCCGTTCGAAAAAATAAAATGTTTATGTACAAAAAATAACTGTTATTAAATAATAATCAAATGTTACGTAATTGTTATTGATGACAATGTTGTCTGATAAATGTAAACATGTATTAATACACGGCTGCATTTATTTATTGATTGAAAGCTTTTCTACATGTGGATTTACATGTCATTTGAAACCCACAGAAGTAAATTATTTTCAACTAATTTAGTTTTTGATGCTACTATTGATAAAATGCTTTTCACACAGGTAAGAAATAAAAAATATATAGGATCATTGCTTCGCTGCTAAGGTTTCATTAAAACAGTATAATTAAACAGGCTATTTACTTTTTTTTATGAATGTTTAGAAGGTCTCAATACTTAAAAGTGATAATTTATAACAAAATAATGTGAGCCATTCTCTGATAATTTTAACTTTTATGAATAAAAAAACGTGAAATTCAACTTAAAAAAATTATATTTTTAAACATTCCTGTTATTAGAATTAGAAAATGTTCTTATTGAGCATTAATGTTCAATACTGTACTACCCAGTGAGATCCTTGCCATCCATTTAATAGTGAAATACAACAGTGATGGTAAGGAAGGCAGGTAAGAAAAATTACCACCTATTTTTAGGCAAGTCAAGTTAAGCCTAAATGATAGACACAATGTTAATTCATTTTTAGTAACAGTTATTTACTCTGAACTTAAAAAATAAAAACTTTAAAAGTGCATGAAAAATCTGAAGACGGTAAGACTACCAATAAAGCCACAATGCTTGAAATTTATATTTAAAGGCTGATTTAAATTTTGAAGTAAATTTCCTGTCAAAAAATTACAGCCATTTTTTTCTCTAGCTTACTTCTGCATAAGAAAAAAGTTGAAAAAAAAAATCATGTGGTTGCATCTGAAGTGATTTTCTGCATACTTTTAGCAAGAGGGACAGTTAGGAATCTTAAAATCCAAGGGCAAATTAAAAAAATTAATAATAACCGTAAAAATGTGTGCAGGTTTATTTTTTGCTACATATTTATATAAAACTGCAATCCCAGTTTCGGAAAAAAATTACGCCGAATTGAATTATTGAAACAATTTTAAACAGATAGTTCAAACTTCAGATAGTTCAAAAAAATCTGCATTAGGGACACGGGACGGTAAGGAATTTCATGGTTCATTTTGACTCACAACATCGTTCAAAACTAATTTATCTCGTTAATATCATTATACAGTGATGCAATGCCATATTTTCCAATTTAAGGAATAAAAACCCCTCAAGAATACGTATTCAAATAAAAATTATTATTCAGGGACTTAAAAGTCAAAATTATGTGAGAATGCCTCTTATGCTGCCGAAGGGACGTTTGAAACTACAATCATTTGGAAAGATTTTCCTATGTCTGCAACATGCCCAGTATACGGTGCTGCAGGCACCGGACCACAGGTTCGTTGGGAAGGATTTTTTTTTTTAATTTATTAGAGGCTCTTTTGGAAGTATATTTTTAATAATTAAGGTCTTATGGTGCATGTGCAGCACTCCCGTATGCGCTGCTGTAAGCAGCAGGGACCCAGACCTGAGGTTTGTGTTGTAATAGATTTGTTTGATTGGAGGTTCTGTGTTGCAATAGATTTGTTTCATTTGAAAAAATAGACATGTGCTGTGGGCGAAGCTCTCTACACTGTAAAAAAAATTCCGTTAAATTTACGGCAAAAACTGCTAGCAGCAATGTTGACAGCAGTTTTTACGTAAAAATCGCAGTAAAATTCGATGTAAATTTTATCGCATATTTTCCTTCATTTCAACGGTTATAATTATAGTAAATTTCACAGCCATATATCCGTACAAATTACCACAATAAATGCTGTAATTTTAACAACAAATTCTCCGTAAAAGAATAATGTGATTATAGCGGCAAAATCTCAATACACAATGGACACCGCATTCAGAGTGCCCCAGAGGGTGAAAGAATGGCTATGCTCAAGGGAACTCTAGTCTCGCTAAATAACAACGCGAGATTTGAGAAATCCCTGGCTTCTGTTTTAGCCTGACAACGGAAGCAAGCTGGAAATTTGTTTATAAGAAGCTTCTAGCTAAAAGTGGTGGGAACTGATTTTTTTGTTTGTGAGTAAAAAATATCCAATAAAATTATGATTTAAATTTCTCATACTTTTCCATCAAAATCGATTTATATTTTTAGTTTATTAGAAATTTTGTCAAAAATTAATTTAATGCTGGTAAAAATTGTGAGCAAGTAAGAAATTTCAAAGCTTCCTGTCTTAAAAATCATCTTTCCACTTACATAAAACTCTAAAGGAATGTTTGACGCACTACAAACATGTTAACACGAACATAAATTAGCTATATAAGTTTATTATTGTTATTGTATATATATATACATATATGTGTGTCTAATTAAAAACGAATACCCTACTTTTGAAACTGTACTTGTATTATTTTTATAATAAAAAATAAAATATCTAAAAAAGCAGTATAAAAATAATATAAAAGGGACAGTAGATGACAGCTATGCACTTTGAGGGATAGAAAAATAAACAAACATGTATTATAAGAAATGAGCTTGTATTAGTATCTAGAAATAAATAAAAAATATTACAAACAAGTTCCGACAAGAAAGACTACACTTATTCAAGGGCACCGAGAGCCGTGACGGGCCCAGGATCAACCACAGATCCCCCTCCCCCCCCCCCCCCCACACACACACACTCTCTCGAGGACTAGAAAAAGCATGCGAATCTTTAATAATACCTAGCCGACTTCGGTGACCAATTTATAGACATTTTTTTCTTTCTTTTAAATTATGGTAGACATAGAAAATAAATATAAAAAATAATAATATACAGTGTGTATTGTAAGAGCTGTGCCTCTTTGACCTCCTAGGTCCCCGAAGCAATGTACCCGCAATATGTCTTTGCGCGCGCAGACGCCGGTCAGTAAAATGAACGATGTGATCTAATTGGTTGTTCGCATGAAAGGATGTTGAAATTGGAAACACTCGTTAAATCTACTGTTATATTTGCGGTATTTTTACATACGGAAATATTACATTGCAATCTACTGCAGTAAATGCAGTGAATATGACAATCATTTTTTACAGTGTAGTAACCCTCATAATTTTGTAACTTATTCATAGAAATTTGTCTAGGTGGCATATTTGACCCTGTACCATTTATCTAATGTGTCGTACTGTTTTGAGACTGAGTTGTTTCTTTTTCTGAGTATGCCGTGCTGTGCAAGAAGACATTACCTGTTTACCATTCGCTATACAGGGTGTCCACTCTCAACGGTGTCCAATGGTTAATTCCTAAACCGTTAGTCAGACATATTACTTCCAATTACAAAAATGTTTTATATGAGGTAAAGAAATATTTTAAAAGCGATTTCTGTCTATAAACGCATTCCTTAAAAAATTACGAAATTAAAATTTTTATGCGGTCCTTCGGTCCTATAAGTTATATTTAGAAAAATTTCCCTGTTACACTCGCAAGTAAAGCAAAAGAAGTCCCGTTATTCTACGATTAAAATTAACCGAGTAATAGCTGTTTAAAGTTAGAGCGTATTTTTGGCTGCAAATTAGGGATCCTTCACAAATTCAGTAGAAATATAATTTCACTAGATAGTACTAAAAAAGTGGTTGAGAGTAAAATTAACATTATAATATAAACTTGAAATCTTTAATAATTTTGACATATTAATGCGCAAAACGTACAATTTGTAATAAAACATATAAGAGGAAAAAAACAACAAAATTTTTGTTAAATAAAATTATGAAAATTAACAGCCTTAATTCTTTACAAAATGATACATATTTCAAAATGTTATTAGATTACACTAGCCCGAAAAAGCTGCGTTATCCCATGTTTTTAATGTTTGATAATTGATTCTTATGTATTCTGTACCGCTGAATCCGAAATCGACCTTAATTTTTTACCATCAAGTAAAGGTTTTTTGCAAATCGTAAATTTTAAAGTTAAAAAAAGAAAAAAAATAGCGAAAATCTGATACTATAAAATAGATGTGACTGTTGTATTTGTAACTGATTTTTATGTGTTTTTTACCGCTAAATCCGAAAATGATCTTCATTTTTAACCATCAAGTCAGAATTTTTCGCAAATAGTAAATTTCAAAGTTCAAAGTTAAAATCGAACACCACCTCATCGGACCCCTCAGCTGTTTAACTGTAAGAATCCCAGTATAAGCCAAAAAATGAATAAATTATTGAATAAAATTAAATCAAAAAAGTTTTACATCTGTTTTATAGTATCCGATTTTCGCTATATTTTAACTTTGACATTTACGATTTGCAAAACAATTCTAACCTGATGGTTAAAAATGAAGGCCATCTTCAAATTCAGTGCTAAAAAGTACATAAAAATCAGTTATCAAAAGTTAAAAAACACAGCCATCTCCTCTATTTTATAGTATCCAATTTTTGTTAATTTTTAACTTTGACAATTTATAATTTGCGAAAAATCCTGACATGATGGTTAAAAATTAAGGTCATTTTCGGATTCAGTGCGAAAAAATACATAAAAGTTAAAAAACACAACCATCGCAATCTTGTGTTATCTAATCTAAAACCTTTTCTTAAACTTCTTGGAGGTAATCTATCCGAAATTTTTTGTGTTATCCTGTAAAATAAGTATAAATGGTAACCACCGAAAATCATAATATTAGATTGTCATCGGATTTACGCCAGTATGTAAAATATAATCTCGGTCGGATATTTGAGAGTGAGTTAAAAGTACAAATTTTGAACTGGAAAAACATGCATTCGATTGTTGAAGTTAAATAAATACTTATAAAAATAACATAATTTTTGTTAAAAGAAATCATGAAAATAAACAGTCTCAAATACTTATAAAATAAAACGTTAAAATACAATTATTTTAGTCAATCTGAAACTTAATAAAAGTTAACTCAGTCGTAAATACTAGTACGATTTTTTTCAAAGTGCAGATACACATGAAAGAAGTTCTTCGAATACTTTAAGCACTTAATATATGACCCCTCAAAGCATGGTTGAACTCATTTGTGTTCAGATATAGAAAAGTGGTATAAGTCTCACATTATTAAAGTTTTATAACTCGGTTAGTGTTATATGAACGGGCCTTTTTTTGTCTTACTTGTCAGTGTAATAGGAAAATTTTATTAAATATAACTTATAAGACCGGGAGACCGTATAAAAATTTAAATTTCGTATTTAAAAAAAAAAATGTTTTTATTCACCAAAATCGCTTTTAAAATATTTCTTTACCTCATTTAAACCATTTTTGTAATTGGGAGTATATGTCTATGACTAACGGTTTAGGAATTAGCCATTGGACACTGTTGAGAGTGAACACACTGTATATGTGGCCATATATGTGTCTTAACCTTTTAACTGAGAACTTTTATAATTTATACATTGCAGAAACAGTAATATTTCAATAAAAACAAATGAATGTTCAATAACGAAGCATTTGTTTCAAGGAGACTTAGTACCTCAAAAATTTTGAAATTCAATGAAAAGTTTCTTTTTGAGACTTTTCATGCTAAAACAATCATAAAGAACATTTACACAAGTTTTCAGTGATCTACCTGTACTAAAATCAGACTACAGCTGTTGTTACAAAAACCTGTCACCCATTTTCTGTAGTATACTAAATATTTAAATGTAATTACCTCCTTTTTTATTTTAATTTAATTCTTATTTGTTTGAAATGCTAAGGTTTCGTGAAATATTTACAATGTTATTCAATAAAACAAATAGAACAATGTATCACATGTAAGAGCTTTAAGGCTCAGATTAAAAAAAAAAAAAATGAAAACATTTTAAAATTGAAAAGTTAGAATTTTCCCCTACTTTTCGTTGTTTATGTTGGAGTTTAAGTAGCGTGTTAAGCGCTCGGTAGAATAGTTCACGCTCCCTTACATTTAAGGAAAATAGAAAAATATGAGTGAGTGGCTTGATGCTGCTTATTCATAATAGTTAGGCAAGTAAAAGGAAATCGCTTATCTTCATTCATCAGTTTCGTGATGGCTCGTAAATCATCATCGGCGTGGTCAGGGATCTGCTTGTGACACCGGTTTTTCCATTTATTTAGTGCTTAGATTAGATATGATTTTTATTTAAAAGCACTATTGTGTGAAAATAACACATTGATGAGTTATCCATTTGGGGCTGAAAGATAAAATCTATTAATGTGTGTTCATGACGAAAAGAACGACTCGTTTTTGCATTTAAGATATTATATATTTAAGACATTTTTGTAGTACGAATAAACTCCGTGTTATCGGAGCGGCTACATTATTAGAAGTGTGAAATACACTATATTGCCATTAATGACCGGCAACTTTCAATTTTAGACATTTTGTCGAATATTTAGAAATATACTTGACAGATTCTTCTGGAATTTCAGGATTAAAAAGAACAGATATGACCTCATATTTAGCAATGTCGATTTGTTAAGGGGGGCAATTAGGGGGCCAACAAAAAATCAGAGAAAAAAAATAATACTTGGGATCACCCTGTAAAATACAATGCACGAAATAATCTACCGCTACCGAATATAAATAAACTGACATTGTGCAATATGTGTATTCTTTTGTGTAAGAATAGCACGTATATTAATAGAGATATAGCGATTTATTTAAAAAAGTAAAAAAAAATCTTGCATGTTTTTTGCTTATAACATACAGGATTTTCCACCAAATTTAACACCGGTTTCAGAAAAATTGACAAAATATAGTAGAAACAATATAGTGTAATTGGAATATGAATATATTAAATATTTTAGGAAATATGAGCAGTTGTATGAAATAATTTTTATCTGCGCATGCGCGAACGATAACAAGGATCATTTTACATAATTTAATATTCAACTCTATGTAGCAACTTATTAAAAAAATCTAGTCAAATATCGTAAAAATTCACAAAGTTATCGGCGTTAAAGTGAGCAAATTTTTAGTTGTTCTCTAAAAGCAGCTGAATGATAAGGGATTTTACACAAATTGTCATTTTTTATTAATTGACTTTCAGAAAAAAGTTAGTATTTAGTGAGTATCAACGAATAGATTTGGAAAAAATGCTTCGATTTTAATACTTCTTTTGACCATGGTATAGGGTCGTTCTGGTGGTTATCCAAGAATAACTAACGCATCAATAAAAAATGAAAATTAAAAAAAAATTAAAATTAAAAATGACAATTTGTGTAAAATCCCTTATCATTCAGCTGTTTTTAGAGAACAACTAAAAATTTGCTCACTCTAATGCCGATATCTTTCTGAATTTTTACGATATTTGACTAGATTTTTTTAATAAGTTGCTGCATAGAGTTGACTATTAAATTATGTAAAATGATTCTTGTTCTCGTTCGCGCATGCGCAGATAAAAATTATTTCATACAACTGCTCATATTTCCTAAAT
The DNA here is from genome assembly GCA_963932465.1 of Maratus speciosus. NCBI lineage: Eukaryota > Metazoa > Arthropoda > Arachnida > Araneae > Salticidae > Maratus > Maratus speciosus. Next base: position 420,232,000 of record OZ010796.1, on the reverse strand, counting down.
TATTTAATATATTTATATTCCAATTGCACTATATTGTTTCTACTATATTTTGTCAATTTGTCTGAAACCGGAGTTAAATTTGGTTGAAAACCCTGCATGTTATAAGCAAAAAACATGCAACAATTTTTTAATTTTTTTAAATAAATCGCTATATCTCTATTAATATACATGCTATTCTTACACAAAAGAATACACATATTTTACAATGTCTGTTTATTTATATTCGGTAGCGATAGATCATTTCGTGCATTTTATTTTACAAGGTGATCCCAAGTATTTTTTTTTCTTTGATTTTTTGCTGGCCCCCTAATTGCCCCCCTTATCAAATCGACATTGCTAAATATGAAGTCCTACCTGTTCTTTTCGATCCTGAAATTCCAGAAGAATCTGTCAAGTATATTTCTAAATATTCGAGAAAATGTCTAAAATTGAAAGTTGCCGGTGATTAATGGCAATATAGTGTATAGTCCAGTCAAATTGTCAAAAATAGATGCAAAAATTCCGCTAGAAGATTTTATGTTTTTAAAGTGTTTATGTGGATATTAATAATAGGAATTAATTGTTTTCCAACAAAATATCTCGAGGCTAAGCTTTTTGGAGGCAAAAAACCGTGAAATTTTCGGACTTTTTTCAGTTTTTTGCCTATAACTTGAAAATTATAAAATTTTTGTGTACCAAACTTAATCATAAAAAGAAAGAACATTAAATTCTCTACAGATTTTATACTAAAAACGTTTTTCTAAACTCATTACTAAGCGCGCTAAGGCTTTCTAAAAAATACACTTTTTTTTCTAACTTTGTGGAAAATCTCAAAAACCAACATTTGACATCATTTTTTATTCATTTTATCTTCTTTAATTAACTTGTTTATATTACAGATTTTTACATGATAGCAATAACGCTTAATTACAACGGTAACATTGTAAAAAAAAATACTACATTGTCATTTATTTATTTTTTTTTTATTTAGAACTTAAGTGGAAAACATTAATAGTAGGTATTTACATGAATGTAAGTAAGAGTTACGGTAAGATTTTTAATGTATTTAGTAACTTCTGTATGTAGTGCTTGCGGATTGTTGGGTTTGGTCCGTCAACCTCAGTTTGAGGGGGAAACGAGCAGTTTGCTTGTTTTTCATCAGCTTTGATATTCTTTGAGCTTGTTGCGACATCATCAGCCTGGTTGTCAAAGTCATCGTCGTTGCTCGTTTGGTCGATGGTTTCCGAGGCATCAGCTTCATCATCCCCTTGTTCCGGGTAAATAATGTCGTTCACATTTTTGCAGTTGACCCTGTTACAGTTTTTGCAAATTGCTGAATATTTGAGTCCTGATTTTTGGCAAGAACATGCCTTGCTGCACCCTTTTATATAAGTGCATGAGACAACATGCATCAAGGATTCAGGTTTTGGCACATTTAAACTGGCTGAAAGAGACCGTCAGACCTGCGAAACCAACCCCATTTTTCAGGGGGATATTGTTTCCTAGCCAAGCTTATATCTGATAATAACAACGGTGGAAATGAGCTGCTCAGAATCTTGCGTTGGTGATAGCCTTGCAAGATGAAGTTTGCTTTTAGTGGCAGATTTAGAAAATAATGGGAACATCAAGGTGTTCAATGCCGGTGTGGTGTCTACGAATCCGCTGTATAGTGTAATATTGAATTTTTCTCCAGCCTTGATGATTTCTTTACGGGTTGACTCTAGTTTATTGAACACATAGGCTATTTCCTTAAGCTGATCATGTTTTTTCGAAGTGTAACAAAACTGACTTTCCTTGCCCAAAAAGAGCATATGTTGTATCGTATACTCTGATTGCATGAGTGAAAAGAACATTGTTATATTTGTATGACATGGTTGAAAACCACTTTGTTTCGATGTTACATCTGCCTGGATTTTGGAAAAAGAGATTTTTGTGTTGATATTCCAAGCTCGTCATGATCACGAGAAAACCAGTGTCTCCTCCGACAATTACACTTTCAAAGGCTTCGGCTCTTGAAATAGCTGAGGTAACAATCATGACATCAGCGTCTTCTTCTGCCAGGTCAGCTTGAGTTCTGTTATTTTGAAACTCTGTTTTAAGAAGTGAATGAAGCAATTCCTGTTTCTTTCTTTGGCTAGAAATTTGTCGTGACGGAAGATTTTGATTGGCACTAGTTTTTGTTTTATTGTGCTATCATCCTTTTTCGTACTATGCTAAACTATGTTGAATATGCCAGTGATGTTTTCGTTAACGAAATTTTTTTAAATGTGGTTACTATTAATTAATCGATTTAATCATTATTATCCAACTATATTTGTATTACATTATTCTGTTAGCATTTTTAAACTAATTTTGTAGTCATATCCCATTATGAATGAAAAATTAATCGAATTGTAAGAATAAAGATAAATCAGTCCATCCTACAATTCAATGATGATCATGAAAATTTCAGCAATGGACACCCTACAAAAATAAATATTTTTATTTAACCGTGTGATCATCGCGCCCGATACATTCACAGAGAAATTGCCGTGGGCTCGACGATTAGGGGTTAAACACAAAGGGTGATAATAAATCAAACAAAATATCTAAACTTAAGATACATTTATACAAAATTAAGAATTTTATAATGTGTATATTTATAATCTATAATAAGGTCAAATTCACATGATCTAATGCTACAGCAAATGCGCCGTTAATATTACACAATTTTCCCAAGATTTTTGTATTACCGATCTGAAACAAGACGTTTTTACATTTGATGCGCGTGTGTATAACTTATTTTTGGCAAAAGATGAAATTTTAAAGCAAACCAGAAAAGATTTCTTTATAATCTATCAAAAGTAAGATGTGGTAGAAAAACGAAAGAAATCGTCATACGGGCACATTTAAACGTACACCTAATACCTAAAGAGCGCTATAGACAAAAATCGTACAACTTACGACGAAAACGTACAATTTGGCAGCCCTACCTATTCTACCAACCCTTCTTGAAAATTTCCCTCTTTATTTATCTCGTCAATCCTTACTCGTCAATAGGTACATTTCATTTCCACAGTTAGTGATGAAAAGAAATTTTTTTGGGATGAGAGGCGAAAAATAAGTCACTTTCTGTGAAGTTGAAAAAAAAGTGCTGTTTTCAAAAAGCCGTAGCGCACTTAGTATTGGGTATAGAAAAACGTTTTGCGTATGAAATTTGTAGCGAATTTAATGCTGTTTCTTTTTATAATGAAGTATGGTACACAAATTTTGATAATTTTCGAGTTATAGGCCAAAAACTGAAAAACATCCGAAACTTTCGTATTTTTTTGGCTCTGCAAAGTTTAGCCTCTATTTTGTTGGAAAACAATTAATTCCTGCTATTAGAATCCCCATAAACACTTTAAAAACATAAAATCTTCTAGCAGAAATTTTGCATCTATCGGCCCTATTTTTTGACAATTTGACTGGACTAATACAGATACGGCGAAAAACAAAGTACCGCTGATAAAAAATAAACAAATCATTAAAAGAGTCTGGTGAAACTTAGGCGCGCCACACACCAGAGAGACATGCGACAATAATTTTGGAGACAGGACGCAAATTCTGCTGTTCAAACCGGTTTTTTATTTGTTAACAGTGTGGAATTGTCGCATGTCTCACGCTTTTTTGTTGCATGTCTCCCTGGTGTGTGGCGCGCCTTAAGAGTTCTGACGTTACTGTTGGGAAGAACTGGGTCCATATCCGACGCCGACTTAACTACCCAGACATACACCGGGATTGGGGCAAGGGTAAACCCCAATCTTGCAAATGGGGGAAAAGAAAATAGTAATTGTAGGTCAACTACTCCTAAATTACTGTACCTGAAATATTATAGTGGGTATTTAAAAACCTTATAATTTATAAACAAACATTTGTGATCGTAATAATTGAATAATGGTCCTGGCTACTTCTGATAATTAATCTAACCATAATTATCTTAAATTGAGGAAGGAGGAAACGCATCTCCAAAACTGCCCCAAACTGCGTTGTGTACTTTTAGTGTAGAAATAGCTTTTAGACCGCGCAATTTTATTTAAACAAAACCTATCAAAATTACGCATAAATAACCTACCAAAGAAGTTAATCAAAACCGACCTATATGTTCAAAATTTCATGTATAAATAACATATAGGTAAGACTGCAAATAATCTGAAATAAAAATTAAATTAAAGTAAAACATGGGCTCATGTTGTTTTAAAAACATAGGCCAAAATTAAACAATTAACAAAGTTTATTTACAGATTAAATAACATATTTACAAAACCAAATAAAGTTGTGTCACAAGACACCAGCGTTCCAAAGAACGAATTTGAATTAATATTTGAATTAAGTTTACCTTTTAAATTATTATTACAAGGATTAATTACTTGCTTGGCTACCAGAAATTGTATATCAATAGCACAACATAGACAATTAAAACAATGGGAATACAAAAATATTAAATAACACATACCTTCTGTACAGTATAGTAGAAGATTAATCCTATCCGTTGGTCACACACATATTATCGCTGAGTATTGGGTATTCACATTCCACGTAAAGTTCACTAATTATTTAAAGCTGTCGATGATATCAGGTCCGAGAGCTGCCAATCATAGGGTCATCCCTTACACGGGAAACCACGACCCAAAAGAACCTTCGAATTAACACACTGCGTGAAAACAGTAAATCTTATTGAAACACAAAGTCCGAAGATAAGTAATACTGATTTCTGTCAGAATTAATTCGTGCATATTAAGACCTAACGGTCTAAACCGAGCCATACTTAGGCTATCGAAAACTTGAGGAGCTTTGGGTAACTCCTCGGACGTCATACTTGGAAACTTATATAATATTCTGTCACAACATCTCTGTAGAAATATTACGGGTACGCGTAACGTTTTTCAACCATCGTTGTTGAGCATCTTAGTCATCTCTCTTGAGAATCTTAGAGAATCTACTTAACCATCACTGTTCAACAACTTCAAAATCTCATCTCTTCTATATCTTAATTCCTCGCTTACGACATCACCTCGTATTAACAATATGAAGGATGGTCTTTTGCCCCCTTCATCAAATGATCGGCCAGTCTTGTCGACACCCTTTTTTCAGCCTTCTCGCAAAACATCTGATTCGATACTCCCCTTTTTCGTGGTGCAAAGCACTCCGCCCACTAAGCGTCAGTGATCACGGGGCCTGAGACCCCTTGTCTCTCTTCCTCGCCTGTGTGGTCCATGTTTACGACTTCTTTTATGAGGTCCAATAAATATTCTTACGTCCAGTTGTAAATTCTGTTTGACATTTTATGTCAACCTTTTGTTAAGATTGGAGACTTAGAGTCTGTCTGAAAAGATCCCCTCGAAGATAAAATACGACTGTGCATTCGTTCTCTTAACTAATGCTTTACAGCGTAAATACATATATGAACACATTTATATCAAATGACAATAATAATAATCAAAATAAATACATGTAAGAGCACGCTCTATATATACATACACACTTTATAAAATAATAATAATAATAATCAAAATATATAAATAATAGTATTTTTTATGGCATTAAAAAATAACAAAACCTGCTGAAGTGATATCAGGGGTGCTTATATCAGTTATATGATATCACTTCCAGCAGTTACAGTGAGTTACATAAGTGGGTTGCAATATCAGTCATTAAAACACGAAGTAAAATTAAGTTTTCAAAACAGTTCATTAAAGTGTTTGAACCACTAATTGAGTTATTTTCTTATTTAAATGGTTTTTGTAGTTGCCAAAACATCTGAGGAATTAAATTCAACTGTTTAATATATACATATTAGCAAACACTGTTAAACAAAATCTGGTATTTAAACTATTGTCAGCATATCAAAAACTTAAAAAAAAAGCAAAATTAAAAAAGAATTGGAGCATTGTGAAATTTTCAACAACAGTTATAATGCTTTTTAGTGAAAATAAATTCAAAAATGGAAATTTTTACTGTTAAATTACTTGATCTTGATTCCCTGTTTATTGTTGTCAATAAAATGTTGCGTTTCGCTAAATATGCCATGGCCCCCGTTTCAGTTGATGTCACACATTTTTACACTTAGGATATACTTATTTTTACACATTTTTGGAAAGTTTCGCCCAAGCTCCATTTCCCCATTAAATTAGAAAAATAACTGCTTTTAATAATGATAAGTGTTTGATTGAAAATGTCTTTTTGCATTGGATAGCTGAGGTCGATCTCTACAAAGGCCATTTGTTCTTTTTCGATTTTGTTTGCACGTTTTCTTAATAAGGATACTTTCATTTTCGAAACCGGTTCCAAAAGTGAAAGTAGTGTAATTAAAAAAAACCTGTATACAAAATCGAAAAATCAATAAACGACCTTTGTACAGATTGATCTCATCTATCCAATGAAAAATAAGAAAAAAATGAATTTAAAAATATTGAAATGCAAACGAAATATTTTAAAATCCCCCCCCCCCATAAGACTAACATTATAGCGAGCGGCTGTTTAGTGTGAGTGAAGTAGCCTCTTAAGAACCGTTGACAGTGTAAAACTGCAAAATGTATGGAACGAACTTGATTACAGATTGCATGTTTGTCGTATTAAGAAAGGGCTCACACATCGAATATTTGTGACTAATAAACAAAACACTTTGAATGTTTTTCTTTATTTTCATATATCATTTATTATAATATGTGTAGTCGTTTTCAAAATATAAAATTTTAAAATCCGAATGACAAAGCTCTTGGTAGAGATCTGTACGGGCCGGCTCGGTTCTATTTTCTTTCACGGCACTAGGGCCGGGCCTAACTTATTTTTTCTCTACAGAGTCGGGACTAATTTCATTCCTAGTTTTCGCGGCCCAAACTTTCCGTCCTAGTTTTGACCCAGGCCGTATGAAAATCATTGTCTCGGCGTGGCCGTGTCCGTTCAAAGGTCAGTAAAATTAGGCTTCGCCCAAAAATGTTTGCAAAAAATGCATACATTTTTAATCTACAATTAAACATTGAAATTCATTCTCTTTACAGAATAGTAGATTTCTACGCTTATTAAAATATAGCTGAGATATAGTAAAATGTGTGAAAAAAAACCCCTACCTATGACGGAATCCTGTTTAAAACTGAAAAATGATCCATGCAAAATTAATCTACTAATACGTAAGAAAGGAATATATAATACAGTTACAATATCTAAGAAAGGAACTTGTCTATAACGTATTTTTTTTTTCTTTTCTATGCAATTCAATCTTGGATTTTTCTGTGTAGCATTTTTCAGATTTTTAACACTTCAATACATGGAATAGAGATTAACAATATTAATGATAACTGAAACATTTACATACCATAAATAGTTATTCAAAAATAAATATCGCAGCCTGCGGCACTTCTATAAAAATGAAGATTATAAACATGGAAAAGAAAGTTAAGATAAATATTTTTGGTCAGAACACCTCATACGAGACAAATTTTTAACCAAATCGACGTAAAAATTAATGTTTTGTAGAAATTTGTTCGGACCGAGATTTTAACTTTTTCCCGGGCCGGGTCAATATATATATATACAGTCGGCTCTCGTTAATTCGAACTCGTCGGGACCACAAGAAATGTTCGAATTATCCAGAGTTGGAATTACGGAAAGTATGAGAGGAAAACATGTTTAAATGGGTACTATTACAAAGGATTACAAAGGATATTATGGTATTTTTTAAACTTATTTCGACTGTTTTCGTTAGAATATGACTTAATATTAAATTAAAAGATATAAATACATAAATAATTAATAATATTAAAATAATATAAATAAAACATAAAAATTAATAATACACTATAAAACAACTGCATTTAAAATTACACTTTAATTGTACTATAATTTTCTTACCTGAAATTAGATGAACATTTAAGAAATTATTTACACTTATTTATCATCTCTATGAAAAAAAATTATCAATTGTTGTTTGCTACTATTCATTTTTGACTTTTTAGCCAGTTTTTCTATTTGTAACAAACAGTTAAGTTCTTTGTCCGATGACAGCTGCATCAGGATAAATGTACGCAAACACTCAATTGATTGTGCAGTTGACTTTTCTGTGGGTAAGGAAAGCACTTGGGACATAGTAGCAGAATCGCCAGAATCCGATTCCGTCTCCTCATTGCATTTTTCGTAAATTGTTTCAACAATTTCTTCCGCAGTTAAGGATCCAGATACTTCTAAAATATTATCGGCTGCTACATACTCTGCGAACGTAATATCACACTGGATCTTTTCAGAAAAATTTGGAAATTCTATTTCTTCGAAAGGTCTGTCGTTTTCGCCATTTGCATTACAACCACTCTTTTTAGATGGATGGATAAATCCTGCATGTCGAAAGCATTTTTCTATTGTTTCGGGATGTACGGCGTCCCACGCCGCATATAAGTCGTTGATAGCCGTGAGTAGTTTTATGCCGTAGCTTTCTTTAAGATCAACCGAAAATAAAATATGTCTAGAACCCTTTTACGATGACTCTGCACATTATCTAGCAGCAATAGAATTTTTCCGTTTTCACGAGAAAAATTTTTATCCAGTTCTTTTAACCAACTGGTACAAATTTCACGCGTCATCCAGGTTTCGGCATTTGTCACATAATCAACAGGCAGTGTTTTCACTCCTTTGAAGCAACGTGGATTAGTTGATTTACCAATAACTAACAATTCTAACTTCTCATTTCCATCCATATTGGCACCTACCATCACAGTTATCCTGTCTTTTCTAAGTTTATCACTTGTGCACGTTTCACCTTTAAATGTTAAAGTCTTATTAGGAAGAAGTCTATAAAACAACCCTGTTTCATCGGCATTAATCACGTCTTTCATTGCACAAGTAGAAATAAGTTCGGGTAGCTTTTCGCAGAATTCATTGCAAGCAGCGAGGTCTACAGCACCACTTTCACTACACACAGTTTTGTGTACGATGTTATTTTGGTGCTTAAAACGTGTCAGCCATCCTTCGCTGCAATTGAAATTTTTAATACCCATGAGTAGTGCAAGTTCTTTCGCTTTAGCTGTCAATATAGGTCCACTCAAAGGTACATTTCTTGCCAATGCATCCTTTGTCCATAACAGTAAAGCTTCCTCTAAATCCTCATCGGCCGCTGTTCTCATACGTTTTCGTTATTTAGAAAATCTTTCCTTTTCCCATGAATTCAGGATAAATTCTTTATTTTTCAAGTAAGTAGAGAGTGTATTATTTTTATTCCATATTCTGCAGCAATTTCTGTCTTAGATCGGCCGCATCCTACCTTTTTAATAATTTCTACTTTAGCTTCTAAAGTTAACGATTTATATAACTTCCACGTGGAGCCATATTTTAAAGAAACAAGATCTTTTACTTTCTCAAAAACACTTTAGCAGTAAGTAAAACCATTGACTAAAAAATTCGATCCCCGCACTGCAAATAGAATGTAGTGATAAAACGGGTTTCCCCTATCTTTAACAGATGTCCATGTCCACCCTGTGAATTTCTCGGAATGTCACTGGGTCAAATGCTATAGAAGATATTAGGAACAAGCACAATGGAAGAAGGGGCGGAGGTGTCATTGATGGGCAGACGGGGCGCACTAAGAAAGCGGATATCAAATGCATGGGACTATTATACTAGTTCAGAACAATTCTGACAAAAATGAAAGAAAGAAAGTTATTTCAAGGATCTGAAGTCCGTGAGAAAGTAAGGAAAAATGAAAAAATGGAATTCTCGTTAGTTCGAATTAAACGAAGTCAAGAGAAAATGAGTTCGAATAAATGAAATCTTTTAGCATTATTATGCCATTGAAAATTTCGGGACTTCATGTTTAGTTCGAATTAAGCGAAAATTCGATTTATCCGATTTCGAATTAACGAGAGCCGGCTGTATATATATATTTTCACGGGCTCATCGGGCCGAACTTTTAACCTTTTTACCGGACCGGGCCGGGCCAATATATATATATTTTTTTTTTGTACGGGCTCGGGCCGAACTTTTAATTTTTTTATCTTGCCGGGCCGGGCTGAATTTTTTTTTCTATGAGTCGGGTCCGGGTCTGGAAATTTCGGCCCGTGCAGACCTCTAGCTCTTGGTTTCAACCAGTGGCGTGGAGTGAAAAGTTTCGGTGGTCATCGCAATTATTTAAGTTTGTGGTGAAAAATTATTAACTCTAAAATTCAATGGTTGAATGTTCAAAAAAGAAACTTTAAATCTTACCTTCACTTATACATGAACTCCAAATGTTCTGCTAAAACTGGATCGTAGAGTTTTAAAAGCTTATTAAGAGTTTTAAAATATTGCTTGGTCATCGCCGCATCCAGCGATGACCGGACGCCACGCCACTGGTTTCAACATATGCGTTTTTTCCCCTTCTGATCTTATTTTATTGGAATTTGTTGAGTTTGTCAGTATCCTCTCTCTTTTGTTTTCTTTTAATGAAAATGTAGAAAAAAAGTAGTGTACGTTAACCTTTTAACAATTTTGCCAATACACCGTATGTACAAGAAGAGATTGCTTGCTCCGTTACTCAAATTAACCCTAGATCTACCGGGAATTTTATTCAAGTTTTAATAAAACGTTCTACACCAGAATTTTTATTTAAAACTATTTAACTTATTTATTTACCTTATTTTTGTCTGGTTTATATACTTAGTTTATTTTAAAGAAATTTCTGGTTTGAATGAATATTTTGTATGTACCTGTCGGGTCCAATGGACCCGTCTGGTAGACGGAGGGTTAAATGGTGTTTGGTTACTACTAATTTTTAATTGTAATTTTTCGCTTTATGTAAATATAAAATTTTCCAGTTTAAATAAGACACATATTTTAGTTCGGGAAAAATTGTGTTCACATATATTTTTAGTTTATTCTGTCTTAACAAAAAAAAAAAAAAAAAAAAAAAAAAAGGAAGAAGAAGGAAGCTGTTAAGTTATTAATAATTTGATAGAAAAGTTTGACTGTAAAAATAAATCGCATTATTTTCCGGTGTCATTAACTGAAGCGGAGAAGTTAGTGGATAACATTTTGGAAATTTTACACTTCTTTTAAAGGAGGTATATATATATATATAAATAAAATAAGTTATCAACAACGGCAAGTTCTTTATGAATGTTCTAATTTTTTACCCGACTACCAAGAAGGGTTATGTGTTTCACGCGTATCTGGGTATGTGGATTTCTTTATACCCTCGAAGCATCCCAACGGCTGGATGGATTTTAATGAATGAGGTCTCTATCAATTTGTCTTAACGGTCCGATGGTTATAGGTTAGGTTTTTTTTTTATAAATTCAAAATGGCTGCCGTAAAATACAAAATGGCGGTAGAGACGAAAAAAAATAATTTACGTACCATATTGAGTGGCATATCTTTGGATAGGTCTTTCAAAATGAAGACGATGTTTCATTGACTATTTTACAGTCAGAAGCTCTATTTAAATATTACACAACCTGGAAGTTGTGTGGGTTGGATCTCTAGCTTTACTGCAGCTCTAACCTTCATAGACATCTATAGGCCTCATCAAAACAGTGTTTATAGATAAAAACTAACAATTAAACAGAACTTAAACGTCATCAATACAAGTAAATAATAATAAAAAAAAAGGTAAGTAATATAAAAAATAGTTGCACATTGATGAGAAATAATTAATTAGTTCACTTTTTACGCAGTCGGGTTTTTTTATTTTTTAAATTTAATACTTTGGCACAGATGTCATATTCGCCCCATATTGGCGCGTTTTTTTTTTTTTTCCGACGCTGATTTGGCGAAAACATCAACAGCATAAACAACAACATCCGGGTTACCATATCAAGCAAAATAACGACACTTTGGCGCCGGTTAAGTATACATTGCGTATATGACATTGGCGTCAGAAAAAAATCGCGCTAATATGGGGCGAATATGACATCTGTGCCAATACTTTTTTTAAAGATCTGTACTACCCAAAATTGCAAAAGGCTAGTTTTTTTTACATTAACTATTTTTGTCAATGAAAAAAACTATTGTTAGATATATTTATCTTCTTGCTAAACTAAGCTAAAAACTTACTGCACGAATTCGTGCATTGTAAACTTCTGTCAGCATAACAGAATTTTTTATTGTAAGACTGTAAAAGTAAAATAGTCACTTTTTTTAAAAGTCATTTAAAAGAGTTTTAGTTTTTTTAGCTGTATTAAGAACAAAGTTATTTAGTATTTAAATCAAAATAGAAAAAGGCTCATAAAGATACGTTACCGTTTTACTTGCTATTCTCCAAAATGGTTTTTTTTATTAGGTCGATTTCGTAAGAAGTACTACCTATTACATTGTCCCCTATGTTGGAATTTCTGAAAAATTTTAGCAGATCTACGCTGATCATGACCCCTGGAACCCACAAAACAACCCCTGATTCAAAACTTTATATATCTATATATATCACTTTTTTATGGACACGATAACTTTCACAATTCTGCACAAATCTCTTCCAAACTGATACATAAAATGAAAGGGTAGAAAATCTCGGTCAAGTTCGTTAATGGGCAAAATCGGACCAAGGGGGTGGAAATAGGGGAGGGGGAGGTGAAAACCGAAAAAAAACCCATAACTTCTTAATTATAATACATATCAAATCAGTTTAAAGTTATTATTTTTTCTAGGAAAAGGGCAAAAAATTATGTATCAGAGTTTTTTTTTATAAAATTAAAAATGGGCTCAGGGGTCGAAATAAATAGGGTTTTAGGCAGAAAAAAATTCCTAACTTCGTCAATTATTAAGATATCAAATTCACTTAAGCTTATTATAAATCTTCTTAATATCGCTCACCCGCAAGAAAAATGATGCATCTCGACAAAAGTAAATTTCAGGGGAGAGGCAAAAGAAAATTTGCATGATTTTACTGGAACATGAAATTATAGCACTTAGCTCTGCATGCAGAATAAAAACGTGCATAAAAGCATAAAACCCTTAAGAATGAAGACGTTGGATCAGGTTTGGAGGGTTGGATAAATTTTCCTCTCCACACAATCCACCTCTCTTCTGTGGTTACAAATAGACAAATAGCGGAATAAAGTGATTTCCGTATAACTATACATATGAAACTTTTTGTATAGAAAGACACGCCTACCACTGACCTATTAGTGGAATAAAACGCAAAATTAATTTTTGTGAGATGTGTCACTTTTTTTGCGTGTGAGCGATATTATCTATGACTTTTATATTGACAAGTTTTTGATATACTCTTTTGATATCTCTTACTGCAAAAAAATAAAAACAAATTAAAAACGAAAAAAGGTGTGGGGGTGTGTGGTTGAAGAAAAAAAAATTCATAACTTCGTCAATTCACAAGATATCCAATCCGATTAAAATTATTATACATCTTCTCAATATTATCTACAACTTTTATATTGACAAGTTTTTGATAGAACCAACTCTTACAACAAAAACAAATTAAACAAAAATAGGGGTTGACGAAAAAATTATCGTATTAAGGGTGTACTCAAATCCAAACGGCTTATTTTCCGACTCATTTTTAAATTCATTTTTGCTCTCAGACGCATCCAATTGGCAGGTTCTCTTATTCAGAAACTATACAGGGTGCATAGGAAAGTCCCTTTAACCTGAAAGTACTTTCAAACGGAGAGAGCTACAGCTATGCAAGTGAGGTAACGGCATAGTAAAGTGACTACGCCTGACCTAATGCAAACGACAGCAGCGCCCCTAGTAGCGAAATGTAGAAGATAGATATTGCAAATCAAAAACGAAAAGAGAGAGCAAAATTTCCTATTAGAAAGTTTTAGGGCATCAATTAATTAGTACGAAACGACATTTGCTTCATACGGATAAGATAAATCGTCGCCTGTATACCCAAAAATATCCGAAATCGATGAGCGACGATTCTACTTTGCATATTCACATTTCCGAAATGTAGCAGTGAGTAATTGTAGATTGTGACGTTGTACTGTACTGTGTCTGTAAAAATTTAATTTCCAATGCATTTAAAATTTTAGTTTAACCTTTTCACGGGCAGAAGAATTCTGTTCGTAAGATGATGAAATAATTGACTGACACCAGAATATTCAAAACTATTTCTTAGAAAATAAAAACCCGCTAATTTACACTTTCATTATACAAAAGCAAAATTTTATTAAATATTCTTGGTGCCATTTATCAATTTTGGAATTAAAATTAGGTGGCTAAACCGTCTAGCCACCACCCTTGAAAGGGTTAAATCTATGTCGTCGTATGGAAGAGGCTTGCAATAGACGTTCCATGTTGAAAAATGTGCATGCAGAATTACTCTCACGAATACAAACGTGTATCGTGAGCAATGGCGAATTTTTCGAACATACTGAATATTAACTTTTTATCACTGTGAGACAGTTTGTCTTTTTTGTTTTCTTTGTGTGTGCTGTTCTCAAAATGTATTGAGATAAGTACGTATTTATGCAATAAATTGTGCGTATTTCTTCATACTTCTGGCTATTTCATTCAAACGTTTACACAAAATGGAGTGCATCGGTTACGGACATTTTTGGGTATACAGGCGAAGATTTATCTTATCCATGTAAACCAAATATCGTTTCGTACTAATTAATTGCTGCTATATAGCTTTCTAATTGGAAATTTTGCTCTATCTCTTTTCGTTTTCGATTTGCAATGGCTGTCTTCCAAATTTCGCCACTAGGGGCGCTGCTGTCGTTTGTATTAAATCGGGCGTTGTCGCTTTACTATACCGTTACATCACTTGCATAGCTGCAGCTCTCTCCGTTCGCAAGTATTTTCAGGTTAAAGGGAATTTCCTATGCACCCTGTATAGTGCTTATGTAGCACTATATAGTTTACTATGATGTAGCTATATACTGTACCGTCAACCTGGGCTACTTTGGTCCGTCCCGTAAAAAAAGGTTTTATTCTTTGTATTGAACAAACAATACAAGATAATTTGGAGTTTTTGCCCTTAAAAAATATTTTATACCCTACTATAGGGTATTTGAATAGTTTGGGGGTAATTTAAATCTTTTTTGTAGCAACACACGGTGTGTTTGTGAACAACATTTTTCGTGCGTAAAATTTAACCCTCCAAACTTTCTGTGGTGAAACAATCTGGATAAGAGCTACAAATAAGGTAAGTGTCAAAATATTACCTTCAGTAGCCTGTAACACATGTGGCAAATCTGTAATAAATATATATAATAACTAACTTTTTCTGTAATAAAAAACTTAAAAATTTAAACACTGAATTTAACTTTATTACTTTTTTCAGTTGCCAAATCGATTAACTTCACCCGTCACATAAAAATTGTAACATTACTGACGATTATTTTTTGGTTATTCTTTCTTATTAATTTTATATACCGTTAGATGAAAGCTATATCTGTATAAAATTAAAAAATGTCATAATTCAGTAAGTTTTGGTCGTAAAAAATGGGATTTTTTAAATTGCCTTGAAAGAGGTAGAGTAATATTTTTCTAAATATAAGTTATTAAGACCCAGGGCCATATATAAAATAAAATTTCGCATTTTAATATATATACAGCCCCTTATAAAACAAAAGCTGTACTTGATTTGTACAATCTTTTACAATTGGAAGAATGTTTCTAATATCAGCGGTTTAAATGGTAATCGCCATCATACCATTTATTTTTGAACCACCCGGTATGATGCAATTTTGAGAACATTTCTAAATCTTTTGCATACATTTTTTCCCCTCAGAATAGATTTGCAGTAAGTAAATTTAACAATTAATGTATTTTCACGTAAACATTTATATGGAGTCTCTAATCTCAAAAGAACTTTCTTAGTTTAACAATAAATTTTACTAGAATAAGTGGGAAGGTCAGGTGATCGTCCAGAGAGCTAAAAATTAAGGGGAGAAAAATAAACAAAACACTTGATTAAAACTTAATAGCTTCTTTAAAAGATATTAATTGTAGACATGCTGATAAAATCTAGCCCAGGGGATGCTGTGGATACAAAAGTTACCTCTGTAAATCCACCACAAATTGGAAGCCGAAAAATTGCGAGACTCCAATATTTTCCTCTTATGATTTTCGAGAAAATTAAAATGGGAGCAGTATTTGAAATATCATCTATATATTAATTACCTACAAGATTCAATAAATGAGCGAAATAAAGAATATTTCGCACTATTTATCTTTTATATAAATTAACCCGATGTCAAGAAAAAACCTGAAAGAAAATCTTAGTACGGGGACCCCTTGACTTCCAGGCCCCTAACCTTCAGCCTACTCAGCCTAATGGGTATCCGCCTCTGAGCCCGGCCTGCATGGGGTGATTGTGCAGTGTGCAAGGTTTTCAGGGTTTTCCTCGTAGGGGAGCGATAATTCGGTTAGCTTTCTCTTCAAAAGTCCTCCCTGAAGGCATCTCTTCTGTAGCAATATAACCAAAACTGGCCGATGCATAACAAAATCCCTTCTAATGGCGAATCCAAGGGGGAGGTCACGGGACTCATGACCCCCCCCCCCCCTGAATGAAGAAAATTTCTAAAGGACATTTTAAAAATGAAATATATATTAATTTCTTTCAAATTTACCCCTTGCTCAACAATGGGAATCTTTCTGACTCTTTAAAGCTCTACTTAAATCCAAAGTAGGCAATTTCTGACACATTCATGATGTCATTTTTAATCTCAGATGCAGGACATTTACAAGTACAAATTTGATTGATTAGCGTTTTCTATTTTTCTATAAAGGCAAAAAAATCTTTCGGGAAATCTCCGTAAAATGGGGGGGGGGGGGGTAAACTGAATTTCAGGCCGAGACAGTCAATTGCTCCCTCATTACGGTATTTTCGTAACTGTCGAGTCCTAAAAATTGGCTTAAAATGCTCAATTTCTGAATCATTCTTTGCCTTTATAAGAAGAGAAATTCTTCAATTTCTTGGTATCTGAATAAAATGAGTAAATTTTATATTTTTACGAATACTAATGCAATTTTTTTGCACTTGCGAATGAAAATTACTTCCCAAAAGCATCAGAAAAGTAGCAATTTTAGATATAGGAACAGCTTTCAATATAAAAATTTCGTATTAACCTTTAACTGATGTCACAGAAATTGTCACATAACTAGTGTGAAGCGGTCTGTGAGACCGCTCCGTGGAAAGATAATAAAAGCTTCGATTGACTCATAGGATGTTGTTTTTGTACTAAACTTTTTGTACAGGAGTGTTATAATTAAAATTTACCTATTCAAAAGTCTGTGGTGTTAGTACTAAAGTTCCAAACGAAAAAAAATTTCAGTAGTGTTTGTATTTAAACTGAAATTTGCAAGTTAAACTATGAAAATTGAAAAAAGCACCGGTCTGTGAAACCGGTAACCAGGGCCCGACTAGCAAGTTTCTGTGCCCAGGGCACTTTCAATTTTTCGTGCCCCTTAGATTGGTTGATTTACTGATACTAGTATTTTCTTTACATGTTACACACTTATTTGAAAAGTTTTATTTCAAAAAATTATGTTTTCCAGAAAATTAAAAAATGGTTTCAGGAATAAAAATAAAATATTTTTTTAATTATTAATTGAAATGGGTTTTTAACCATATATTGAAATATATTTGTCATTTCATAGTATTAATATCTCAAATATCACATATTTTATTTTTTAATGGAAATTTAGATGAAATTATGAAAAATTTCGTGCCCAGGGCGTGGGCCCCAGGTGCCCATGCGATAGTCAGGGCCTGCCGGTAACATCAGTTAAAGGTTAAGAGATGTAATACCCCCCCCCCCCCCCCCTCTAGATGGAGGGCTGGATCCGTCCTTGATCCCATTCCATTTTCCAAAACTAAACCCCGTTCGAAATGATACATTTTTTCCAAAAAAATTTAACATTCGTGACATGATATCCTTATAGAGATCAAAATCTCGCCCACACTGCTATGTTGTACTCAACAAGGAAAATGTGAGAGATCACCGCACACCCTTAACTGTGGATCCTCGTAAAACAGAGCGCACTTTCTTCCACCAGTGTCAAGGTAATCAGTTTTCGCGGTCAATGCCACTAAAGTTATTTTTTCCCTCACTACGGTCATTGAAATTTCCTCTAGTTATGTCAGAAATTTTCAGTGGGTTAGTAGGATATCGAGATCACCACTAGCTCGAAATTTTCGGAAGATCTGGTTTTGGTTTCACCAGAACGCACGTCTCCAACAAAAGGGAAACTAAGGTAAGTGCTTTCACTCCTACCGGGTTCATGTTTGGATATTTTCTAATATTCTCTCTTTAGTTGCTAGGGTCAAATGTATGTTGATCGCTGTATGTTGCTTTCATAAAAAAAAAGTCTCAGCAATAACGATATTAATTAAAAACTATTGCATTATTAGCTATTGTTTAAAAGTTACTGTTTATTAGCTACATTTTTATAAATATAATTAAAACCAAATTTGGAGATTTATTGATTTATTCGCTAGCAGGGGCGGCATGAGGTTTAAGGCCTAGGCAGATCGACCCTAGCACTTTCTTTTATCGACGCTCATTAATATCCTTTATTCTGTGTTTCCGCTGGTCTACTTTTTGAATTTTTGAATAATAGGTTTTCAAAAAAATATTTTTCGCGGTAGGTTTCTACAATTACAATAGAAATATACCATGAAAATTATTGTTTAAAAATGCTGGTATTCCAAATGAAGACCAGTGGGATCCTTGCTTATACATGAAAAAAAAATCGGAAAAATGTAATTATTAGAATAATAGAGAAGCGCCCCTTAGAATATATCTTTTGTGCCTAAGGGGTCATCCATTTATTACGTCACACTTCAGGGCAGGGGTTCCACAAAGTGTGACAGGGAGAGGAGTGAGTTAACACTTTGTGACGTCACATCTAAAATTAATCGTTTTTTTTTTTTTTTTTTTTTTTTTTTGAAAGAAGCATAATGAAGTTCATTTAAAAAATATTTTTATTAAGTTAATATTATGCACATGTATATATTTTTAATTTTAACAGATTGAAGTAAAAAAGCACAAGATTTTAGCGGTTTTATAGTATTTACATCAGTAGGTTAAATATCATATGATATTTTCTCGTATACAATTAGCTCTAAATTAATAGTTGCAAAAAATATGACGTCACAACAGGGTGTGTGTGAGGTGGGGGGTGGGGTTATTACTACTCAAGTGTGACATAGGTGGAGTGAGGTGTAAAAAAAACCCCACGAAATTTGCATGAAGTGATTAATGGATGATATCTAAGCTAGAGTCAACACTATTTGCTATTCCTGATAAATTAAACATAAATTTGTTATGAAGTTGTGTGTTGGATTTCTGATCCTGAGTAGTTATTTTATAGAAACTGAATAGTAATAATAATGATGATAATAATAATTAATGAACTATTGTTTTATAACTATGTTTGAAATAATTTAGGATATGATATTTATTGATTTATTCGATAGTCGTCTTCCGATAAATTAAACATAAACTTGTTATGAAGTTGTTGATTCCATTTCCGCTCCGGAGTAATTTTATAGGAAGATTCTCTATAACAATAATGAAAATTAATAAACTGTTTTATAAATATAATTAAAAAGAATTTAGGCGATGGAATTTATTGATTTATTTGGCTTGCTAAATTAAGCATCAATTATACATGTTACTATACATGTTAAATGGAAAATTTGAAAATTATACAGCTTAACCCGGGAGAACTCGCTACATGAGATTTTCTCTCACGGTCGTACTTTCTTTAAGACTCTTATTTAAACCATTTTTCATTTTAATTAAAATTTAAAAATGTTATTTGAATTATTTTACCTATTTGTGAATAAAAGTACTAAGCCAAGCAAAAAAATGATATTAAGCATTAATGTAAAGTAAAAGAAAAGCAATTGGGCACCGTGAGAGAAATTCTCACTAGCGAGTTCTCCGGGGTTAAGATGTTCACTGGAATAGACTTAAAACCAAGTATTTATATTTCTCCGGTGACCAAAATACTTGCCTTTCTTTTATTTTTGTACATTTCGTGAGAAAATTTGTAGTCATATTTTTAATAGCAAATATAAAAAAAAAAGAGACGATTCCAATTAAATGCATATATATATATATTTATTTATTTATTTTCACGTATTTTAATTTTTAGGTTAAATTACTTGAATTAAAATACACTACATTTCAAATCTTTATAACATTTTATATCGATAAATTTGGAGTTATTTACATTATTTTATTGAAAAAGTTATTTATTTATAGTGAGCTACTGTATTGTTAAATCAAATCATAAAACCTATACGCCGGGAGCGGCAAACCAGAGTGCCAAAAACGCCAATTGCCCCCCCCCCCCTCCCCAATTTTCGGGAAAATATCCTTTGACTTATTTAATTAAAGAAATACTAAGATTAAATAAGGCAAAGAAACCTTTTCGGGAAAATTCGTGACAGTTAGCCTTTGGGCACGCGGGGTCACCGTCCCTGAAATACACTGGGTCGTATATATTTGTAATTGTATGAAATATATAATTTCGTATATATTAGTATAATTAATAAATGCGCTAATCGTATGTTGCAATTTAATTATTTTTCTATTTCTATATCTCTGTATAAAATTTTCCCCTGTATTAGTTTCAACTAAATTTCTATGCCCTATACCGATAAAATCGTATGATGAAATACCATGCTAGCACTCAAATATGTAATAAATACAATTTTTCCGTCATCTCTTAATAGCTGGTTATTGTGCTCTTATCATCTTTAGGTAATTTTTGTCGGAAAGTAAAAGAAATTCTTACACTGAGACAGCCTTTCAGATATTAAAAACAATCTGTAACCAGATTGAGATATAGAGGCAAAAAGGGAAGTTCTATGGCCCAAGAAACTGGAAGTTGACCGAATTCCAACGTGACCAAATTGTTGAGGCTCGTATGGTGGCGATTTCTGCAATCAAAGTAGCGGGAGTTTTTGGTGTATCACGAGGTCCAGTGTCCGTTATTATAACTTCATGCAGGGAGACTGAAAATACTGGAACTGACAAACGCCAACAGGATCAAAAATAAGAAGCTTACTGCTGCAAAAGTCACTGCTGAGCTGAATATCCTGCTTATAAATCCTATTAAGACCAAAAGAGTACGAAGGGAACTCCACAAGCTAGTGGCCTACGCAGTGGACCTACGCAGAGATCTGCACGAGTCAGCTCGGGCCTACTTTCATTCACAACACTCGGATCCGGCATGGTTTCCATTCTTTTTGGGCCGGACTGGGCCCGATCCTAGTCACTACTCTTTCCGGGCTGAGCCTAACTTATTTTTTCCGTACCGAGCCTTGACTGGTTTCATTCTTCCTAGTCTTTACGGGTCAAATTTTCAGCCCCGGTTTTGACCCAGCCCGTATGAAAATCATTGTTTCGGCGTGGCCTGGTCCGTTCAAACATCAGTAAAATTTGGCCTGGCCCAAAAGGTTTTGCAAAAAATGCATACATTTTTAACTCACCATTATTCTTACAATAAAACATTAAAATTTATTATTTTTAGAGAACAGTATATTTCTAGGCTTATTAACCTTTAACTGATGTGACTAAAATTTGTCACACAACTGATGTGATCCGGTCTCTCAGACCCCTCGAATAAAATGAATAAAAAAAATAACTCAAATGGTTGAATTTACTTAAAATTTGTCCTAACAATATCGTTGTACTTCTCTTAGGAGCATGTGAATTAAATTGCATGAAAAAAGTATTTTATTCATATTAAACTTCAGTACAGAAAAGTAAAAAGCTGTAAAAGTGTTTACAGCTGGGAGTCGCGGGGTCTGGGAGACCGCGTGACATCAGTTAAAGGTTAAAATATAACTAAATTAAAATATAGTAAAACGTGTCAAAAAGAGCCTACCTATGTCGGAATCCTGTTTTAAACTGAAAAATGTGTTTATCCAAGCAAAATGAATATACTAATACGTAAGAAAAGAATGTTTATAATACATTTACACCTGCTAAGAAGAGAATTTGTC
This sequence comes from Maratus speciosus, assembly GCA_963932465.1. Classification (NCBI taxonomy): domain Eukaryota; kingdom Metazoa; phylum Arthropoda; class Arachnida; order Araneae; family Salticidae; genus Maratus; species Maratus speciosus. The sequence continues at coordinate 420,210,111 of OZ010796.1, read as the reverse complement.
TGTAACGCATTTTTTTCTTTCCTATGCAATTCCGGCTTAGAAGATTTTACTGTATAGCAATTTTCGGATTTTTAGGTCTCAGTAGTAGGAAATGGAGAGTTCTACGACCACAGGATCAGGATTTGTGCAATGTGCAATCAGCGTGCGATCGATGATCAGACTCATCCTTCTCTCAATCATAGCAATTATTAATATCATGTTGCTGTTCAGTTTAACACTTTGCTAAAATGGTGTATGCATATATCAAGAATTAAGGTTAAAACGGTTTTGCTTAGAAACACTTGTTTATTTTATATTATTTGATCGTTTTCTCTAAAATTTTCTTGAAAGATGTGTACACGAATAAGTTTTTATTAAATATATATATATGTTTTCCACATTATTTAAAATAAGTGTTAAAAACTATTCATGTCTTAGTAAGTATATATGTTAATAAACGTATGTGTCTCTCTCTATATATATGTGTTTGTACAAATCTAAACATATGTATGTGTTTTAAAATTTATGTATTAAGATATAAATGTTTCAGTAAAAGCACACATCCATGTTTACACGTATCTATATCCATAAAGTTAAATGCTTATATAAGGGTTCTTGTATAAAATATATATGTATAAAGTTTATTAGTTTAAAAAAAAATTACAAAAAAGTTTTAACAAAGTTAAAAAAGTTTTAACAAAATTTAAAAAAAGATTTAGCGAAATTAAAAAAAAAAGTTTTACAAAAAAAAAAAAAAAGTTTTAACAAAAAAAGAAGTTTTACAAAAAAAAAGTTTTAACAAAAAAAAAAAAAAGTTTTATAAAAAAAAAAGTTTCACAAAAAAAATGTTTTACAAAAAAAGTTTTAACAAAATTTTCAAAAAAGTTTTAAATATGTTAAAAAAAAATTCTGAAAGATTACAAACTATATACATAAAACAAAATTATTTACAACGAGCATAGCTATTTATATATATTGCATAGAGGTATGTGTAGTAGGGTGGGTCGAAAAAAAAGAAATTTTTTATTTTCGTAACGCTTTAGTGCGGAAAAGTTGCCTATTGTAATAAGAAGAAAAATGGCATAAATTTTTTTTAAATCGGTTTACATCTTCCATTCGCGCATCGTACTTAAAGTTTATGAAAAATTGCAAAAATCGCGCCTTTTCTCTAATTTTTTTTAAAGTTAATTAAAACTTTAAAAATAAACACGCTTTAGCTTGTGCTTGTTTCATGGTTTATGTAACCAAAATAAATTAAATCCTAATCAATAATCAAATTTTTCTATTCGCGCAACATCTTAGAAAAAACATAAATTTGGCAATTTTTCGCATTTTTCACCGTGCAACTCTTCGCTCGTTTTGCTAGAATAAAACTACCCAAAACTCACCACGTGGAGGTGGTTTCACGTAGAGTTCCACCTCCACCCTATCCAACCAACCATCCAATTGTTGGGTGTGGTATTTACATTATATTTGCAGCTATTTACAAAGGTTTTCCATAAAGAAGCATTCTTTGGCTTACTGTGTTTTTTCAGGGAAACATTTGTATTTCTCTGATGAGAGTAGTGTCAGATGTGATGAACGATTTAGCACCATCTTCAGTTAGGTCCCGCGGCATTGGGGGAGGATACACCGCACAAGAATTCCAATTAATAATTTCTATGTAATCGGAAGCTTGAAATTTTCCATTCGGTGGCATTACATTTCTAACAGTCTTCTTCTTTGGGACGGTTTGTCTTGCTTTTACGATCCTTCTGTAATCAATATCCCGAATATGTTTTCTTTAATCGACAATCATTCCCAACAGAATATTCTCTGGGTGTTCCACCTCCTCCCTACCCAACCAACCATCCAATTGTTGGGTGTGGCATTTACGTTATATTTGCAACTATTTAAAAAGGTTTTCTATAGAGTAGCATTCTTTGGCTTACTGTGTTTTTTACGTTTTCTTTTGTATATCTACTACACATTTAAAGTCTGATTTTTTGGAGAAATGAGGCATAACCGATTTAAACTTCAGTGTTGTTCGGATATAGCCATCTCTAGCTTCATGTCCCTATAATTTATTCGAGGTCTCTGTCACAAGTTTGACACACATATTAACAGTCTCGGTGTGACAGGGAAACATTTGTATTTCTCTGATGAAAGTAGTGTCAAAAGTGATGAAAGATTTAGCATCATCTCCAATAAGGTCCCGCGGCACTGGGGAATGATACACCGCACAAGAATTCCAATTAATAATTTCTATTTAATCGGAAGTTTGAAAGTTTCCATTCGGTGGCATAACATTTCTAACTGTCTTCCCCTTTGGAACGGTTTATCTTGCTTTTACGATCCTTCTGTAACCAATATCCCGAATACGTTTCCTTTAATCGACAATCATTGGCAATAGAACATTCTGTGTGTGCGCAAAAAACGCATTTCGTTCTATTACTGGATAGACAACTTCTAGTAATTCGTCGGATAAATAGCGTGATGTTTGGATTTCTTGAAATACATGTTTTGGTCCGTCAGTAAAATATTTGCTTATTTTATAGCAAATTACACAGGCATGTATGATTGTATGATGAAGCACACTATTTCTTATAATTTTTCGGGCAGTTAGTCATCTAGAATCGGACAAAGTACCATGCTCCTAATTCGCCAAGTCATCTAGACAATGTCCCAAGGTGATTGCATTCAAAATGTCCCAAAACTGTTGTTATTCGCTCAAAAAAGTCCTGCCTATATCAGGAATCGAACAATCTGCGGATTCACAATCGATCACAGGAGCTTTTTCACAGCAAGTGAGTTTCTACCCGATTGAAGCACTAAAGGGTCTAGGCCCTTCAGTTTGACTGTGAATATGTCGGAAAATTTGGTGATAAAGCTCATTAAAATGCCGGATGCATATGCTCCACATTTTATTATTTTCTAGTCGGTGGAAAGCACCGTTATTCCATCCAGTGTTTGTTACAGTACCATCACACCCCTACTACTTCTAGTTTTTCTAGTGATATTGATAGTTCAGACAAACAAGAAATAATGCTTTGACTTATATCATTTGATGAACTCGAGGAAGGAGATACATGTCCAATATTAGTTGATCCAGATTCCTGGTAAGAGAATAGTGTTCTTATTTCACGTTCGAGTGAAATTGCTTGGCATTAAATTTTTCGCCGAACAAAGTATCTCATTTTTGTCCGTCAAAAAAAGACCCGAACTTTCCTCAGGGGGTGTGAATCGGCTTTTCAAATCCGTCCTTAAACGACTCTTGTCTCTTTTTCTTTTATATTTATCAACCACATCAGAAGAGTCTGTGCCGATTATCCAGAACACTTGACGCTATGACAGCTTTTGGCCGATCAGAAACTCCGAAACGATCGCTGTTTAACGCTGTTGCGTTAATTTTAATTCTCATCTGCCATTTGGGCTTTTAGTCGATGTACTTGGTTTGTATTTATCTTCCTCGTACTCTGAGTCTTCAAAAGAAATGTGTTTCAGTTCATCAATTTCATAGTACACTGCCACTTTAGGAACTTTAAAACTATTTGAGGAACCACTCAGCGCTTGCTGAAGATCACGAGCTTCCCGCTCGGGCTTCACATTTAACTTTTTTGTAACTGTTTTGTAAATACTTCTGATTTTCCTCCAAATTGCAATTCCTTTGAAGAATCATGAACCTCAACTCAAAGACACGAATTTTCTCTCTTTTTTTACATAAGCATTTAATTAGAATTGCACATTGACATGCTTGTGTGCTTTTTAATATAAATACCAAACCCAACAATTGGACGGTTGGTTGGGTAGGATGTGGGTTGAACTCAACGTGCAGCCACCACCACGTGGAGAGTTCTGTTTAGTTTTGTTTTAGCAAAATAAACTAAGAATTGCACGGTGAAAATTGCAAAAAATTGGTAAATTTATGTTTTTTCTAAGTTCTTGCGAACAAAAAAAAATTGGATTATTGATCGGAATTTAATTTATTTAGGTTATGTAAACCATGAAACAAGCATAAAAAGCTAAAGCGTGTTTATTTTTAAAGTTTTAATTAACTTCAAAAAATTAGAAAAAAGTCGCGAATTTTACAATTTTTCATCAACTTTAAGTACGATGCGCGAATGGAAGATATTAACCGATTCTAAAAATTTTTATGCCGTTTTTCTTCTTATTACAATAAGCAAGTTTTCCGCACTAAAGCGTTACGAAAATCAAAAATTTCTTTTTTTTCGACCCACCCTAATGTGTAGGTGTGTTTGAATATGCGTGTTGCACATATCTAACAATGTGTTAGAAACGTTTGTATATATGTTATAAATAAATACTCATATAAAAATCAACATTTTCTTTTTATTTAAACAAAGAAATTTACAGAAAGTATATTTACAAAAAGATATATTTACAAAAACATTTTCTTGATAATTTTACATTATATTAACAATTTTCATCAGCCATACAATCTTGATCAATTTTATAATGTCCATAGGCAAAACTTGATATTCCATCATCTAGCAAGTAGCGCTTATCATCAAAAGGACTTAAGCTAATTTTATTCTGTGTTATTGTATATAGGTGATGGTTATCTTGAGCGATCCTTCTCTGCTTCTCCATGCTAGTTTTCACTTGTTGCAGACATTCTAAATAATGTTGATGCTTGATTTTCAGTCGAACAACATGTGTAGACACACCCTTTGTCCGCTTCTTTTCTTCACTCGAGGATTTCAGGGAGTACATTTTGGATTTTAGACCAACGAACTCAAGGGCTAAATCTCCATTAAGCTCATCCTTGAACTTCCCAATCACCTTCTTATTGATGTCCGAGTAGAGCGAATGATGCTTTGGATAGTCTCAGAATCGAAACAGATTGCATGATGTTCCATATCATCAAAAATATTTTTGTTTTAATATGATAGCACAGCGAGTACGTATCGGTGAATAATAGCTTTGTATCATCTTTATACTCTTTTTTAATAAAATCATAGTGAAATCTGTACATTAATAACTTGGATAGTTCTAAGATTGTGAACCCGACAAAAATCGGTCGATTCATGAGTATGTTAGTTTTCATCCTTTCTACAGCACTCAGATCTTCATCATATGTTTTAAATGACATAAATGTGGGTGAGGCTACCAATTTCTTAGCTCTTATTGCAAAGCACAATATTCCGCCTCTTTCTTAAATTTTCCATAGTTTTTCCAAAAACCGAGTTGTTCATTAATTTAAAAAACTTTTTCTCAGAAGAGGATTTTGCTTCCTTTCTTTTCTCTGTATTAAAATTAATATAGCTCTGAAGCCAAAATGCCTGTTTAAATTGAATAGCTTTATGCACGGCTGTCAGTTTTAATCCAAGCTGCAAATAATATTTCAGATTTCGATAATGAATGACATAATTCTGCTTATCTTGAAGATTCGGGGTAAGTTTGGGTGTACCTTTAAATTTTTTATTCCCAAGCATCCTCTTCGCGATAGATGACAACATCTCTTTATTCACAGTCAAGCGTTCTGGAGCCAGGGGTTATTCGTTATGAAATTTATGAAGCTTCTTAGGATGCAGAGCCGTAGCGACCGCCCCCCATACCCCCCATTTGGGGGGGGGGGCTGAGCAAAGTCAGGGGCTCAGTAGTGAGCTATTGTACCTTTCAGCCGAATGTTTTTTTTTTTTTTTTTTTTTTTTACTTTTTAAATTATTTTTTTATGAATTTTTAATATCATTTTATTTTGTTTTATCGAAATTCATTTTTTTTGTCAAAGATCTTGATTAGATTTAGAAATAGAAAACAGACATGTGCTTTTCTTCTATATCCACCATTTTTTATAAAAGATTTTGAAGGCTGTAAGTTCTACTTAAAAAATAAAATGGCATTTTAGTATTTTTGGGGTGCACCTATCAATGGGCGAAAAAGGTGAAACCAAAGGTTCAAAACTTCTTTAATACTATTACTTCCATCAAACGAAACAGATATGCGCTTTTTTTCTACAGGAACCATTTTTTTAAAGGGGCCCAGATGAAAGAAATTTTGCAGGCTGTAGATTCTTTTTGAATTGTCTTTTTTAGGGCCCCCTATATAAATGCGAAAAAGTTGGAGCCCAAGATTCAAAACTTTTAAGCCCATTTTTTGATCCAAATTTTTTAAAAATATGCTTTTAAAACTCACTTAGGAACCCAATAAGTTTCAAAACTTCGTTATACTATTACTTCCTTCAACCAAATGTGCTTCCTTTCTATAGTCATTATTCTTTTTAAAGGTTCCCAGATGAAAGAAATTTTGCACGCTCTTAATACTTTTTAAATTGTCTTTTTGGGGGCCCCCAATAAAAGTGAGGAAAAGTTGGAACTCAAGATTCAAAACTTTTAGGCCCCATTTTTATTATTCAAATGTTTTAAAAATATGCTTCTTAATATCACTGGGGGCCCCAACAAGGTTCAAAACTTTCTTAATACTATTACTTCTTTTGACCAAAACAGATATGCACTTCCTTTCTATAGCCAGTATTCTCTTTAAAGGTTCCCAGATGAAAGAAAGTTTGAAGGTTCTAATTTCTTTTTGAATTGTCTTTTTTAGGGCCCCTTATAAACGGGAGGAAAAGTTGGAGCACAAGATTAAAAACTTTTAGGCCTCACTTTTTTATTCAAATGTTTGAAAAACATGCTTTTCAAACTCGTTGGGAGTCCCAATAAGTTTCAAAACTTCCTTAATACTGTCAGTTCCTTCAAACAAATGTTCTTTTTTTCTATAACCAGCATTTTCTTTAAAGGTTCCCAGATGAAAGAAATTTTGCAGGCTCTAAATTCTTTTGGATTGTCTTTTTTAGGGCCCCCTATAAAGGTGGGAAAAGTTGGAGCCTAAGATTCAAAACTTTTAGGTCCCATCTTTTTATTCAAATGTTTTAAAAATATGCTTTTTAATCTCGTTGGGGGGCCCCAATAAGGTTCAAAGCTCCCTTAATACTATTACTTCTTTTGACCAAAACAGATATGTGCTTTCTTTCTATAGCCAGTAGTCTCTTTAAAGGTGACCAGATGAAAGAAATTTTGCAGGCTCTAAATACTTTTTAAATTAACTTTTTGGGGGCCCCCTATAAAAGTGAGGAAAAGTTGGAACTCAAGATTCAAAACTTTTAGGCCCAATTTTTATTATTCAAATGGTTTAAAAATGTGCTTTTTAATATCGTTGGGTTGGGGGCTTCAACAAGGTTCAAAGCTTTCTTAATACTATTACTTCTTTTGACCAAAACAGACATGCCCTTTTTTTTCTATAGCTACCATACTTTTTAAAGGTGCCCAGATGAAAGGAATTTTGCAGGCTCTAAATTCTTTTTGAATTGTCTTTTTTAGGGGCCTTTATAAACGGGAGGAAAAGTTGGAGCCCAAGATTCAAAACTTTTAGACCCCATTTTTATTATTCAAATGTTTTAAAAATATGCTTCTTAATATCGTTGGGGGCCCCAATAAGGTTCAAAACTTTCTTAATACTATTACTTCTTTTGACCAAAACAGATATGCACTTTCTTTCTATAGCCATCATTCTCTTTAAAGGTTCTCAGATGAAAAAAAAATTGCAGGCTCTAAATTCGTTTTTAATTGTCTTTTTTAGGGGCCCCTATAAAGGTGAGGAAAAGTTGGAGCCTAAGATTCAAAACTTTTATGCCCCATCTTTTTATTCAAATGTTTTAAAAATATGCTTTTTAATCTCGTTGGGGGCCCCAACAAGGTTCAAAACTTTCTTAATACTATTACTTCTTTTGACCAAAACAGATATGCACTTTCTTTCTATAACCAGCATTCTCTTTAAAAGTTCCCAGATGAAAGAAAATTTGCAGGCTCTAAATACTTTTTTAATTGACTTTTTTGGGGCCCCCTATAAAAGTGAGGAAAAGTTGGAACTCAAGATTCAAAACTTTTAAGCCTAATTTTTATTATTCAAATGTTTTAAAAATGTGCTTTTCATTATCGTTGGGGGCTCCAACAAGGTTAAAAACTTTCTTAATAACATTACTTCTTTTGACCAAAAAGACATGTCCTTTTTTTCTATAGCTACCATTCTTTTTAAAGGTTCCCAGATGAAAGAAATTTTGCAGGCTCTATATTCTTTTGAATTGTCTTTTTTAAGGCCTCCTATAAACGGGAGGAAAAGTTGGAGCCCAAGATTTAAAACTTTTAGACCCCATTTTTATTATTCAAATGTTTTAAAAATATGCTTTTTAATCTCGTTGGGGGCCCCAATAAGTTTCAAAACTTTCTTAATACTATTACTTCCTTCAACCAAATGTGCTTTCTTTCTACAGTCACGATTCTTTTTAAAGGTGCCCAGATGAAAGAAATTTTTCAGGCTCTAAATACTTTTTTAATTAACTTTTTTGGGGCCGCCCATAAAAGTGAGGAAAAGTTGGAACTCAAGATTCAAAACTTTTAGGCCCAATTTTTATTATTCAAATGTTTTAAAAATATGCTTTTTAATCTCGTTGGGACCCCAATAAGGTTAAAAACTTTCTTAATACTATTACTTCTTTTAACCAAAACAGGCATGCCCTTTTTTTCTATAGCTAACATTCTTTTTAAAGGTGCCCAGATGAAAGAAGTTTTGCAGGCTCTAAATACTTTATAAATTTTCCTTTTTGGGGCCGCTCTTAAAAGTGAGCAAAATTCGGAACTCAAGATTCAAAACTTTTAAGCCTCATTTTTTTTTTTTTTTTTTAAATGTTCAAAAAATATATGCTACTTAATCTCGTTGGGGACCCCAATAAGCGGGCATCTATGTGCATTGCATATGCCGGCTATCCACTTATGTTCGAACTGTTTCGTTTTGAACATTTCATTTCTCTTGTCTCGATAAATTACTTATGTTAACTATACATAAGTTACATTGTGTATTTATTTAATCTACTAGCAGAGCTTCGCTAATTGCTTTTTTAAAAAAAGAACCTATTTTTTGGAGTTCTCCATTGTGGGCTTTCACTGCCTTTCGCAGCGTAAACCTTTTCCGGATATTCCCGCTCCGATCTTGAATCAAACAATCATTGAATTTTTCGATATTTTTTCGAATTTCGATGATTTTTTCGATAAAAGTGATAGTGTCCAGATAAAAGTATACTTTTCCAGCATCGTAGCTCACGTTGCTACAGGAACAAATTTGTTATTTTTCCACTTCAGCTTAATTATGACAGCAGCAAAATCTACTGGATAATTCTTCGGTTTCAGAAAAAAAATGTCAAAAAACTCTGCAAAACGCGAAAAAAAAGTGTAAAAATCTTATAAAAAATTGGGCAAAAATTCAAAAATCGCTGAGAGAAAATCGATTATATCGAGCCAAAAGATTGTAACTGGAATGTGAAAAAAATGCCGTGAAAGACAAAAATATGTTAAAAATCACATAAAACGTTCGTAAAAATTCAGAAATTTCTATGGACATATTTTCTATATTGAGCTAAAAGTCTGAAACCTGATTCCTTTTAGGGATGCCAAAAATCCGTGCCGCAGATGGCAAAATTTTTACTATATTGGGATAAAAGATAGAAACTGGGTTCCTTTTACACTGTCTCTCCAAGAAAAAAAAAAAAAAAAAAAAGAAAGAAAGAAAGAAAGAAATCAGTAAATTGAAGGATTTTTTGATTTTGAAGGAAGCTTTGATTTGATTTTCTCATTTTACGCGAAAATATAGAAAACTCACCAAACTAACATAAAAATTACCTAACATCCTTACTAAATTTGAAGTTGCATTTTTGTCAAATCAAATCACAGGAGTGTTCCGCCAACTTTGCTGCATTGTACTTTTCCCTATTAGAAACTGAACTTTTACGCATGACTTTTTCCTTCATAACACGAAGAAGTCGCGAATAAAACATCAAAATTTCTAGAAATTTTCCTTTCTAAAGATGAAAGTTTCTTCAAATGTGAGATAAAATCTCTTCTAATCACGGGGGTCTTAAAAAGGGGAAAAAAAAAACGTTCGTGAAAAATTCACAAATCGCAAATGACAAAATTTAGTACATCGGGCTAAAAGACTGAAACCTGATTCCTTTTACTAATGTCAAAAAATACGCGAAAAAAAGTTAAAAATCACATAAAAAATTCGCGAAATATTTAAAAATCGAAGAAGACTACTTTACTATATTCGGCTAAAATAGAAAGATGGATTGAAAATTTATTCCTTTTATGAATGTGGGGAAAAAGCACGAAACTCGAAAAAATACAAAAAATATCGTAAAAAATTAAATGAAAAAAATTCGAATCAAAAAATTTAAAAACCTGTTTCGAGCAACTTCAGGCATACAGGTAACCTTCCTGTCAAATTTTGAAACAGAAAAACATCTTGTGAAACAGAACATCTTTTTGAAACAGAAAAACATCTTGTCAGACAAAGAAAAACTCTGGACAGACAAACATCTGTCTTTATTATTAGCTACTAGGAAACTCGTCTTCGTTGCCCAAAGAAAGGTACCTTCTATCCGAAGGTATTTTTTTATTCTTAAATTTCAACTTGGGTGACAATTTTAAACTGGAGAAAACCGGAATATATGAAAACAACATCCCAAAAGTATTTTTTTTTTAATTAGTAAATCTGTACATATATATGTATTTAATAAAAGGCACCAATCCGAGAGGGAAAAAAATTGTTATAAGTGAATATTTTCTGCTTAAAGAAAATCTGTCTGGGCCACGCTGATAGCATTGTCAAACTGAAGAGAAAATTGAAAATACGAAAACGACTTCCATATTTTTTATTTATTTATTTAGTTTATGAACAATACTTAGCAATTCTACATTTGTAAAAGGAATTCAGTTTCAAACTTTTTTGCCAAATTTTGTCCTCTGCTGTTTTTAAAATTTTCGAGAATTTTTATGTGATTTTTAGGTTTTTTTCATTTTTCTGGTAGTTTTTTTAATATTCGTAAAAAAAAAAAATAAATAAATAAAAATAAACGGTTTCAATCTTTTAACCCAATATGAGTAAAGTTTGATCTCTATGAACTTTGAAAATTTTTATGCAATTTTTGGCGTTCTTTCGCGTTCTTCGGCGATTTTTTTGACATTTTTTTCCTAAATGGAAGAATTCTCAGTTAAATTTTGCAAGTCTTTTGATTAAATTCACATTGTAAAAATATCAAATCTGTTCCTGCAGCAACGTGAACGAAATGTTGAAAATTTGAATTTAATCTGGATCTAAATAAAAAAATTACAATAATTCAAGGTTCGTATGATTCGAGATCGGAGCGGACGTAGCCCCTATGAGTGTACGCTGCCGAAAGCAGTGCAGCCTAACTACAAATTCGTTCAATTTGAAGTTCGTTTTGGAAAATTCGACCAGCGAAACTTCGCTGGTGTTGTTATACAATGGAACTCGGTTGGAAAATTAAATACAGTAGGCGCTCGATTTTACGAACTCGGTGGGACTCATATAATGTGTTCGTAAAATCGATAGTTCGTAAATGGGAGTAACATTAGTTCAATGGGATGCTGGTCCGGATCAGTACATCGGTTCGTGAAAACAAATAGTTCGTAAAAAAGAGGTTCGTAAAATCGAGCGTCTACTGTATAGATATTTCTCTAAAATCTTAGAGGGGGGGGGCCCGAAAAATATGTTTTGGGGGGGCCTCTGAAGACCTTGCTACGGCCCTGTTAGGATATTTAAGGTCCACCTCAAAAATATATCCAATTTTAGAATCACAAGGTATAGAAAGAATCCACTCTTCTGTAATATGACTTGTCGCACACCATTCAAATCCACCAAATGGTAAAAATTGAGACATGGCCCACCCATAAAGATTGTTCGCATCCCAATCCATGATGAAGCTGGGTGCTTCATTTTCCCTAAAATCGGGTGTATCAGGGATGTTCGCTCTGGCATGTCTATGACAAATCATACTAATTCCACCACGTATTCCATTTTCGATCATTAACAACATGTCAATATCTGTGAGTAACTCTAAAGGTGTATCACTCATTTTCAAGGATACTTGCCACGCGAGCGAAGGTGCTGTATATAAATGACAAGGATCGATATCGTAGTACTGGCGACATAGCTTACGAAAATTTTGGAAAACATCAGCAAGGAGTAAAATATCTATTTTTACATACAGATCATGATATTCACCCAAATTCTGAATATTAAAGGTTTTCCATACGTTCAAGGCATGGTGATAGTCTTCATCTTTAATATATTCATCTGTGAGACTGTTATAAAATGCTGCAGGTGGAGGTAGTTTCTTTTCATCGAATTTTTCAAAAGAGGTGAAGTAATCGTAAGGGTATACCCCTTTTCTTGTAAGCATATGCAAATTAGTATTTTAAGGAAAATTTTCTTCAAGTATTTTGAATTGCTCAGGATTAAGGTTTCTAACAAGCTTTTCTAAGGAATGGGTTAAAAACTGGAATGAATCTAAAAAGATCATCTGTATAGGACTTGTTGGCTTTTTTAACTTAAAGGTTATATAATTTTCCATAGAGGAGGCAATCGCATCAATTTCATGATCTTTAAATTTACCGATCTTACTCATTAGATGATGCCCATCATAGTTTTTCAGATTATGAAATATAACAGGAATTGTTTTACATTGCTTATAATTTAGATTACATTTCGCATGGGCAGCTCCTCTGTATGCACCCGTCACGTGGTCATGATCACGTACACGTTTTTCACATAATGGTTGCTTACAAATAAAACAAAATTCAGCTTCTTGAAAAGCTTTTTCTTGTGCAGGTAAAAGCTTCATAGGTTCGATATTTAATAACTTTCGTCCTAATACATCTTTTATCTTCAGCATCTGTTTAAAAAAATGGTCTACACAGTCTTTCCCACGATAAACTTTCGCTTTCCACACACATCTCCCATTGGACCCGACAACAACATAAGCATACCCACATGGAAAATGATAAGTTGTTTTTTCAGTATAGGATGGTGTGGTAGAGGGTGTCCAGGTCGAAATTCATGCTGGTATTTGTTTGCTAGACAAGCATTAAATGCTTTATACCAGCAAAGTTAACTAGCATAAACTACCATAACACATGTGCTGGTTCCACCATAATTCCCAGCAAGTCATGGTGTGTATTGGAACACTTTACTGCTTGGCCAGCATACATATTCCAGCTTGTGTTGCTTGAATATGTTGCTGGCCTAGCAAAAATCAAGACCACCACTTGCTTGTAATTTCTGCTTTCTAGCAGTAATTCACCAGCAACAGAAACTTTTTTTGTTGATAGTCTCTCATTACATTTCTACCATCAGTTGCTTTTAATTTTCTAGCATCACGTGCTTTTAATTTTTGCTATGCTGGCATTACATTTCTAGCATCACTTGCTTTTAATGTTTGCTATTCTAGCATTATTTTTCTAGCATCACTTGCTTTTATTTTTTGCTATACTCCCGGTTAGAAAAAAAATAACGCTGGTGGCGCCATCTATGGAGAATTTCTGAAGTACCTACAGCTTTAGAAGGGGAACTTAGGTCGGCTTTTCTTTTCCTCTGAGAAGGACAGAACTCATTATATCCGGTTTGGAAGCCAGATGCTTTACTTACTTCGCCACTGGGGCCGTGTTTGTAAACGATTTTAAATGCGGGTAATGGGTGAAGAGGTGTTTCTGCTGTGTGTTGATATTTTTATAAGATAGAGGGTTATCGATTATTATAAGATTATTCATAAGACATAGAATTTATCGATGCTGTTATCCTCCAAGTTTCAATTAATAAGGTTAATATATTATTAGGGTTTTTTTTCTATGTTTAATGGATAATTAGAATATGGCTTGATTATTATAATTCATTAGTGGAATTTTCTTTGCTTAATGAATGGTTTGAATATGGTCATAATTATTTGTTGCAGGAAAATAAAAGATTTTGAAGTGTATTTAGGATCAGTGATTAGGATTAGTGAATTTATCAATTTAGGATGGAGTTAAGATGTTATAAATAAGTCTTTATTGGAGGGGGGGGGGGGAGTGTCAATTGTACATATTTTCAATTCGATTGTTATGAACTTATTTCTTACATGAAACAGTGCTCCTTGGGTTTTGAAATTTAATTGACTAAATTCTCTTTTTAAAAAGCACGGATTTTTTTTTCTGTATAATTGAAATAATTAAAAACTAAGGGAATGAACAGCTAAGAATTTTATGATGGGGCAATGTAGGAGAGGCGCTTTTCCCCAAAAATCCTTCACGGAAATTAATTTTCAGTTTTTTAAATATTTATGTGTTAAAATTTTATCTAAACAGGGGAGGGGGGGGGGCGCTTTTTCCCAATAAATCCTTTATAGAAATTAATTTTCAGTTTTTTTTTAGATTTATGTATTTAGATTTTATGTAAATCGGGTGGATGAAGGCAGTATTGAATTTATGTTGTAGTGGTTCGAAAAGGGAAATCTACCGCCGCTGGATTTTGAAATTTAACAAAATAATATTTTTTTCTCTGATTTTAATAAACATAGTAAATATAATCTTTTCGAGAAACTTAACAGAATTAAGTACTAAGAGAAAGTGCAGCGAGGAATTTTCTTCCAATTCGGGGCGAAGGGGAGGGGGCTTTTCTTCTTTAAGTGTACCATGGAAATTATTTGTTAATTTTTTTAAGTTTATGTGTTAAAAAATTATCTCAAACGTGTTCAAGGGGCAGTATTTAATTCAGGTGGCGGTGACACAGCCCTCCCTCCTTCCCAGCTTTTGAAATTTAATAAACAAAATTTTATTTTTCTCCCATTTTTAAAGATATAGAAAATTTATAATTTACAGGTAACCTAAAATAATTTAACAGTAAGAGGAAGATCAGTTTAAAATTTTCTGTTTGGGGGGGGGTTGCACTTCTATATCCGCTTTGATAATTAATTTTTAGTTCTGTTTCTTTTGATATTTAGATGTTAAAAACTAATCTCAAATGGGTGATTTAATACAGTATTGAATTCAGGAGAGGGCCAGCCCGGATTTTAGATTTTAATGAACAAAATTTTCTTTTTCTACATTTTTTAAAGATATACTGCATTTTTTTCGAGTAAGTTAGAAATATTTAAATTCTAAGAAACAGAAGAAAAAATTCTTTTATAGGCGGCGTGGGGGGGGGGGGGGGAGCTCCTCTGGAAGACTCTCATTTTAAAAAATAGAAGTTATATTTTACATCTTGAAAAATTGCAATGTACAGTGAAACCTCCATAACACAAACTCCTGAATATTCCATTTAGGGAAGAGGGCTTAGATGATCCATTAAGCCTCCCTCGAATTTGAAATGTAACTAACTTTTTTCTCCGATTTTGAAAAACAAATTGAAATTTAATCTTTTCTCTTAGCTTATAATAAAAGAGAAACTAAGAATTTTCTGTTGGGGGAGAGGGGGCGGAAGTGAAAGATAGTTATTGTTTCTCCCTGGATTTGAAAAATTAATTTAATTTATAATTAAAATTTCCTTTCCCTCTATTTTCAAAAAACATGGTCAAATTTATACTTTCGAGTAACTAAAACAAAACAAAAATAAATAAATTAATTTAAAAATAATAATAAACATTTGATGCTGCCAAGCAATAACAAGCACACAATTCTTCATTTAAGTACCTACCTCATCATTACTGGGAAGAGACTTGTATAGCAAATTAGCATATCTTATGGGCACATAGTACGTCATGCTATCAAAGCAGGTTGCATAGCATATTATGTAGGCAAGCATAAAAAAGCATATAATAGCATGTAAAGATACCTACCTCTCCATGCTTTGACAGAAGCTTAAAAAGCAAATAGGCACATAAAATGCTTGTACATAGCTTGCCATGCTATTTCTTCCTGAGCTGGCTGCATAGCATATTATGCAGGCAAGCATAAAAAAGCATATAATAGCACGTTAAGGTACCTACTTCTCCATGCTTTGACAGAAGCTTAAAAAGCAAATAAGCACATAAAATGCTTGTACATAGCTTGTCATACTATTTCTTAATAAGCTGGCTGCATAGCAATTTATGCTGCCAAGCATAAGAAAGCATAATAATAGCACATTAAGGTACCTACCTCTCCATGCTTTGGAAGACGCTTGAACAGAAACTAAGCATAACGTGCTTGTACATAGCTTGTCATGCTATTTCTCAATAAGCTCTTTGCATAGCATATTATGCGGGCAAGCATAAAAACGCATATAATAGCACGTTAAGGTACCTACCTCTCCATGCTTTGAAAAAAGCTTAAACAGCAAATAAGTATAAAATGCTTGTACATAGCTTTTCATGCTATTTTTCCCTAAGCTGTCTGCGTAGCATATTATGCTGGCAAGCATAAAAAAGCATATAATAGCACGGTAAGGTACCTACCACACCATGCTTTGGAAGAAGCTTAAACAACAAACAAGCATAAAATGCTTGTACATAGCTTGTCATGCTATTTCTCCCTAAGCTGTCTGCGTAGCATATTATGCTGGCAAGCATAAAAAAGCATATAATAGCATGGTAAGGTACCTACTACACCATGCTTTGGAAGAAGCTTAAACAACAAACAAGCATAAAATGCTTGTACATAGCTTGTCATACTATTTTTCCCTAAGCTGGCTGCATAGCATATTATGCTGGCAAGAATAAAAAAGCATATAATAGCATGGTAAGGTACCTACCCCACCATGCTTTGGAAGAAGCTTAAACAGCAAACAAGCATAAAATGCTTATATACAGCTTGTCATGCTATTACTGTGTAAGATAGCTATATAGAATGTGATGCTGGCTAGCATTGTAAAGCATATACTAGCATGAAAATTCAAAAGACAAAGCAATACATAGCAAAAACTAGCATATTTCTGATGCTAGTACTAGCAAGAATTTTGACCTGGGTGCAGCAGGTGCAATAGGTATAAGAAGACTCTCAAAGTCAGCATACACAACATAGCGTATAGGATGCTGTAGATGGATCCCCGTAAAAGATAATATATTATCATCTTCTTTCGGCAAGTGTATCCTTTGTGCAGCATGTCGAGAAAAATATTTGATATGCTTATCCAATAAATCTTGACTTGAAAACCGATTCAAACATCGATAACAGTAAAAAGCAACTCCATTATGATGTGTCAGATCCCCTAAAAGTCTTGAAAAGCTTCTAATTAAGCAATAATGTTGCTTTTCACCATCACTAACTAATAATAAGTTGATGACATCAAGATTTTGTTTCTCAGATATATACAGTGGACGAACTTCATCCTCTTCATATCCGCAAACACATTCATCCGTAAATTGTTCAGTTGTTCGATAATAGGTATCTTCTGAAGTGAAACAGGGCATTCAACATTACCAAGCTGGATATCCCTCTCATAGGGGATACAATGAGAAACACGTTCAGGATGTTTTGAACAATGTAAGTTTAGCTTAAATGCTAAAAGACACCACACTAAACACTTGTTATCTTCGTTTTTAATATTCAACACTGCTTTTTTATCATACAATTTCTTAGGTAAAGCAATATATGAACTTGTGGCAAGAGGTTGATATTTGGCAATCTTCAATTCCAAGTGCTGAATGTTTCTAAGCTTCCACCCTGAACCTCTTTGCTCAAATTCTTCAAAGGATTTTAATATTTTAGAGAATCCTTCTTCAATGTGTTGCGTAATAGTTTCTTCAGTAAGTTCTGTAAAACATTCACATCGAAAATAGGATTGAATCTCTTCCATCTCCTAGTTATCAGCAATACGTTCAAGTACTATTTTTTCCACCATATACCATTTAATGGCACCTTTAGTCTGAACTTCCTCTGTTAAACGTTCTTTAATTTCAGCTTGTAAGTGGGTATGAAACACAATTAAATCACTTTCTTCACGTTCGTGAGGATAAAGCATGACAGTTTTAAACACATTAAGCACATCGGATTGATTCTGCTTCAGTTTCTTAGACTTTACATTAGATGAAATCCTTTTCCGTTTCACACTCACAAGAGGTATACGGGAGTGTTGGGTGTGTATATGTTGTTTCAACTCAAAATTTCGTCCAAACATTTTATCACATTCACCGCAAGAGAATTTAGAACTTTCATGTCATCTTATATGTTGTGTCAAATTGTCCTTTCGAGTGAAAACTTGATCACATTTATCACACTTGAATGTTGATCGCTCATTATGTACTTTCAAATGTCTTCGCAAGTTAGATCTAAATGTAAATGACTTCTGATACAAATCACACATATGCACCTTATCATTAAAATGCCTCTTCATATGTTGAAACAAGTCGTAAGAGGTTGAAAAGGTCTTAACACAAGTTGAACATGCAATCATCTTTTTACCAACAGTTAAAGTCTTGAACGGTTCTTCAGCTGATATATCAACATCCGGGGCATTCAACGATGGATTGTTCTTCCGTGAAAAAGCTTGAGAAGGCTCATCACGCTTAAAAGTTGTTGCTCCATCATTCATATGAGTTTTAGAATGTCTTCTCAAAACACATCTGCGACTAAAAGACTTCTGGCATACTTCACATATGAAAAACTTTTCACGGGAATGTATCTTCAAATGCTGATTCAGGTTAGAAATAGTTAAAAATGTCTTATTACAACTAAGACAAGTAAAATTCTTCTTCACAGGCACAGAACTTTCCAAAGGCATGGTTTCGTCCAAAGGCATAACAGCATCCATAATAGATTAATAAGAAAAAAAAAACTTTAACGCTTAAAAAACAGTCTTTTCAAACTAAACAAATCACCTAGATAAAAGCAAGAGCAATTAAAGACACGTCTTATCACTACCAAAATTAATCATCAAATGATGAAAGCCCGCTTTTCCGCCGTCTATTTATATCCAAACATCCCCCACCCCACCGATCTCAATCTGGTGGTGAAATGTTCTACTTACTGAGAAAATAAAAGATCAAATCACAACGAAATATTTCATTAGGCGAGTAAACGAAAGAATAAAATCACAAGAGTATTTTTTTTTACCTATTAATAACAGTCTAAGAGATCATTAAACCCGAAGACTTATAATTTATTCTAGATATAATTAAATTTCACTCTCAAATGATTATATGCAATTAACATTATTATATACTTATATGAAATTGATATTATTAAAAAGTCTTTACCAAGTCTTAGTGACTTTTCCAAGTACTAAGTCCAAGGACTTAGTGACTTTTATAGTTGATTTTAGAAATTAACGATTAAAAATGTTTTATCCAAACAGAAATAGTTGTATTATAGAGCTGTTTCTCAATATATTTTTTCAAAACTCTCAAACATAAAGTCATGATTTCCTTGCATATCCAAAACATATGTTTTATACATTGAATTATATAGTTCCAATTCAAGTGAAAATTTCTAAAAACTGTATACATACAAGTATACTAAATAAAAAAGATATAAAATACAACTGAGTAATAGTAAAAAATCCAACTAACAATTCAAAATTTTAAAAATACATATGATTATTTTAGTATGTTAGTAAATTCTGTGTTATTTTATCCAAATGAATCAATATACAGTTTCATAAAAATATTACTGTTCGACGTATAATACTAATTTTGAATCTATATGTAACTACTCTAAACTGAATAACTCAAATTCAGAAAATATAATTACGACAATTTTTAGTTTAACGATAAACAGTAATTTTAAATTATATACTTAAACTACTAAGACATGAAAATTAATTAAATCGAGCTATCTAACTGAGGTAATTTAAATTTTTTATGTAATTTTATAACAAAATAAATATTACTTTAAAAATATTAACCAAACTTTCTAAAAATTTTATACATATATATATAAGTATACTAAACAGAAAATTAAATAATATAAAATTCAACTAACAGATCATCTACATTTAAAAAAAAAAAAAATACATATAATAATTTCAATATATCAATAAATTCTATATACTATATTACGATCCTATATTAAATTTAGTGATAAATAATTTTAAATTATATACACGGACTACTAAACCATGAAAATTAATTAAAATGAGCTAACTGATTAAGTTTTTGATACGTTTTTAAATATAAATCGAACTCTACTTAAGGAAAATATTACAAACAGACGTCATATTACTGAATTTCTAATTGTTTAAACCAATCACACTCATTTCCTTTCAAGCATAATTCATATTAAATTCCTTGTGTAAGACAGAATACTATTTTCTCTTAAGACAGATATGTATTCTCAATACCATACAATAGTGCAGATATCAGTCAAAGTATTTAACCATATAATCTAATTACACGACTGTTAAATTTATTTATTGTGGAAGCGTTAATTTCAGCATAAAACAAAAACTAAACCATAAATTGTTCTACCCCAACCTTTTAAGGTATTGCATCATCCTTTAAAAATAATAATTTAGATTAAATTAATGAATCCTTAACCTAAAAATATCATCAAAACTCAATTTTAAAAATAAATTATTTGCTTGGTGAAACATCTAAAGATATTGCATCATCCCTAAAAATCCTAAATTATATTAAATTAATGAATCATTAACCTAAAATATCACCAAAACCCAATTTAAAAAATAAATTATTTGCTTGGTGAAACATCTAAAGATATTGCATCATCCCTAAAATTCCTAATTTAGATTAAATTAATGAACCATTAACCTAAAATAACATCAAAATTCAATTTGAAAAATAAATTATTTGCTTGTTGCAACTTCTAAAAGTATTGCATCACCCTGAAAATAAATCCTACATTGTTCTATCGCAACCTTTTAAAGTATTGCAACATCCTTTAAAAATCATAATTTAGATTAAATTAATGAATCTTTAGCCTCAAATAAAATCAAAATCCAGTTTGAAAAGAAAACAATCTATTATTTTTACTAAATTCTTACAAACATTTCATAATCAAATCTTTTAACACTCATTTTTAAGCTTTTACATCGATTATTCAAATTAAAAATTATGCTAATTAACATTTTTATTCTATATTCTAACTAAATTCTAATCAACATCCCTCAAATTCATTCAAAAATCAAAGTTATCCAAGTCTGATTACAAGCAATACATATTGTCAGCCTCAGTCGTATTAAAACAATTATTCTCAAAAATCCGCTCGCTAGGAGGCAGCACTGAGGAAAAAAGTTTAAAAAAAATTAAATTTTAATCATATATAATTAAATCCGAGAAAAAAAGGTAAACACTATTAGCAGGGGAAGAATGAGAGGTTCTAAAGTGGTTCCAAAACCGATTCTCTACTTAAAAAAAATTAAGCCCCCTCAAAAAATTAAGCCCCTCCAAAAATTAAGCACCCTCGAAAATTTTACCCTCCTACTCTAAGACACCAACACGCAGGAGTCAACACGCAGGAGTCCCTCTTTCCCACACCGTACTGTAGTATGATATTCAGCAAGCCTTGCTCTTTGCTCCTGCTTGCTGTCGTAGAACTGTCATTCTCTCCCTACTATTAGTGTTTACCTTTTTTCTCGAATTTAGTTATATATGATTAAAATTTAATTTTTTAAAACTTTTTTCCTCAGTGCTGCCTCCTAGCGAGCGAATTTTTGGAAATAAATGGTTTTAATACCACTGAGGCTGACAATTTGTATTGCTTGTAATCAGACTTGGATAACTTTGATTTTTGAATGAATTTGAGGGATGTTGATTAAAATTTAGTTAGAATATAGAATAAAAATGTTAATTAGCATAATTTTTAATTTGAATAATCGGTGTAAAAGCTTAAAAATGAGTGTTAAAATGATTTGATTATGAAATGCTTGTAAGAATTTAGTGAAAATAATAGATTGTTTTCTTTTCAAACTGGATTTTGATTTTATTTGAGGCTAAGGATTCATTAATTTAATCTAAATTATGATTTTTAAAGGATGATGCAATACCTTAAAAGGTTGCGATAGAACAATGTAGGATTTATTTTCAGGGTGATGCAATACTTTTAGAAGTTGCAACAAAGAAATAATTTATTTTTCAAATTGAATTTTGATGTTATTTTAGGTTAATGATTCATTAATTTAATCTAAATTAGGATTTTTAGGGATGATGCAATATCTTTAGATGTTTCACCAAGCAAATAATTTATTTTTAAAATTGAGTTTTGATGATATTTTTAGGATAAGGATTCATTAATTTAATCTAAATTATGATTTTTAAAGGATGATGCAATATCTTAAAAGGTTGGGATAGAACAATTTATGGTTTAGTTCTTGTTTTATGCTGAAATTAACACTTCCACAATAAATAAATTTAACAGTCGTGTAATTAGATTATATGGTTAAATACTTTGACTGATATCTGCACTATTGTATGGTATTGAGAATACATATCTGTCTTAAGAGAAAATAGTATTCTATCTTACACAAGGAATTTAACATGAATTATGCTTGAAAGGAAATGAGTGTGATTAGTTTAAACAATTCGAAATTCAGTAATATGACGTCTGTTTGTAATATTTTCCTTAAGTAGAATTCGATTTATATTTAAAAACGTATCAAAAACTTAATCAGTTAGCTCATTTTAATTAATTTTCATGGTTTAGTAGTCCGTGTATATAATTTAAAATTATTTATCACTAAATTTAATATAGGATCGTAATATAGTACATAGAATTTATTGATATATTGAAATTATTGTATGTATTTTTTTTAATGTAGATGATCTGTTAGTTGAATTTTATATTATTTAATTTTCTGTTTAGTATACTTATATATATACTAGCAGGAATGACCGAGCTAAGCTCGGTCAAAATTAGCTTTCTGTTTATCTCGATATATTTTTCCCACTGAATCCTTCTTGCTGTTTTAGATTCAATTAGCTTGACCGTGAAACATAGTGACCCAAAATGACCCACTAATCGAATTTTTTCGAACATGAGACCTAACACAATGCTCTTCTCGAGCCTGAAATCGATGGAATACAAAATTTAGTGAAAATCGTTAGTCGTTTTCTAGATAAAATAAGCTTTATCCACGTTGATTCAAAAACCCACTAACCGAAACTCATCGACAGATGTGAGCTATTTCAATGGTCTTTTTGTACTGTGAAACATTATAACAAAAAAAATTGCCAAAATTGTTTGAACCTTTTTGAAATGCCGTTAGCTTGACCCCGACCCATTATCACCAAAATGACCCACTAATAGAATTTTCTTGAGCATGCGCCCAGCCCAATGGTTGTATCTTGTCCAGAAACGGTGTAGTGCAAAGTTTTGACAAAGTCTTTTGAGCGGTTTTTTAGATACAGTTAGCTTGATCCTGATCCATTAGGACCCAAAATGACCCATTGATTGAATATTCTTGAACGTGCGACCCTGCCCAATGCTCTTATCCTGCCCGGAAACGGTATTATACAAAATTATGTCAAAATGTTTTGAAGCGCTTTTTAAATACAATTAGCTTGACCCTGAACCATTGTGACACAAAATGACCCACTAATCGAATTTTCTCGAACATGTGACTTAGCCCAATTCTCTTCTCATGCCCAGAAACAGTATACGTAATATAAAATTTGGCCAAAATGTTTTGAGCATGTTTTTAGATTCAATTAGCTTGACCCTGGCCCATTGTGACCCAAAATGACCCACTAATTGAATTTTATCGAACATGTGACTTAGCCCAATGTTCCTCTCATGACCAGAAACGCCGTATATTAAAAAAAATTGTGAAAATGTCTTGAGTCGTTTTTTTAGATATAATTAGCTTGACCCTGATCCATAATGACCAACTAATCGAATTTTCTCGAACACGTGATCCATCCTAATGGTCTTTTCGTGCCCTAAAACGATAGATTACAGAATGTCGTCAAATCGTAGTGCCGTTATCTAGATAAACTTAGCTGGACCCACGGTGACCCGAAAATGACCCACTAATCGAATTTTCTTGAACACGTTACCCATCCCAATGGTTTTTTCGTACCCGAAAATGATTAGATACAAAATTTAGTCAAAATCGATTGAGCCGTTCTCTAGATATAATTAACTTGACCCTGACCCATGACCCACTAATGGAATTTTCACAAACACGAAACCCATCCCAATGGTCTTTTCGTGCCCAAAAATGGTTAAATACAAAATTTAGTCAAAATCGATTCAGCCGTTCTGTAGATATAATTAACTTGACCCCGACCCGTTATGACCCAAAATGACCCACTAATGGAATTTTCTAGAGCACGAGACCCATCCCAATGGTCTTTTCGTGCCCTAAAACAGTAGGGTGCAAAATTTCGTCAAAATCGTTAAAGCCGTTATCTAGATAAACTTAGCTTGACAAACGGTGACCTAAAAATGACCCATTAATCGAGTTTTCTCGAACATGTGACGTAGCCCAATAGTTTTCTCGAAACCCGAAACTAGAATATAGAGTTCAGTGAAAATCGTTAGAGCCGTTTTTTAGATAAAATTGGCTTGACCCATAGTGACCCAAAAATGACCCACTAATCGAAGTTTCTCGAACATGTGACCTAGCCCAATAGTTTCTTCGTGTTGAAAAACGGTTGGATATGAAATTTGGTCAAAATCAATTGAGCCGTTTCTTAAATATAATTAGCTTGACCCGACCCATTATGACCCAGAATGATCCACTAATCAAATTTACTCGAACACGAGACCCATCCCAATGGTCTTTTAGTGCCCGAAAATGGTTAGATACAAAATATAATCAAAATTGATTGAGCCGTTTTCTAGATATAATTAGTTTGACCCTGACCCAAAATTACCCACTAATCGAAGTTTCTCGAACTCAAGACCCATCCCAATGATCTTTTCGTGCCCGAAAATGGTTAGATTCAAAATTTAGTCAAAATCGATTGAGCCGTTCTCTAGATATAATTAACTTGACCCTGACCCATTATGACCCACTAATGGAATTTTCTCGAACACGAAACCCATCCCAATGGTCTTTTCGTGCCCGAAAACAGTAGGGTGCAAAATTTCGTCAAAATCGTTAAAACCGTTATCTAGATAAACTTAGCTTGACCCAAAAATGACCCAGTAATCGAAGTTTCTCGAACATGTGACCTAGCCCAATAGTTTCTTCGTGTCGAAAAACGGTTGGATATGAAATTTGGTCAAAATCGATTGAGCCGTTTTTTAGATATAATTAGCTTGACCTTGACCCATTACGACCCAAAATGACCCACTAATAAAATTTTCTCGAACACGTGACCTAGCCCAATGGTCTTATGCCCGATATTGGTGAAATACAAAATTTCGTCAAAATCGTTAGAGCCGTTTTTAAGATAAAATTTACATACACACACAATTTTTTCTCGCATTATAGTATATTATATGTATATATATATATATACACTGCTCAAAACAGTTAAAGGATATTGCAGTTTTAGGTGGATTTTGTATCTGGTAAACTGTTTAGCTGATTGATACATGGTCGACAGACATAGTAGGTTATATGAGAATAAATTACACATGTTTGGCAGAAAAAAATGCATTTTATTGCGCATGTGCCTACTAAAGGAAAAAAACACAATTTGTGCATATGAGAAAAAAAGAATAAGAAAAGGTGTTTTCTTCAAAGAAAATCATTTTCAGTAGGGGGTATGGTTTCCACGGGCGGCCAGCAACGTTGAACACCTTTGAGGCATGGACTCAATGAGACTATTAATGACGAGTTGGGGTATTCTGCCCCACTCTTCCAGAAGAGCTCTTTCCAGTTCTTGGAGAGTTTGTGGGGGTTGTTGGCGGCCAGAAACTCGTCTTCCTAGAGCGTCCCAAACGTGCTCGATTGGATTCATGTCTAGAGAACACGCTGGCCATTCCATTCGAACGATTCCTTCCTCGAAAAGGAAATCCTCCACCAGGTTTGCACGATGGGGCCTGCAGTTATCGTCCATTAAAACCCTTTGAGCTCCGGGTTATTAAAATTTTAAAAATATGCTAGAAAAATACTTAAAATGTGATTAGGGGACTGTCTGAAATTGAACCATGTGATTAAAACATTTTTAAAATACCCCCTTTAGGCTGGGGGACGTGGGAAGTTTTTCCACCATCAGAGCTCTAGAGCATTCATTTCAATACGCTAATACAAGAAATGACACCGCAAAGTTATTCTAAAATTACTATAATTGCTGAAATTTTAACATATTTTAAGCAGTTACATTGTTTAAACAAATTCTAAGACTATTAAAATATTTTAAAAATTTATTAAATGAGAAAATTCAAAATTTTTTAAATCATAATATAAAAGTATAAACTAATCAAATTTATAGATGAAACAGATGTTAAAAATATTTAATTTTTGTTTAGAAATATTTAAAACATAATAAACTCGTCAATCTGCTGAATTAAACACAAATTTAAATTCCTTGGAATTAAATTATAAGCATCTAAATTTTGGTTCTGAAACACTGTCTGGTATGTAATTTTAGTGCTGCCATCTAGTGACAAAGCACATTTTTGTAGTCCTTAGAGCTCTGCTGGTAGAAAATTCTACCATTACTTATTTCTATCCCCTGTAATTATTTAAATTTTCAGTTTAGTGATTTGCATGTAATTATTATTAAATGTTTGATGTGTCCAAGAGAAAAAAATGTTATCTCCTTTGAAAAATATTTCTTTATAATGCTTGAAAAATACAAAATTTCTAAACCTTCAAAATTGGAATGTTTTTAAGGTCGCATTAAAAACCTACTAGATATTTGCAGAGAATAGTGCTGCCATCTAGATTTTAAGAAGACAAGTAAAATCTACAAAACCCAGTTTTTGCTTTTATAGTGGAGAGTTTTTGAAGGAAATTAAAAGATTTTGATTTTATGTGGGTGAAAATTCACCCGGCAGAGCTCAAAGGATTAAAATGAAGTTATCTCAGATTGCTGCAGCGTAAGGGACTACAATACGTCTGAGGATATCATCCCTATATCGGCGACCAGTCAGAGCTCCATCTCGAATGATGTAGAGGTCAGTGCGCCCGTCAATGGAGATGCCACCATACACCACCACTCCTCCACCGCCAAATCTGACACTTTCATGCACGAACGCAGGATTATTCCTATTGCCACGGTACCTCCAGATGAAAATACGCCTATTATCCGGATGCACAGAAAAACGGGACTCGTCAGAAAACAGAATATTGCTCCATTCATTTCTCCTCCAGTTGACATTCTCGGTTGCCCACTCCCTGCGGTCGCAACGATGCCTTGATGTTAATCTAACACATACCATCGGTCGGCGAGCATACAGACCTACAGCATGGAGCCCGTTTCGGACAGTCCGAGTTGAAATCGTGGTGCCTGTAGCCGAGCGAAGGTGTTGTTGGAGAAGAGTAGCGTTCATGGTTCGGTGTTTCCGAGCTGTTAACGCTAAATACCGATCTTCATTGGGCGTTGTTGCCCGTCTACGACCTTGCCCTGGTCTTCGGCCTGCACATCCACTCTCCAAAAAACGGTTCCAGATCCTGGAAATGACACTTTGTGACACTCCAATGGCTTGCGCTACTTCGGCTTGAGTTTGGCCCCCTTCTAACCTACCAACAATTCTCAAAGCTTCTGAATCTGTCAAATGACTTCGCTGAGACATCGTACTCATCGAAACAAAGCAATCACTGAATGCCGATCATCCTTGTCTTCATTCTCTTTTATCCAGTTGAAAGTCAAATTTTATTCGCTGCCGCTGAAGCGACGTTTTTGACGTCGAACTCAAAATTTGCATACTCCACAGTTTGAAAACCAGAAAAATTTGCATTTGTGATTCTCTTCTTCTATTTTCGGCAAAAAAATTTCGTTTATATCTTTATTTTATATAAAACTTCAAATATCCTTTAATTGTTTTGAGCAGTGTGTATATATATATATATATATATATATATATGTATAAAATTTTTAGAAAGTTTGGTTAATATTTTTAAAGTAATATTTATTTTGTTATAAAATTACATAAAAAATTTAAATTACCTCAGTTAGATAGTTCGATTTAGTTAATTTTCATGTCTTAGTAGTTTAAGTATATAATTTAAAATTACTGTTTATCGTTAAACTAAAAATTGTCGTAATTATATTTCCTGAATTTGAGTTATTCAGTTTAGAGTAGTTACATATAGATTCAAAATTAGTATTATACGTCGAACAGTAATATTTTCATGAAACTGTATATTGATTCATTTGGATAAAATAACACAGAATTTACTAACATACTAAAATAATGATATGTATTTTTAAAATTTTGAATTGTTAGTTGGATTTATTATTATTACTCAGTTGTATTTTATCTTTTTATTTAGTATACTTGTATGTATACAGTTTTTAGAAATTTTCACTTGAATTGGAACTATATAATTCAATGTATAAACATAGGCGTAGCGTGACCAGAAATTTGGGGGGGGGGGGGGGCACCAAGGTCGTGCGAAGTAAAAACGGCGCCCGGAGCAAATTTTCAATTTTGCGCCCCCCCCCCTCACCCCCCAAAAAAATCTTTCTTTTGTGATAGGTGTTGTAATAAAATTGATAAAGTGCAGAAACATAAATAAATTCTATCGAATAAATATTTCGCGTTTATTTTGGAAATTTAAAAGGTTTAATTTTTAATTTAGGAATTCAGAATGACTAAAAGAAAATTGTACTTATTTGTTAGAGAGTTCATGATGTTTAGCAACAGGGGGGAAAAATGATAATGAGAGAAAAAGAAATTCCCCGAAAAATGATCGACGGCCAAAAAAATGAATAAATAAATAACACTGTGGTTTGCAACTGTGGAAAATTTCGCGCCCGGTGCGACCGCTCCTTTAGCCCCCTCTTTGCACGCCCCTGGGGGGCACACTAGAGGTCTGCACGGACCGCCGTTTCAAGGCCCGGCCTAGCCCGGCGAGAAAATTAAAAGTTCCACCCGGGACCGACCCCTTTATATTTTCACAGTTTACGACCAGGCCCGGCTCGTACAAAAATCAGTGAAAACAAGCCCGGACGATGAAAAAAT
The DNA here is from genome assembly GCA_963932465.1 of Maratus speciosus. Taxonomy (NCBI): domain Eukaryota; kingdom Metazoa; phylum Arthropoda; class Arachnida; order Araneae; family Salticidae; genus Maratus; species Maratus speciosus. The sequence continues at coordinate 420,181,357 of OZ010796.1, read as the reverse complement.
CAATTAAATCAGTACCGGTTCGGCTCGACACAATTTCTCAAAAAATTCCGATTTTTCTTAACATACAAATGCAGGGCTGCCACTTGCTACTAATATCGACTATTTTCAGCATCCGGTGGCTATGGCGACTATTTTAGGCCGAAAACCATTAAAAAGCGACTTTTTTCGGATTTCAGCGACTTTTTTTACTGTTGTAAAATGTTTGATCTTTTTCTTCAAAGCACCTGTAAAGTCATCTTCCCAAACACACTTTTTCAACGGCTGTTCGAACAGATTCGCGATTTTTCGACGAATTCAAAAATTCTCGATCCTCCCCCCCCCCCCCCCAAATCTATTGACGAAAATACTTATTTCTTTCCGAGATCTTTTTATACAATCGCTTAAGGAGATTTTGCGATTTTTTCTGCGATCCTTTGCCAAATTTCGCAAATTTTTCTACGTCAGATCGACGAAATCGATTTTTTTCCGCCACCACTTGTCCAAATCCGCATTATATATTTTCCGCGATCGATTGATGGTAGTTACTATTTGTTTCAGAGATCTTTTGACGAAAATCACGATTCTTTTCCAGATCATTTGTCAAAATTCGTAATTTTCTTTTCATGATCGAGTTATAAAATTCGTGATTTTTTGCGCGATCATTTGGTTAAATTGTCAATTTTTTTGATCAAATTTGCGTTTTTTGTCCGCGGCCATTTGATGAAATTTGAGATTTTTTTTATGATCGTTAGACGAAATTCGCAATTTTTTGTTCATTCTTTTGACGAAATTTGCGATGATTTATCCGCGGCCAAATGACGAAAATCGCCATTTGTTTCTGCTACCTTTGGTAAAATTCAAGATAGTTTTTACGGTTGTTTGAGAAGATTCGCGATTTTTTCCGCGACGAATTGCAAAATTCGAGATTTTTTTCCCCAATCGATTAATGATAATAGTTATTTCTTTTCGCTACCTTTTGCTACGATCGTTGAAGAATATTTCGCAATTTTTCCTATGACCTATTGCAAATTTCCCAATTTTTGAGCGGCGATCGTGTCACGGAACTCATAATTTTTTTCCTTGATCCTTTGCCAAATTTCGCGTTTTTGTTTCCGGCGACCGTTTCACGGAATTCACGATTTTGCTTCAATGATACTCTGCGAACGATTCGCGAATTTTTCTGCGACAAACTGGGGAAATTTTTTTCTCCGCCACCACGTGTCTAAATTCACGATTCTTTTCCACGATAGTTTATCGAAATTCGTGATTTTCTTTTCAAACCGAATTACGAAATTCTTGATTATTTGTTTAAATTCTCAATTTTTTACGCGATTATTTGACCAAATTCGCGTCTTTTCAGGGGTGATTCTGTTCTGAATTTTCCGAAAATTAAAAAAAAAATTGGTCATCAGTCCTAAAATTCGGGCATAAGAAAAATCGCGAATTTCGGCAGATGGTCGCCGAAAAAATCAATTTCGACAATCGTTCACAGAAAAAAGTCGCCAATTTCTTCAAAGGATCGCAGAAAAAAAATGAATTTCACCAAAGAATCGCGGAAAAAAACACGAATTGCTACAAGTGATCACGAAAAAACGCAAACTTCGTCTGGGAATCGTGAAAAACACACACATTTCACCAAGGTATATCACAAAACGCAATTTTCGTCAAAAGATCGCGGAAAAGCGCGAATTTCGTCAAAGGATCGCGTTAAAGAAACACAATTTTCGTCGAAAAATCGCGGAAAACCGCGAAATTCGCTAAAGGACAGCCGATAAAGCGCATAATTGGGGCCAGGAGATTTCCCCCCTTTTCCTCCTCTGCCGTAACCGTTCAGAAAATTTGCTGTGAATTTGAGATTTTTTTTTTTTTTTTTTTTTTTACTTAGAATCACCCCTGTCGTCTTTTTGTCCGCGACCATTTGACGAAATTTGCAATTTCTTTCTTTTGCGTCGTTAGACGAAATTGACGAGATTCGCGATTTTTTCGATGACGAATTACCAAAATTCGCATTTTTTTCCGCCGAAAATTTTATGGAATTCACAATTTTCTTTACACGATCCTTTGTCAAATTTCGTGAATTTTTCTATGACCGATTGACGAAAATGATATTTGGTATTTGTTTCAGAGATTTTTTGACGAAATTCGCGATATTTTCCCCCGACCTTTTGTCGAAATTCGTCTTTTCTTTTGTCGACTGACTGAGGAAGTTCAAGGGCAATGAGGATAAAAGAAGAGAAAAAATCATTTGGGGGATAAAAGCAGGGGCGCTTTTTTTAGCCATGGCGCCCTGTGAGAGATTTTTACTGTACCAATGCAAATGCTATTCTCATTTTTTTTCTTTTAAAGGATTTTACTAAAGCATTTTACTTTGTGCTCTCCTTCCAGAGCTGAAACTAGATATATTTCACCTGGTGTAAACATTGATTTTGCCCCCCCCCCCTCCTTCTCCTTCTCCCGCAAAGTAAATTTACAAAGAGAAATTTGCGAAAGTTTCTATTAGCGGACTTATTTTAAAATTTAAAGTGTGTAACAGTAAAATACGTAATAATATTGAAATATATAACCAGCTTTGTCAAATAGTTACTCATTAAAACCTGTGGAAAAAATCAAAAGGAAATGGAAATAATTCCGCTTTATACAGGTTTCCGTCTTAGCAGATAACTGTTGGCATTCTTTCTGTTGGAACCATGCAATTTTTGTCATTTAAGATAATATTACATTATAGACTATTTCATTTTTCTAGATTTTACTGTTGTTGTAGCATTACAAATTATTACAATTGAGGTACTTTAATGTCATAGTGATATGAGTCACATTGTTTCAGGAACTAAAAACCAGGATTTACTGTAGGCATAAAAATGAATTTCAGCATTGTAAAATATCTTTCTGCACTATCTACACCAGTTTTGTGAATTATCACTCTTCTTATTTATAGATTGATATGTCTACATACTTTCTTCAACTTAATGCTAATTTTCAAATTTATGTGTGACTCAAAACAACAACAACAAAATTATTAAGTTTTTACTTTTCATTTTGTGAATTTTCGACCGCTTGGTTTTTATTGCCCCAGTCAGTCACCTGACCTCGCCCCATCTAAGGCCAGGTATGGTGATATGCATGTAAAAAAGTAATTATAAGAAAAAGAACGGAGTTATTCATTTGCTGTCTTGTATATTGTAGGCGAATCTTTTTATATATTCGACAATTTTAATGCACTTTACTCAGCTTTTCTTTTTGATTTTTCGGCTAAAAAATATTTTTTTACACAAATTTAACACGTACATATATATATATATATATATATATATATATATTTTATATAACGGTAAACCAAATTTTCATCTGGCGCCCCCTTCAAGTGGCGCCCAGGGCACATGCACCTTAGTTTCGGCCCGGAATCCTTCTCCCGTTAGTTTTTATTGTCCCGGGTAGCCACCCGATCTCGCCCATATCAAGACGGGAAAAATGAAAGCCCAACACTGCTCAGGGAGAGAGAGAAAAAAAATTGAACAGACTTCATGAAATCTTTTCATCGGAAAAGTTTGAGTCAAACAAAATCTTCATTTGCCGCCCCCTTCGCCTTTCGGTACATTTGGAATTGGAGAAAGAATAATGCCTAAGAGAAAAGCTCTTTTTTCTAATTCATTTGCAGTTTTCTACTATAAATGAATCTTTTTTATATATTTGTAAATTTCAATGCATTTGGTTCAGTTTTACTTTTGGATTTTCCGGCTCTAAGACATTTTTATGCAAATTCAATATAAATACATATATATTTTTGTATGTAAAGACAAAAAAAATCTTCATTTGGCGCCCCCTACGCTTTCTGTTCTGGCGCCCAGGGTGTAGAAGGTTGGGGGGGCACACGCCCCCCCGTGCCCCCCGACGCTACGCCTATAGTATAAAACATATGTTATTGATATGCAAGGAAATCATGACTTTATGTTTGAGAGTTTTGAAAAAATATATTGAGAAACAGCTCTATAATACAACTATTTCTGTTTGGATAAAACATTTTTAATCGTTAATTTCTAAAATCAACTATAAAGTCACTAAGTCCTTGGAAAAGTCACTAAGACTTGGTAAAGACTTTTTAATAATATCAATTTCATATAAGTATATAATAATGTTAATTGCATATAATCATTTGAGAGTGAAATTTAATTATATCTAGAATAAATTATAAGTCTTCGGTTTTAATGATCTCTTAGACTGTTATTAATAGGTAAAAAAAAAATACTCTTGTGATTTTATTCTTTCGTTTACTCGCCTAATGAAATATTTCGTTGTGATTTGATCTTTTATTTTCTCAGTAAGTAGAACATTTCACCACCAGATTGAGATCGGTGGGGTGGGGGATGTTTGGATATAAATAGACGGCGGAAAAGCGGGCTTTCATCATTTGATGATTAATTTTGGTAGTGATAAGACGTGTCTTTAATTGCTCTTGCTTTTATCTAGGTGATTTGTTTAGTTTGAAAAGACTGTTTTTTAAGCGTTAAAGTTTTTTTTCTTATTAATCTATTATGGATGCTGTTATGCCTTTGGACGAAACCATGCCTTTGGAAAGTTCTGTGCCTGTGAAGAAATATGTGAAGTGTAATAAGACATTTTAAACTATTTCTAACCTGAATCAGCATTTGAAGATTCATTCCCGTGAAAAGTTTTTCACATGTGAAGTATGCCAGAAGTCTTTTAGTCGCAGATCTGTTTTGAGAAGACATTCTAAAACTCATATGAATGATGGAGCAACAACTTTTAAGCGTGATGAGCCTTCTCAAGCTTTTTCACCGAAGAACAATCCATCGTTGAATGCCCCGGATGTTGATATAACAGCTGAAGAACCGTTCAAGACTTTAACTGTTGGTAAAAAGATGATTGCATGTTCAACTTGTGATAAGACCTTTTCAACCTCTTACGACTTGTTTCAACATATGGAGATGCACTTTAATGATAAGGTGCATATGTGTGATTTGTGTCAGAAGTCATTTACATTTAGATCTAACTTGCGAAGACATTTGAAAGTACATAATGAGCGATCGACATTCAAGTGTGATAAATGTGATCAAGTTTTCACTCGAAAGGACAATTTGACATAAGATATAAGATCACATGAAAGTTCTAAATTCTCTTGCCGTGAATGTGATAAAATGTTTGGACAAAATTTTGAGTTGAAACAACATGTACGCACCCAACACTCCCGTATACCTCTTGTGAGTGTGAAACGGAAAAGGATTTCATCTAATGTAAAGTCTAAGAAACTGAAGCAAAATCAATCCGATGTGCTTAATGTGTTTAAAACTGTCATGCTTTATCCTGATGAACGTGAAGAAAGTGATTTAATTGTGTTTCATACCCACTTACAAGCTGAAATTAAAGAACGTTTAATAGAGGAAGTTCAGACTAAAGGTGCCATTAAATGGTATATGGTGGGAAAAATAGTACTTGAACGTATTGCTGATAACTAGGAGATGGAAGAGATTAAATCCTATTTTCGATGTCAATGTTTTACAGAACTTACTGAAGAAACTATTACGCAACACATTGAAGAAGGATTCTCTAAAATATTAAAATCCTTTGAAGAATTTGTGCAAAGAGGTTCAGGGTGGAAGCTTAGAAACATTCAGCACTTGGATTTGAAGATTGCCAAATATCAACCTCTTGCCGCAAGTTCATATATTGCTTTACCTAAGAAATTGTATGATAAAAAAGCAGTGTTGAATATTAAAAACGAAGATAACAAGTGCTTAGTATGGTGTCTTTTGGCATTTAAGCTAAACTTACATTGTTCAAAACATCCTGAACGTGTTTCTCATTATATCCCCTATGAGAGGGATATCCAGCTTGGTAATGTTGAATGCCCTGTTTCACTTCAGAAGATACCTATTATCGAACAACTGAACAATTTACGGATGAATGTGTTTGCGGATATGAAGAGGATGAAGTTCGTCCACTGTATATATCTGAGAAACAAAATCTTGATGTCATAAACTTATTATTAGTTAGTGATGGTGAAAAGAAACATTATTGCTTAATTAGAAGCTTTTCAAGACTTTTAGGGGATCTGACACATCATAATGGAGTTGCTTTTTACTGTTATCGATGTTTGCATCGGTTTTCAAGTTAAGATTTATTGTATAAGCATATCAAATATTGTTCTCGACATGCTGCACAAATGATACACTTGTCGAAAGAAGATGATAATATATTATCTTTTACGGGGATCCATCTACAGCATCCTATACCATATGTTGTGTATGCTGACTTTGAGAGTCTTCTTATACCTATTGCACCTGCTGCACCCTCTACCACACCATCCTATACTGAAAAAACAACTTATCATTTTCCATGTGGATATGCTTATGTTGTTGTCGGGTCCAATGGGAGATGTGTGTGGAAAGCGAAATTTTATCGTGGGAAAGACTGTGTAGACCATTTTTTTAAACAGATGCTGAAGATAAAAGATGTATTCGGACGAAAGTTATTAAATATCGAACCTATGAAGCTTTCACCTGCACAAGAAAAAGCTTTTCAAGAAGCTGTATTTTGTTTTATTTCTAAGCAACCATTATGTGAAAAACGTGTACGTGATCATGACCACGTGACGGGTGCATACAGAGGAGCTGCCCATGCGAAATGTAATCTAAATTATAAGCAATATAAAACAATTCCTGTTATATTTCATAATCTGAAAAACTATGATGAGCATCATCTAATGAGTGTAAGATCGGTAAATTTAAAGATCATGAAATTGATGCGATTGCCTCCTCTATGGAAAATTATATAACCTTTAAGTTAAAAAAGCCAACAAGTCCTATACAGAGAATCTTTTTAGATTCATTCCAGTGAAGGTGATTGGGAAGTTCAAGGATGAGCTTAATGGAGATTTAGCCCTTGAGTTCGTTGGTCTAAAATCCAAAATGTACTCCCTGAAATCCTCGAGTGAAGAAAAGAAGCGGGCAAAGGGTGTGTCTACACACGTTGTTCGACTGAAAATCAAGCATCAACATTATTTAGAATGTCTGCAACAAGTGAAAACTAGCATGGAGAAGCAGAGAAGGATCGCTCAAGATAACCATCACCTATATACAATAACACAGAATAAAATTAGCTTAAGTCCTTTTGATGATAAGCGCTACTTGCTAGATGATGGAATATCAAGTTTTGCCTATGGACATTATAAAATTGATCAAGATTGTATGGCTGATGAAAATTGTTAATATAATGTAGAATTATCAAGAAAATGTTTTTGTAAATATATCTTTTTGTAAATATACTTTCTGTAAATTTCTTTGTTTAAATAAAAAGAAAATGTTGATTTTTATATGAATGTTTATTTATAACATCTATACAAACCTTTCTAACACATTGTTAGATATGTGCAACACGCATATTCAAACACACCTACACATACCTCTATGCAATATATATAAATAGCTATGCTCATTGTAAATAATTTTGTTTTATGTAAATAGTTTGTAATCTTTCAGAATTTTTTTTAACATATTTAAAACTTTTTTGAAAATTTTGTTAATTTTTTTGTAAAACATTTTTTTTTTTGTAAAACTTTTTTTGTAAAACTTTTTTTTTTGTTAAAACTTTGTTTTGTAAAACTTTTTTTTTTTAATTTCGCTAAAACTTTTTAAACTTTTTTTAAATTTTGTTAAAACTTTTTTTAACTTTGTTAAAACTTTTTTTTTAAAACTAATAAACTTTATACATATATATTTTATACAAGAACCCTTATATAAGCATTTAACTTTATGGATATAGATACGTGTAAACATGGATGTGTGCTTTTACTGAAACATTTATATCTTAATACATAAATTTTAAAACACATACATATGTTTAGATTTGTACAAACACATACGTTTATTAACATATATACTTACTAAGACATGAATATCATTTAACACTTATTTTAAATAATGTGGAAAACATATATATATTTAATAAAAACTTATTCGTGTACACATCTTTCAAGAAAATTTTAGAGAAAACGATCAAATAACATAAAATAAACAAGTGTTTCTAAACAAAACCGTTTTAACCTTAATTCTTGATATATGCATACACCATTTTAGCAAAGTGTTAAACTGAACAGCAACATGATATTAATAATTGCTATGATTGAGAGAAGGATGAGTCTGATCATCGATCGCACGCTGATTGCACATTGCACAAATCCTTATCCTGTGGTCGTAGAACTCTCCATTTCCTACTACTAGTCTCTAATGAATGAAATATGAATTAACAATATTAATGATAACTGAAACATTTACATACAACAAATAGAGATTCATTAAAAAAATAAATATCGCAGCCTATGGCATTTCTATAAAGATGAAGAACATAAACATGGGGAAAAAAAGCTAAGTATTTTTGGTCAGAACTCATTGTACGAAACAAATTTTTAACCAAATCGACGTAAAAATCAATGTTTTGTAGAAATTTACTCAGGCCAGGCCGGGCCAAGATCTTAACATTTTTTCCGCGCCTGATCGGTCTCGGGCCGAAATTTTAGCTGTTATACCGGGCCAATAAGTTTTTTCTACGGGCCGGGCCCTTGCCGAACTTTCAAGTTTATACCGTGGTGGGCCTGTAAATTTCGGCCCATGTAGACCTCTAGTCCTACGAAATATTAGTCAAGGTTATGTAGTTTTTGGAAGGTGTTTCCATATTTTTGTCTGCCCCATGTGTATATATAGAGAAAGTTCGGTTATTATGGAATCGTCGGACAATATGGACTGCTTCAATATCTGGTGCGTACGGTGTTGCAGCCAAGCTTAAATATGACATACGACTTCCTAGTACTCCCATGAGGCACGTGCTCAGTTCTGTTTTGAATACCTGTTGTTGGAGTGACAACGGTGAAATAAAATCTTATTCTCAATTTTTGAAGTTAAATTTTATTAAATTCGTATTAATTATAAAACCTCATTGACAGTGATGTTACCCAAGTTCAGTATAAAGTTGAATAGTTATATTTTTTGCTGTATTAGTCAGTTTTCTTTTATGCTAACTTACTGACGAGTAAAGATGTTTTTCAAGATTGTGTGTCAGTTAATATGAAATTTCAGCTAGACAACTGTTTCAAAAATAATCTAAAAATTAAAACAATTTTCCGAAGAATCTGATGATTTATAGATGTACTAAGGTTTACCCATTAAATAATTTTGGTTATTCTTTGAAATCGTGGTTTCTCTTGCAATTTTAATATTCCTTATGATCCTATTCCATATTACCCTACTGGTTGTCATTACCCGAAAAGTATAGCTTTAAAAAAAAGCTAAATATTGATATGTATTTCTTTCTTTCGCTTAAAACGCACTAAAACTGCGCTAGCCAAAGTTTGCACTTTACTAGCTTTTAATGTATCCTTTTATGTTGACTTACAAATAAAAAGGTATTCCATGATACCTGATTTTCCTCTATATATATGGGAATGACAAATGTTACGAATAGGAACAGAATTAAATTAACTCTTTGCCAAAATTTTAAAACGATATGAATGTTCAAACTATATTAATGTTTATGAAAGTATACGAATTTTTTTTTTTATATTGTGCCTCTTTATCGGATGAAGTTATTGATTAAGAAAACTGCTATAAAATACCAATTAAAACAAGTGGGTAAGTGTGATCACAAATCGCACAGAGGGTTTCGTTTAATATTCCTTTCAAAACACTTTATTCTTTAATTAATAAACCCAAATTGATAATTTATAATTATTAAATCCTTACACAGATTGGGATGACATAGAGGGATGAGGATGGTAGTAGGGAGAGTGTGAAGAATAACATTATTGGGCACATGGCCTTTCATTTAAGATATTACATGACATATCATAGATTAAATTTGAATTTTGCGAATTTTTTTTCAATGGAGCTCCTTGGCGACAGAAAGACAAAAATGGGTGAGACGATGCTAATTGTTGATATTTGTTATGCAGATCTTTTTCTTAATTTTGGGGGAAATTTATGAGGTAGTAATGAACAAAATGAAAATTAAAACACCTCCTACTGGTGAAAAAATTAGTTAAAAGGGTGGGGGAGTGGTTTCTCAGTAATGTATAGGCCAAGAGCTTTAAAACGATGTGTCAGATAAAAAAAATCAATTTCCTGCTTCCCACCCCCCCTCCCCGCACGGGGGAATGACTAATTGTCTGGGGTCGAAATAGACCTCAGCAAGATGTCGGGCTCGACGAGATACCCCCTTTGATCAAGCCTTCAAATGAGGTCGAATCTCGCTGTAATTTAATTAGGGGCTGAGTTAGAAAAATTGCTTAAAATACTTAAGTTAGAGCCAGGAGAGGTAAAAAAGAAACTTAGAAATTCAATTCCCCCTCTCCAACACACACTTCTTAAAACTTTTTAAGTGTTATAAAATATCTGAAATTTTAAAACCGATGACTTGATTACTTTTCTTAATTTTAATTTCTTTCTTTTTTCTTAAATCAATATTCGAAAATAGTGGTAACTATTACCACTGATAAATAAAAGGGCCAATATGTTCATTATTTATAAACTATAATAAAAAATAGGACGTAAAATTATGATAATTAGTGGAGAAACGCTTAGATTTAAATAACATGTCATACAAAAGCATTTCTTTTTCTTTTTAAAAAGCGATGTTTGGACAAAATAAAAATTCTTACCCGATTTTTACGAAAATTAACTATTTGGAATCAACGTTGAAAAATAGGCATATATGCACAAGTTTAAGATCTATAAATGCAGTATTTGTAAAATTTTATACCTCAAAAAAGCAATCTTAGTCAAAGAATTATCTGTGGTTTTACCAGATGTTTCGCTTTTAACGTTTTCGTGGAGAGGAAATGAAATTGGAAATGAATCCGTTCATTAGCCTATAACTGATGTTACCGGTTTCACAGACCGCTGCTTTTTTCAATTTCTATAATTTAACTTGTAACTTTCAGTTTAACTACAAACACTATCGAAATTTTGTTTCATTTGGAACTTTAGTACTATTACCAGAGACTTTTGAATAAGTGAATTTTAATTATAACAGTCCTGTAAAAAAAGTTTAGTACAAAAACATCATCCTTTGAATTAATCGTGCTTTTTATTCATCTTTCGATGGAGCGATCTGACAGACTGCTTCACAGTAGTTATGTGGCAATTTCTGTCACATCAATTAAAGGTTAAACCAGTTATTTAATTTATAATTAGAGTTGTACGGGGAATATTTTAACGAAAATTACATATTCACAATCAGTGTCAAAAATACATATAGATGCTTTAAAATTAAATCTATAAATGCAATATTTGTAAAAAAAATAAAATCGATTTTTAATGGATTTTTCCGCTTCTAGATGGAACTTAAAAAAAAAATATATATATATAAATTCTGAAAGAGAAAATTGTTTTGCGTCTGCGTGCGTAATTTTCAAGTTTTTCGGTCCGGTAGATTATAAAATACAGGCGTCTTTCAAAACGCCCAGTACATTTATCGCCATGGAACCCCTTCTAAATTATTGTAAAAACCTCCCGCTTCTGACGGCAAATCGTTGCGATTTGATTAAAATCAAAGCTTTTGTTGAATTATGAACATTTTCCATTCTTTTAATTGGGGTTTTTAATTAACAACGTGGGTGAATTAAGATTTTTTCAAAATTTTATGATTTTGGCAAAATCAGGGGGTATTCAGCTCTATGTAAAAGAAAAAATAATAATAATAATCAAGTCTAACTTAAATAGTTTGCGAATACGAGCGCTGTAACGGACGGACAGAGACACGAGACTATAAAAGAGTTTCGTGAGATGAACGAAACCCTAAACAGACCGAGGGAGACGTCACACCTCTTAATGAAGCATTTCTTCAATATTAAGGGTCCTGTCCCTGCCGGGGAAGACACTCACGAGCTTATGTTAATCCTATGGGGAGGGATTTTTCTAATATCTCGTTTGCATTTTGACATTTTTAAATAATTTTTTTGCATTGGATAGCCGAAGTCCGTCTCTACAGTGCGCCTTGGTTACTTTTTTTGATTTTGGTCGCAGATATTTTTAATAAAGTTACTTTCATTTTCAAAACCGGTTCTGAAAATGAAAGTGTCATTCTAAAAAATATCTGCAACCAAAATCGAAAAAGTAACCAAGGGGCGCTGTAGAGACGGACCTCGGCTATCCAATGCAAAAAAAAAAATTATTTAAAAATGTCGAAATGCAAACGAGATATTAGAAAAATCCCTCCCCATAGGATTAGCATTAGCTCGTGAGTGTCTTCGCCGGCAGGGACAGGACCCTTAATGTGTATTTCTATGCAACAAAGTGCGTTGCTTGTATATATTTTTCTTCATTATTTACGATCTCTACCCCTCCTCTTGTTTAGAATAGTTTTCAGTTTATAGGGGGCGGAGGGGTGTGATATTGTTGTTTCATATATTTTTACGTCAAAATTAATTTAATTATTACATTCAAATAGATTAAATAAATATTTTTTTTTTTCTTAGGCAGAATGTTTATTTTATTTCCGATTTGAAAGTCTCACTCAAATTCAACTAAAAAACACTCAATTTCAAACATTTTTAAAAATACCACGGTTGTGTAAATTTAACCCACACATTTAAAAATAATTTTAAGTTTCAAAAAAATTCTCAACAATTTAGATTTTGTTCTAATTTGCATAATAATGTTGTGAAATTCGACAAATAAATATATATTTATATATTTCACAAAACTGGAGTTATGAAAAATGTGCTTATTTAAATTAAAATTATTTAAACTGGTTTAGGGTGTAGAGTAAGAAAAGTTCTAAAGTTAATATTACGTAACACGTATAAGAGATAGCTTGAAGTTCACAAACCAGAATTTTTGCTATAGGTCAATTCCATCGTAACTGACGTAACACTTGATCATCGAATTTTGTTTTCAAAACTGTGCAGAAATTTTACTAATAAAGCTAGAACAAACTTTTACAATTTAAAATATTTCTTACTAAGGACTTAATTACACTAGATTAATTTTAACACAATTATTCTAATTGGTAAATAAATCATATCAGATGTAAATTTCCAACTGGGCGAAAAATGTTCAGACCAGGATTCGAACCAGGGATCTCTTGGCTGAAGCCGCCAATGCTTTACCATCTGAGCTATCCCGGATGAATCTGGTGGACCTTTTTCACCCAGTTAACCTTATTGACTATAGCATCTGGTCTGAAATCTGGTTCAGCTCAACAGAATAAATCGCAGGTAATGGAACTCTAGAAATCGCTGAATACGTAATTACACTAGATTAATTTTAACAATAATTTCCTGGTCCGGACATTTTTCGCCCAGTTGGAAATTTACATCTGATATGATTTATTTACCAATTAGAATAATTATGTTAAAATTAATCTAATGTAATTACGTATCCAGCAATTTCTGAAGTTCCATTACCTGCGATTTATTCTGTTGAGCTGAACCAAATTTCAGACCAGATGCTATAGTCAATAAGGTTAGCAGGGTGAAAAAGTTCCACCAGATTCGTCCGGGATAGCTCAGACGGTAGGGCATTGGCGGCTTCAGCCAAGAGATCCCTGGTTTGAATCCTGGTACGGACATTTTTCGCCCAGTTGGAAATTTACATCTGATATAAGGACTTAATACCCAAATACCTGCAAATTATTTCAATCTCTCTGTTAGTCCCAAAAATTGCAATTGAAAATTCTGTAACTGATGTAAATGTAACAAAATATACAAAAAAATATTCTGCCTTCATTGAAGTGTAAAAATTATCAAAATTATCCCGTTAAAAAAGGTGATTTAATTTTCTCAATAACACTAAGTAATGACAAATTATAACAGTAACTTGTTCAATTAATTTCTGAAAAAAAATAATGGAATTTACACATGTAATTGACGTAACTTTTGAAACTGACTTTACGAAGACAACAATGGTACTTAATTTAGTTTGTAAACAGTAATTTACAATGCCTTTTTATTCGAATTTTATTATAGAACATAAAAATATCAAGTTTTCCAATTATACCCTTAAATTAAACATATTTGAAATTTTATTTCCCCCTCCCAAAATGAGAATTTTCTCTGAAATTGCCCTATATTAAAGTGAATCTATTTCTATATTATAGCAAAAACATATTCCTGAGGAACGCTGATGTCATATTGACGGTGGCAACACCTGACTAATAGCTTTTGCTACAATTTTTTTAACTTCTAAACATCGTACAATTTTAACTTTTAAACCATAGAATATGGAAGGGGAAGGGGGTTCTTTTTAATGCATTTTTTTTTTTAAACTCTATCTCTGTTGACTGCTTTTTTTATGATTCGCAAAATAATTTCAATCATAAATTTTTATTCATCTATTTCTATCGCGTGCAGTCCGATTACGAAAGATGAACCTGTTTCCACTTAAAAAAGTCCTCCCGGCCAGTGCCGGGAGGAAGAGGTAGCTTTCATATGCCTTATTTTTAAAATGCTAGCTTATATTATTCAAACACATGAAGCTCAATTTAGTGGAAACCGATTATAGAAGTTTCAATACTAATTTTTATCAATACTAAATCATTATGAATGAGAATTTCGTGAAATTAATCAGCTTTATTCAAGCTGATTTTATTTAAAGTAACTTATATTTGGTTTCCAAATTCGGCGATATCTTGAAGTGCCTGCCCTTTTAAGACAACGTGGTGGATGAGGCTAACCAGTGAACTTGGTCGACACCTTAGTAATTCCTGTGCACATGCTCACTCACATCGGAATCGGTTGATACATACGAGTGCTGTCGCAGGCAAAAAATCAGATTTTTCAAAATGTCACACACATAAAGAAATTCAAACTGCTATATCTGAGCCATTTTTTAAGATAAAGTCAAAACAAAAAATGCTCCGGAATCCTTATATCAAAGTCAAATACTTAAGAAAGAAACCTTTTTCAATTTCTAATTTTTTTGCACCTAACTTTAAATATAATTCTTTTTAATTTAATGGCCGCCATTTTGAAACAAGATGGCGGATGAAGCCGAACAGTGAACTTGGTTGAGACATTGCTATATACTATCCACATGCCTTCTTATGTCCAAATAGGTTAAAAAATCCGTGTGTTATCGCGTGACAAATATCTGATCGTTTCAAAATGTCAGCCATGCTAGAAATTCAAAGTGCTATAACTCAACCATTCTTTAAGATATAGACGAAAAAAAAACTGCCCCAGAATCTTTGTATCAAGGTCAAACACAAAAAAAAAAAAAACCTTTTTCATTTTCCAATTTTTTGATACCACATTTTAAATTTTAAATTTTAAATTTTTTTAAAATGTTCCCTTTTGAAACAAGATGGTGAATGAAGCTTGCGTACGAACTCGGTCGAGGCATTGGTATGTACTATGTACACACCAAGTTACATCCAAATCGGTTCATAAATACGCCTGTTATCGCGTGACAAAAATCAGGTCGTTTCAAAATGTCAGCCACAATAGAAATTCAAAATGCTATAACTCAGCCATTTTTTTATATATAGACGAAACAAAAACTGTTCCGGAATCTTTGTATTAAGGTCAAATACATAAGAAAAAATTATTTTTCATTTTCCAAAATTTTGATACCTCATTTTAAATTTTAATTTTTTAATTTTTTTAAATGGTCGCCATTTTGAAACAAGATGGCGGAAGAAGCTAGCCAACGAACACTGTCGAGACATTGTACACACCAAGGTACATCCATATCGGTTCATGAATACGCGTGTTATCCCGTGACAAAAATCAGGACGTTTCAAAATGTCAGCCACGGTAGAAATTCAAAGTGCTATAACTCAGCCATTTTTAAAGATATAGACGAAACAAAAACTGCTCCGGAATCTTTGTATCAAGGTTAAACACATAAGAAAAAAATATTTTTCAATTTTAAATTTTTTGGTACCAGCTTTCAAATTTTAAATTTTTTAAAAAAATTTAAATGGTCGCCATTTTGAAACAAGATGGCGGATGAAGCTGGCCAACGAACTCGGTCGAGACATTTGTATGTACTATGTACACACCGAGTTTCATCCAAATCGGTTCATAAATACGAGAGTTACAATGTGACAAAGATCAGATATATATACGAGGGTTGCTCTGAAATTATTGAGATACGCGCAGACGAGAATTTACAAAATAAAAATAACGGTTTAATTTTAAAATACAAAGTATTTTAACACAACAGACGATTTTTTACTCACTTACTTCAACTTGTTT